>OZ024903.1:60718870-61159198 GCA_964017125.1 Flabesymbios commensalis | reverse complement strand
CAAGGTGTTCACTTGGGTTGAATTCTAGAACGATCCAGGTTATCTACGTTGTAGTAAATATACACAGGTTAAATTGACGCTGATTTCAAGTGATCAAGCTATTAACTGATTCAATTGTAGACTCAGCACGGGGCTGGTTAATTTATGATGTTACTATCATGGTGTTAGCGGAGTAACCAGTGTGTCACCCGATAGTGCAAGCCGACTGACACACAACATTCAAAAAATGCTGGTTCACCAACATTGGTTGAACGTCTCGTGCTTGGGTGAGGGTTATTCATCGGGCTTATTCTCAATACTCTCAAGGTTATATTCACTGAGTATGTCAAAGGTTAAAATAACGCTGAATCAGGATGTTTAGTTTGACAAAACATGCAAACTGCAAACCAATATTTGTATATATATATATATATGTCGCTGTGCTTAGCATGCTTAACAAATAAGGTTTTAAGCTAAACCAACAATGTTTAGACATACTTTAAGGTTAAAGGCCCCACACCTACTCTGCTCAATGTCATATTTCATACTATTTTATATGACTTTTTAAATATTAGAGTGCTCAGCACCGATTTTTAAACCACTGGGAACGATTTTCCCAAAGGCAAAAGTAGGGGGTGGAGCTCATTCGTGACGTCATTAGGTGGAGATATGCTTGGCTGGTTATAATACACGTACATGTACATGTAGCTGATGATGTATTTTATGATTTTATAAAACTGACCAAAGTCAACACGGAACGCCGGTCCAACGCTGCCTGAATGCAGGTGCAGCACTATAATTGATGGCCATCACCGCGACCGCTCCTGGCCAGCGTCTAGCATTCACTCGCCCCTTGTTCACCCTGTCGATGCGGGCATATTGAAATGAACAAAAATCTAGTTCAGCTCATGTATAAATACAAGAGACATGAAACATATACCCGATGCAGTTTCAATATTAAAGGTGATCTATCACCCCTTATATAGTATGAATAAATTTGTGACAAATAAATCAAAGTTGCCACAAGATGGGGCACACGTGTTTCCACGCTTTCCAACCACCTCCATAATTATATGGTGTGATTGGCTATCATGTGACCCTCTGAGAGGGTCACATGATAGCCAATCACCCCATATAAGGAGATAATTATTCATAACATATAAGGGGTGATAGATCACCTTTAATTTAGATTCAATAATGGGCGGTTTTTGTGTGTGAAGTCATAAGGTGGGAGATCCGCCCAGCTCAAGAAATGTGCACATTTTCAGTTTTTATTTTTGAAAATAACTGATAATTAGTGGACTAAAATAATTTGCCAAGTTATGAGATTCATTGTGATATATACTTTATTTATATTGATATTGATGAACTGAAATCACTTCACATGGCCTTTGAGTTTTGGTTGCCACATATAACTTTAAAATACTTAAAGCTCCTCTATGTAACCTAATCTACATATAACCTAATGTACATATACATTCGTAAGATTATGATATAATGACACAAATGCTACAAATATATCAGCCAAAATGTAGTCGTCATTTATTTCCCGTGGCTCCGTTAGATGAGCTATATTATAGCTTGCTTATACCGAGAAAGGGTTTTAACCTCCTTGCTTATACGATAACCACTCTTCATACCATAACCAAACAACCAATATAATACACATTAAAAATATCAAGCTGTTGGTCAGTTGAATGTAATTTTATTGATTGATATAATATCATCAATAATTTATTGATACATTTTAGAATAAAAATGGACTAGACAATAGCTATTTTTAACACTTCGAATCGTCCGTTTTGAATTGAAAGGTTGTTTTTGCAGAATCGCTTTTTTCAATTTTCAGGTGACATTTTGTGTTGAATTGTGTGTGTACATGCTCTTTGAAATGGAGACAATTACATGCAAAAAATCAAAATTGTGTTGTTACAGTAGTTTTGCTACGAGCTTCAATTTCCTTATATAAACCTACCAAACAGCTACTGTTTATTAACTATGGTATAACTATAATTTTAAGGCGCTGATTTTCTCAAACCAACTGTTCATTTATTTGTTGCTCTTGACTTTTCGTTTCGGCTCAGAAATAAATTAATAATTTACATTGAAATCTATTTTTTACTTAGCTGTATATATTGGAATCATTTATTCACCAAGAGTGTGACTGTTTTGAATAAGTATGTGAGGATGAAAATTCTTAAACGTCAAAGATCAAGATATCATAGTTAAATTATGTTGTGTAAAGTCATATCAATTTCTATAATTCATCATTCTCCATTTGTGGAGTTAATCAGAGTTAATCATATTAGTATAATAGTTTCACTCAACTCTTCATATTTATTACACTTCCATTACAATGTGTCATGTACAATATTTGAGTTGTTAAGTATAATCTGACAGTAAGACAGTTTTGTCAAATAAAGTAAATAAAACGTCTTCAATAGAAGAATGGTTATTATAAGTGCCCACACAATTGCCGGGTGAAGCCAAATTGAAATAATATTATTGTGGGAATGAGTCCCTTCAATAAAAATAAGTTTGATCAGTTGATTATCTTGTTGGATGTACTGTGGTGTTGTTGTGACTTATGATGGTAAGCTTAATAAACCAAGGACACTCCAATCTCCTTACTTTGAGCTGTATCACCGGTATTACCAATCGACCAGCGTCAAGCCACATTAACCCTTTAACCGCCGGTGCCGCATATATTCGGGTTTTCATTTTTTATTAGCACATTATGTACCACCTTTTGTACATGTTAAAGATAAAATGTGACATCAATCAGCAACCGTTTTGTCAAATCTGAATACATTTCAATCACTTGAAGTTGTGGATCGCGTCAGCGAGACACAACTTCAAGTGGGTGAAAATTTGGCGGTTAAAGGGTTAATATATTAGACAAAATAATGTCTCTGGAGTCATGAAATAGTTTCAGGCAATCTTTATGCGCAAAACCATTAATTATCAAGATCAGTCGAGGAGTTAATCAATGATATCTGACTGGGAATGGAATTTTTAAGTGGAAAAATGACCTTGGTCTTTGCGTCGACTGTGGTAGGACGCCGATTAAGATTCGGATCGACAGGTAGGCTGCATAAAAAATATATATTTCTATCCGAACAGGGGGGGGGGGAGGCGTACCTGCTGTCCTCCCCTGATCCCCAGATACAGGATGAGAAATGTGAGTGGGAGGATCCCTATCAACACTAAATCCGATGTCAATGTGCAGAATTGTAACAGAACCGGTTCCTTTCAGCTAAAATATAGAAAGTCCTAGAATTACTAAGAACTGGAAATCGTGTCGTCGTCTTGCAGTGATTTTATTTTTCATCGACTCAATATTTTTAACTTCGATAATAAAATGGAAATCTGTTTTCGTATAATGTTTAATGCCAGAATTCAAACAGCAGTTAGGCATTAAACCTTGAAGAGTTACATTATCAAATTTAAATTTTGACCCACTGGAAGTTTTGCTCGCTACCGCTACCCACAATTTCAAGTGGTTAACTACTCATAATTTTGTTTAATTTGAGACCAAATATTTCATTCCCAATAACAGTGATTTAATGCCTGATGAAAGAAATTTAAAACTAATTTAAAAAGTAGTGCTTAGTGCTTTAACTCTATAGCGGTATATACAAATATATATTTGTTTCTCTACCACCCACTTCAAGTTATCTTCATCCTTCTAAAATCTCTGGAAACTCAAAATTAAACGCCTTTCTGGGGCTACATAAAATAATAGCGCCAGGATAGGTGTGGTGTCTCCCCCTGATTGCATGATGGCGAACTGCATTCAGACAGCAGACGCAAAGCCGAAATTCTCAACTAACATTTTTGCTCAGTATTTACTGACAAGAACACTTAATATGCCTAAATTAGAAGCACCACCAACAACTGACATAGATAAAATCAAAATTAAAGAATCTGGCATAACTAAATTATTGAATGAATTGAACGCCGATAAAGCACTATGCAGGACCCGAAGAGCTTCCACATTTACTCCTCAAAAATGCTGCCAAGGAGATATTTATTTTTTGAAAGATATTACAGTAGAGTAGGTACAGTACTTGCCCCGATCTTATTTCTACGCTATATTAATGACCTCTCATCATCGGTCCAAGGCCGATCAAATAAAAGTACAGGATGACTTAACTTAGTTAGAGCACTCACTGGACAGACATTTGGGGAGTAAAATTCAACCCCTTCAAATGTTTAGCCCTCCGAATGAAGAGACCCCGGACTAAAGAGATCAGTGAGATCAATCATCTCGAGAATTGTGAGTACGGCTCATTCCTCAATAGGGTTCTTGAGGAGGAATTTAAAGCGATGTCGCTCAAAATTAATGAGATTGCATATTTTCAATGGTTCGGTCACTTTTGGAATACTCTTGTCCTGTATGGGATCCGTACAGGCAAGGTGATATTGACAAATTAAACAAAATTCAAAGAGCTGCTGCACGTTTCGTATCAAACAACTACCAGCGTAAATCAAGTGTAACAGCTCTTATCCAAGATCTAGGCTGGACTGACTTACACACTAGAAGAAAAAACTTCAGGCTGACAAGCCTGTACACAATTTTGAATGGCTGTAGGGGCCTACCTGTCAGTAACATATTAACCCCAGCAGACGAAAGAGCTCGTGATGACATAAGCAATCATTTAAAAACATTAGACCTAACACCACGCTGGGACAAAATTCTTTTTTCTACAAAACTATAAACGATTGGAATCATTTTCCACCAGCTGCTATTGAATCCATGAAGATTTGCATCTACTTACTGCATGTTAAAAAATGTGAGCGTTTTTCCACGTGTGAATGTGGACGCCAGAAGAACGTCAGCACGGTGTTTAAGTCTGAGAAACAAAGTGATGTACTCAGTGGTCTGCTTTTATGTGACATTTTGTAGATTTATCAAAATTTTGACATCACTTGTACATCCAAAGTGTTGAAGAGATATATTTCTGATGAAACTGACTCTATATACATATAACTACCACTGTTGAAGTTGCTGTATTTATGTTAGTTTAACTTTATTTTCATTCAACTTGTGTGCAATGTTGCGTTTTTTTAGTTAGACTATGCATGCATTTTTACATTTGCTTCATCTGATTTTATGTGCATGTTTATATCGCCGATCAGTCAAAAGTAGTCGCGGGTTTGAGGTTGATAAGTAAATGTCATGCTGATATTTGATACTGCTCCACAAAACCATGCGGAAGTCGGTTTAATGATGCTTGCAGCTTGAAGATAGCTGTGTTATTAAGATTTCTCAGAAAAACGTGTTCTGTAAATATGGCATTAACATTACATTGCCTGCGGGTTCACTTGGCAACTTCAGACTGTTTTTTATGGCAGCCACATATTAGCATATGGTCACATAAATAAAACAGTGGTATCTCGTTCTCCAGTCACTGCAGCAGCATACTTACGGATCCTTACGATTAGTTTTGACAAGTTAGTCATGGCTCAGCCATGTGGTCCTTTGGCTTCTAGCCAAACATTTCTTTAAGCTGTTATGCAGGCTGAGCTCTGCTACTTTGCTATTGATGCTATACTTTGTTGACAAATATTATTCCAAATTCAAATAAAATGATCTAAAACTAGGGAAATGCTAATGAGAATTATTTTCATGAAGTAAATCAGTAAAGGTATAATTTAGGTGTACGGCAGACAAGGGTTACATTAAGAATGCTGACTGAATTTATGTTACATCATTTATTGGGTGAGAAAGTATTAACATCAATGTCCTTCTGGCTGTTTGTCTTCAGTTGATACGAGTTGATTTTATTCACTTTGTTAAAGATGGAAATTGCAGCAAAATAATTCATGTATTGCTATTTTATTGCAACAAAATTGTGTGCAAGGTTTGATTTTTACCTCATTTTTTCAGTGCTACGGTATATCATTTGTTGGCTCTATTTAGCCGCAGGATGACTTGTCAAAATAGTTGCGGCATTATAGATTTTATGGCTAGTTTGTTGATTTGTTTCTTGATGTAGTCACATTGGACCATGACTTTTGAAATAAATTCTTATTTCTCCTATATTCTTGTTTGTTGCCGTTTGCTCAATAGAAACCTACTCTTGCCATCGGTGCCACTTGTGGACATTGGTATTTCATTCACAAATAATATCCCGTAAATACTGTGTTTTGAGTGGATCTTCAGAGGTGTTGTACGGAGATAAATATTAGTGAATACCATGCTGTGAATTTGGGAATATTTAATAGAACCTTTCAAACTACTTGAGAGATGTGCATCGATTGTTTAGAAACTTCAATATTTTGAGTTGGCTGCATGCACAATAGTTTGTTTCAGTGAACAAGATGATTTTAGTTCTGGGAACTTATATTTATTACTTTTACGATACTAATATTTTTACAGTTCGGTAAACTTGTTTGTGTACAAAATAGTTTGGTTCAGTCAACAAAATGATTTTAGTACTGACAACTTATAGTACGCAAATATTTCAGCTTATTATTTTAAGCTGGTTACAATAAAAAAAGTGTAGTTCTGTTATTAAGATAAATTTGAGTTCCGTCAACTTATGTTTATTACACTCGCTAAACCAGAAAATATTAAGCTGCATTAAAATGTTTGTGTTCATCTAGTGGGACGAATTTAATAATAATAATTTGATCTACCTTACCTTAATTGATTAGGCTTCACTGATGTTCTCGCCTGGTGTAATGACAGATATTCCACTGATAGCATACCAAGTCCAATGTCTTGTAAGTGTGCGAATGGTGATGTATGCGTTGTCAAAAAAAAGTTTTGCCACAACAAAAGGACAAAACGAAAACAGTAAGTTGACCATGCAAATTTCATACATAAAATCTTCTCCAAATATCCAATATCCGAACAATTCTCTCTTTTGTTTTGGACTTCTAAAAGAATAATTTTATATAGAAAAGCAGAAAATCACAATATCTTTTTACAGAGGCCCATACTCATAAAAATAATGCCTTGGTGAACTTCCCATGCTTCAAAACCTACAAAAAGAGGTATCACACGTCACTGTATGATAACTAGCAACATAGGTACACGTGCTCTAATAATATTGGCGGCCATCTCTGATTTTCACCCCCATATTTTCAGCTCACCTTTTATGTTTTGGATTCAGGATACATCAAGGTATTTTTCCTGAAAAAAGCTTTCTGCATTTTTTCCAGGTTGAAACCTCATGCTCCTGAACTCTAACACATATTGAGGCAATGTTAATGCGAGGTAGCGTCACGTAGTGTGTCACGAAACAATGATAGAAATGTCAACATGACAAAATGCACCGTTTGATCGACAGATGGTACTACTATACCTTATAGGCCAGGATTTGTTGTAAACTGCTTCCGATGGAAATAAGTTGATATGGACGATATGGTTTATTGTGTAACTGTAATAATTTATTTTTATGAAAGGTTTGCTAACTTTACTAAATATATATACCCCTTTCAATAACAATTTGGTGGTTAGTGATTATTATTCATGCATAAATAAAATATGATATTACTGTAGATGTCTTCACGCGAGGTTAACTCACTTCGTAATGATAAGACCTGTATCGAGAGCAGTTTTCCTAGAATCCACGTTTCATCAGATATGTAACACATACTACTTTATTTATATCACAAAAACATAACTATTATATTATATATATCACAAATTTTGATTTATCAAAACTTGTTTAATTGTTATACATAATTGTAATTAATAAATAGTTATTAGTCATCATTTTTGATCATTTCGAAATTCGATCAAGTAAGAAAATTAAGTATTAAACCATTTCATAATATTTCATATACTGTTTAAACATACCTAATTAGTTTCATGAAATATCTCAAAATTAAATACGCAATAAAATAGTTCAGGGTATGGTATATCCGAAATATTATAGTACAAATCACAATTCTTATTTCGGACATGCATGTATAAATAAGAAATACGGGAATTTCGTCTTTATCTCGTGGTAAATGCGCAAAACAATAATTAAAAAAAACTTATGCAGTACTAGTTTATGGACATGTTTACATCATATGGTCATATTAAGAAGCGAAAATAAAAATACAGATTTTTTTATGATTTTAGCATGATTGTGTCGCTTTAAATGAGATTCTCTCGTGGTACAGGAGACAGAGATAACAATAAAGTGGTGTTTAAAGCTTACTAGTATATAATGTAAATCTGATATTAAAATATTTTTGTTATCAGAGGTTTTTTAAAGTTTAAGATTAAGTGTGTTTCTATTCGACATGGTTTTTCTGTCTATTGTTACAAGGATAACCAGTGCTTCAATCTTCTTGGACCAGCTGGGGATAGTCTCATGCTTGGGTGAGGGTTATTCATCGGGCTTACTCTCAATACTATCAAGGTTATATTCACTGAGTATGTCAAATGTTAAAATAACGCTGATTCAGGATGTTCAGTTTGACAAAACATGCAAACTACAAACCAATATTTGTATATAATTATGTGTCGCTGTGCTATGCTTAACAAATGCGGTTTTAAACTAAATCAACAATCATTAGACAGACATTGATACTTTTAAGTTATATTCTTTGGTTGACGTATATAACTTTTTAAAATGATAAAAGCTCCTATTTAACCAAAATGTGGTCGTCATTTATGTCCCGTGGTTCCGTTAGATGAGCTATATTATAGCTAGCTTATAACAAGGAGGGGTTTTAACCTCCTTGCTTATACGATAATCACTCATCATGCCATAACCAAACAACCAATTAGAACACCCATTGAAAATATTAAGCTGTTGGTCAGATGAATGTAATTTTATTGATGGATATATCATCAATAATTTATTGATACATTTTAGAATAAAAATGGACTAGACAATAGCTATTTTTAACATACCGAATCGTCCGTTTTGAATTGAAAGGGTGTTTCTGCAGAATCACTTTTTCAATATTAAGGTGACATTTAGTTTTAAATTATATGTGTACATGCTCTTTGAAATGAAGAAAATTACATGCAAAAAATCAAAATTGTGTTGTTACAGTAGCTTTGCTACGACTTAGTAATATGAATGGTATTATATTCAGCTTCAATTTCCTTATAAACCTACCAAACAGCTACTGTTTATTAACTATGGTATAATTATGATTTTAAGGTGCTGATTTTCTCGAACCAACTGTTCATTTATTTGTTGTTCTTGACTTTTCGTTTCGGCTCAGAAATAAATAAATAATTTATAATAAAAACTATTTTTTACTCAGCTGTATATATTGGAATAATTTATTCACCAAGAGTGTGACTGTTTTGAAAAAGTATGTGAGGATGAAAATGCTTTAACGTCAAAGTTGATCACATAGTTAAATTATTTTGTGTGAAGTCACATGAATTTATATAATTCATCATTCTCCTTTTGTGTAGTATAATTCGTTTCACTCAACTCTTCATATTTATTCTACTTCCATTACAATGTATCATGTAAATTTTTTGAGATGTTAAGCATAATCTGACAGTAAGACGGGTGAAGTCAAATGGAAATAATATTGTTGTAGTAATGCGCCCTTTTAATAAAAATAAGTTTGATCAGTTGATTATCTTGTTGGATGTACTGTGGTGTTGTTAGGACTTATGATGGTAAGCTTAATAAACCAAGGACACTCCAATCTCCTTACTTTGAACTGTATCACCGGTATTACCAATCGACCAACGTCAAGCCACATTAACCCTTTAACCGCCGGTGCCGCAAATATTCGGGTTTTCATTTTTTATTAGCACATTATGTACCACCTTTTGTACATGTTAAAGATAAAATGTGACATCAATCAGCAACCGTTTTGTCAAATCTGAATACTTTTCACTCACGTGAAGTTGTGGATCGCGTCAGCGAGACACAGCTTCAAGTGGGTGAAAATTTGGCGGTTAAAGGGTTAATATATTAGACAAAATAATGTCTCTGGAGTCATGAAATAGTTTCAGGCAATCTTTATGCGCAAAACCATTAATTATCAAGATCAGTCGAGGAGTTAATCAATGATATCTGACTGGGAAGGGAATTTTTAGGTGGGAAAATGACCTTGGTCTTTGCGTCGACTGTGGTAGGACGCCGATTAAGATTCGGATCGACAGGTAGGCTGCATAAAAAATATATATTTATCTCCAAACAGGGGGGGAGGGGGCGTACCTGCCGTCCTCCCCTGATCCCCAGATACAGGATGAGAAATGTGAGTGGGAGGATCCCTATCAACACTAAATCCGATGTCAATGTGCAGAATTGTAACAGAACCGGTTCCTTTCAGCTAAAATATAGAAAGTCCTAGAATTACTAAGAACTGGAAATCGTGTCGTCGTCTTGCAGTGATTTTATTTTTCATCGACTCAATATTTTTAACTTCGATAATAAAATGGAAATCTGTTTTCGTATAATGTTTAATGCCGGAGTTCAAACAGCAGTTAGGCATTAAACCTTGAAGAGTTACATTATCAAATTTAAATTTTAACCCACTGGAAGTTTTGCTCGCTACCGCTACCCACAATTTCAAGTGGTTAACTACTCATAATTTTGTTTAATTTGAGACCAAATATTTCATTCCCAATAACAGTGATTTAATGCCTGATGAAAGAAATTTAAAACTAATTTAAAAAGTAGTGCTTAGTGCTTTAACTCTATAGCGGTATATACAAATATATATTTGTTTCTCTACCACCCACTTCAAATTATCTTCATCCTTCTAAAATCTCTGGAAACTCAAAATTAAACGCCTTTCTGGGGCTACATAAAATAATAGCGCCAGGATAGGTGTGGTGTCTCCCCCTGATTGCATGATGGCGAACTGCATTCAGACAGCAGACGCAAAGCCGAAATTCTCAACTAACATTTTTGCTCAGTATTTACTGACAAAAACACTTAATATGCCTAAGTTAGAAGCACCACCAACAACTGACATAGATAAAATCAAAATTAAAGAATCTGGCATAACTAAATTATTGAATGAATTGAACGCCGATAAAGCACTATGCAGGACCCGAAGAGCTTCCACATTTACTCCTCAAAAATGCTGCCAAGGAGATATCTATTTTTTGAAAGATATTACAGTAGAGTAGGTACAGTACTTGCCCGATCTTATTTCTATGCTATATTAATGACCTCTCATCCTCGGTCCAAAGCCGATCAAATAAAAGTACAGGAGGACTTAACTTAGTTAGAGCACTCACTGGACAGACATTTGGGGAGTAAAATTCAACCCCTTCAAATGTTTAGCCCTCCGAGTGAAGAGACCCCGGACTATAGAGATCAGTGAGATCAATCATCTTGAGGATTGTGAGAAAGGCTCATTCCTCAATGGGGTTCTTGAGGAGGAATTTAAAGCGATGGCCCTCAAAATTAATGAGATTGCATATTTTCAATGGTTCGGTCACTTTTGGAATACTCTTGTCCTGTATGGGATCCGTACAGGCAAGGTGACATTGATAAATTAAACAAAATTCAAAGAGCTGCTGCACGTTTCGTAACAAACAACTACCAACGTAAATCAAGTGTAACAGCTCTTATCCATGATCTAGGCTGGACTGACTTACACACTAGAAGAAAAAACTTCAGGATGACAAGCCTGTACACAATTTTGAATGGCTGTAGGGGCCTACCTGTCAGTAACATATTAACCCCAGCAGACGAAAGAACTCGTGATGACATAAGCAATCATTTAAAAACATTAGACCTAACACCACGCTGGGACAAAATTCCTTTTTCTACAAAACTATAAACGATTGGAATCATTTTCCACCAGCTGCTATTGAATCCATGAAGATTTGCATCTACTTCCTGCATGTTCAAAAATGTGAGCGTTTTTCCACGTGTGAATGTAGACGCCAGAAGAACGTCCGCACGGTGTTTAAGTCTGAGAAACAAAGTGATGTACTCAGTGGTCTGCTTTTATGTGACATTTTGTAGATTTATCAAAATTTTGACATCACTTGTACATCCAAAGTGTTCAAGAGATATATGTCTGATGAAACTGACTCTATATACATATAACTACCACTGTTGAAGTTGCTGTATTTATGCTAGTTTAACTTTATTTTCATTCAACTTGTGTGCAATGTTGCGTTTTTTAGTTAGACTATGCATGCATTTTTACATTTGCTTCATCTGATTTTATGTGCATGTTTATATCGCCGATCAGTCAAAAGTAGTCGCGGGTTTGAGGTTGATAAGTAAATGTCATGCTGATATTTGACACTGCTCCACAAAACCATGCGGAAGTCGGTTTAATGATGCTTGCAGCTTGAAGATAGCTGTGGTATTAAGATTTCTCAGGAAAACGTGTTCTGTAAATATGGCATTAAAATTACACTGCCTGCGGGTTCACTTGGCAACTTCAGACTGTTTTTTATGGCAGCCACATATCAGCATATGGTCACATAAATAAAACAGTGGTATCTCGTTCTCCAGTCACTGCAGCAGCATACTTACGGATCCTTACGATTAGTTTTGACAAGTTAGTCATGGCTCAGCCATGTGGTCCTTTGGCTTCTAGCCAAACATTTCTTTAAGCTGTTATGCAGGCTGAGCTCTGCTACTTTGCTATTGATGCTATACTTTGTTGACGAATATTATTCCAATTTCAAATAAAATGATCTAAAACTAGGGAAATGCTAATGAGAATTATTTTCATGAAGTAAATCAGTAAAGGTATAATTTAGGTGTACGGCAGACAAGGGTTACATGAAGAATGCTGACTGAATTTATGTTACATCATTTATTGGGTGAGAAAATATTAACATCAGTGTCCTTCTGGCTGTTTGTCTTTAGTTGATACGAGTTGATTTTATTCACTTTGTTGAAGATGGAAATTGCAGCAAAATAATTCATGTATTGCTATTTTATTGCAACAAAATTGTGTGCAAGGTTTGACTTTTAACTCATTTTTTCAGTGGTACGGTGTATCATTTGTTGGCTCTATTTAGCCGCAGGATGACTTGTCAAAATAGTTGAGAGATGTGCATCAATTGTTTAGCAACTTCAATATTTTGAGTTGGCTGCATGCATAATAGTTTGTTTCAGTGAACAAGATGATTTTAGTTCTGGGAACTTATATTTATTACTTTCACGATACTAATATTTTTACACTTCGGTAAACTTATTTGCGTACAAAATAGTTTGGTTCAGTCAACAAAATGATTTTTGTACTGACAACTTATAGTACGCAAATATTTCAGCTTATTATTTTAAGCTGGTTACAATAAAAAAAGTGTAGTGCTGTTATTAAGATAAATTTGAGTTCCGTCAACTTATGTTTATTACACTCGCTAAACCAGAAAATATTAAGCTGCATTAAAATGTTTGTGTTCATCTAGTGGGACGAATTTAATAACAATAATTTAATCTACCTTACCTTAATTGATTAGGCTTCACTTAATATAAAGCGGTATAATGTACCTAAAAAAAGGAGTTTTCACTGCTTAATCTAGTTAAGTTGACTACAACTTAAAATATTTAAGGCAGCAAATATACATCAATTTTTTTAATTGAATCGAAGGAACAAGTTTTACAGTGAGATGCCAGGAGAACGTCAGACTGGCGCCAATCTAACGCTAGGCACAAGTGGAGCACACGGGCTAAATTCGCTGTGTTTTCGTTGACCGAGGTTTGTCCCAGTCACACATAAACGACGCACATTCCACACATAAAAAATAACTATTTGAGTCCGGATAGTGAAAAAACGTCACAAGCTGGTAGCGAATGCATGCAGAGCGTGTTTTCAACGCAAAGGGCGAATGAACAACGCTTTGCATTGCTAACGCGTTGGACGCATACAGTGCGCATTAAACCCTAGAATGCTAATGTCGACGATTATAGTAAATTTTACCAGTTTGTATTGTACATTTGTAACCATTTTAAAAAGAAAAAATGTGTCCTAAATTTATGATAACATTATATGTTTGGACGTAATTTCGACAAAGTAAAAACAAATTCTGCACTTGGATCGTGTGAAATAACACCTCAAACAATTAAACATAAATTGTCGTTCTTCAAAGTTCCAAGGGTTAAGCTGCAGAAATAACATAGTCACAGCCTGTTGCTCGAGCGCTGGGCGAACTGCCGGCGTGTGCCAAGCGTCTGCTTCCAGCGCTCATGCAGCGCAGGGCGGGCAGACTGCCCGGCGCCCTCAATATAGAGAGGCTGGTCAAAATAAACTGGACAAAATATCAATTTTATGTTTTTCTACCATTTTTTTGACATTCATTAGTGCATGAAAATATTGCATCATGTTTATGAGGATCATGATTAACAAAAGGTAGGATTTCTATACGGCTAATATCAAATTGTCCCTGGCTAACGACTGTTTGGTTAAAACCACGAAGGATATTTACTAGGATCTGACACATAATAACTTGCCATACATATGTTATTTAATGTTTTTGCAGTAGTAAGGCTTGGTAGAATGGGGTTCATTTGATCAATTTTATTAACACACGCTTGAGACCTGCAACTGGTGGGTTTTCTGTACTTTCTAAAAGGTATCTCTGGAAATGTTAAAGTCGATCTCACTTCTGTCGAATGACAAAAAACAGGTTCGCTAATGTTCTCGCCTGGTGTAATGGCAGATAACATACCAAGTCCAATGCCCTGTAAGTGTGCGAATGGTGATGTATGCGTTGTCAAAAAAAAGTTTTGCCACAACAAAAGGACAAAAAGAAAACAGTAAGTTGTCCATGCAAATTTCATACAAAAAATCTTCTCCAAATATCCAATATCCGAACAATTCTCTTTTGTTTTGAACATCTGAAAAAATAATTTTATATAGAAAAGCAGAAAACCACAATATCTTTTTACAGAGACCCATACTCATAAAAATAATGCCTTGGGTGAACTCCCCATGCTTCAAAACCTACAAAAAGAGGTATGACACGTCACTGTATGATAACTAGCAACATAGGTACACGTGCTCTAATAATATTGGCGGCCATCTCTGATTTTACCCCCATATTTTCAGCTCATCTTTAATGTTTTGGATTCAGGATACATCAAGGTATTTTTCCTGAAAAAAGCTTTCTGCATTTTTTCCAGGTTGAAACCTCATGCTCCTGGACTCTATCACATATTGAGGCAATGTTAATGCGAGGTAGCGTCACGTAGTGTGTCACGAAACAATGATAGAAATGTCAACATGACAAAATGCACCGTTTGATCGACAGATGGTACTACTATACCTTATAGGCCAGGATTTGTTGTAAACTGCTTCCGATGGAAATAAGTTGATATGGACGATATGGTTTATTGCGTAACTGTAATAATTTATTATTATGAAAGGTTTGCTAACTTTACTAAATATATATACCCCTTTCAATAACAATTTGGTGGTTATTATTCATACATAAATAAAATATGATATTACTGTAGATGTCTTCACACGAGGTAAACTCACTTCGTAATGATAAGACCTGTATCGAGAGCAGTTTTCCTAGAATCCAAGTTTCATCAGATATGTAACACATACTACTTTATTTATATCACAAACACATAACTATTATAATATATATATCACAAATTTTGATTCATCAAAACTTGTTTATTTGTTAAACATAATAGCAATTAATAAATAGTTATTAGTCATCATTTTTGATCATTTCGAGATTCGATCATGTAAGAAAATCAAGTATTAAACCATTTCAAAATATTTCATATACTGTGTAAACATACCTTATTAATTTCATGAAATATCTCAAGATTAAATACACAATTAAATAGTTCAGGGTATGATATATCCGAAATATTATAGTACAAATCACACTTCTTATTTCGGACATGCATGTATTAATAAGAAATACGGGCATTTCGTCTTTATCTCGTGGTAAATTCGCAACACAAAAATTAAAAAAAAACTTATGCAGTACTAGTTTATGGACATGTTTACATCATATGTTCATATTAAGAAGCGAAAATAAAAATACTGATTTTTTTAATGATTTTAGCATCATTGTGTCGCTAGAGATTCTCTCGTGGTACAGGAGACAGAAATAACAATAAAGTGGTGTTTAAAGCATACTGGTATATAATGTAAATCTGATATTAAAATATTTTTGTTATTAGAGGTTTTTTAAAGTTTAAGATTGATTGTGTTTCTATTCGACATGGTTTTTCTGTATATTGTTACAAGGATAACCAGTGCTTCAATCTTCTTGGACCAGCTGGGGATATCCCCTGGGTTATTCAAGGTGTTTATTTGGGTTGAATTCTAGAACGATCCAGGTTCTCTACGTTGTAGTAAATATACACAATCATGAGTAACCAGTGTGTCAGTCGGCTTGGCTGAGGCCAGCAGACACACAGCGTTCAAACAATTTTTGTCTAATGTTGATCCACCGTCTCGACATTGAATCAACATTGTTGAACGTCTCATGCTTGGGTGAGGGTTATTCATCGGGCTTACTCTCAATACTATCAAGGTTATATTCACTGAGTATGTCAAAGGTTAAAATAACGCTGATTCAGGATGTTTAGTTAGATAAAACATGCAAACTGCAAACCAATATTTGTATATAATTATGTGTCGCTGTGCTTAGCATGCTTAACAAATGTGGTTTTAAGCTAAATCAACAATCATTAGACATACTTTTAAGTTATAAGTTTTGGTTGACGTATATAACTTTTTTAAATGATAAAAGCTCCTATTTAACCAAAATGTGGTCGTCATCTATGTCCCTTAGTTCCGTTAGATGAGTTATATTATAGCTAGCGTATACCAAGGAGGGGTTTTAACCTCCTTGCTTATACGATAATCACTCATCATGCCATAACCAAACAACCAATATAATACCCATTGAAAATATCAAGCTGTTGGTCAGATGAATGTAATTTTATTGATGGATATATCATCAATAATTTATTGATACATTTTAGAATAAAAATGGACTAGACAATAGCTATTTTTAACATATCGAATCGTCCGTTTTGAATTGAAAGGGTGCTTCTGCAGAATCACTTTTTCAATTTTAAGGTGACATCTAGTTTTAAATTATATGTGTACATGTTCTTTGAAATGGAGAAAATTACATGCAAAAAATCAAAATTGTGTTGTTACAGTAGTTTTGCTACGACTTAGTAATATGAATGGTATTATATTCAGCTTCAATTTCCTTATAAACCTACCAAACGGCTAATGTTTATTAACTATGGTATAATTATGATTTGAAGGCGCTGATTTTCTCGAACCAACTGTTCATTTATTTGTTGTTCTTGACTTTTCGTTTCGGCTCAGAAATAAATAAATAATTTATAATAAAAACTATTTTTATTCACGAAAAGTGTGACTGTTTTGAATAAGTATGTGATGATGAAAATGCTTAAACGTCAAAGTTGATCACATAGTTAAATTATTTTGTGTGAAGTCACAAGAATTTATATAATTCATCATTCTCCTTTTGTGTAGTATAATTCGTTTCACTCAACTCTTCATATTTATTCTACTTCCATTACAATGTATCATGCAAATTATTTGAGATGTTAAGCATAATCTGACAGTAAGACAGTTTTTTCAAATAAAGTCAATAAAATCGTCAGAAGAAAGCTGATTATAATTAGTGCCTACACGATTGCCGGGTGAAGCCAAATGGAAATAATATTAGTGTGGTAATGCGCCCTTTCAATAAAAATAAATTTGATCAGTTGATTATCTTGTTGGATGTACTGTGGTGTTGTTAGGACTTATGATGGTAAGCTTGATAAACTAAGGACACTCCAATCTCCTTACTTTGAACTGTATCACCGGTATTACCAATCGACCAACGTCAAGCCACATTAACCCTTTAACCGCCGGTGCCGCATATTCGGGTTTTCATTTTTTATTAGCACATTATGTACTACCTCTTGTACATGTTAAAGATAAAATGTGACATCAATCAGCAATTTTTGAAAACAGTTGACCTCCGTTTTGTCAAATCTGAATAATTTTCACTCACTTGAAGTTGTGGATCGCGTCAGCGAGACACAACTTCAAGTGGGTGTAGAACCGTATAATGTAACCAGGCGTATAATGTAACCGGTTACATTATACATCTGTCTACATTATGCGGTCCCAGGGAAAAACGTAATTTGTAACCAGCACTGACGTATAATGTAACTGCTCCTTAGTGCCCGTAATTTAACCAAAGGGAAATACTCTTGGTATAAAAGGGCACTTTTCAAAACTAATTTATGGTATTCAATATTTTTATTGTAATACCTTAATCCTTCGAATCAATTCAGGACGGGGTCCTCGTGTAGTTGTTTAGCGCTGCGCCTGTCACGTCGAAGTTCGCGGAAACCCAAGTACTTCTTATAAATTTTAATCAATTAGTTTTTTCTGATACTAAATTTCTGGACTCATTTTATCATAATTATGTTCTCATCACCCCGAATGCCAGTCTCATTGAAATACATGTAAGCTGCCTGAATTCCACAGTCAAAGTTTACTTCTTTCTGCCTTCTCAACCATGTAGCGTCGCATATCATGATAAACTTTGGGCTGTGTTTTTTTTCAAAAACAGGTCGATATGGATTTGCTACCCAGTTAGATTTTTAGCTACACCCCCTAGCGTGTAAAAATATCACCACAGTTCAAATTAGGCTAAAATTCACAAACCAGACCCACATCCTTTCAACCCATTATATTCCTGCCAGATTATCACGAAACAAATACATGTACATCTGATATCCTGCGTGAACACCGTGTACATATTAAGTATCGACAAAATTTTAGAAATTGGAACATCCGCATGCAAAATCTTTCCATCATTAGTAGACACCTGCTGCTGTCTGTGGTTTCGGCTTATTTAGGGCGGCGAGACTATAATTATATATAAAACCGGTTAAATTGAGATTTGTCATTTTTTATTCACGTGTCTTTAATTTTATTATGTGAGACAAACCAGATGTTAAAGAAGTTACAGCATAAACTTTTGAGGTTACATACTTCGGATTTCAGATTTCGTGTCATTCAAACTCAAACTTGCCTTTCCGACTCATATATGTACTTGCGGGTGGCCTGGTGCAGTGGTTAAAGCTGCCTGCTTGGAAAGTCGGAGATCGCGGGTTTGGTCCCTCGCTCTGACATTAAGGTTTCAAAGAAACAAGATATTTCTTCATCGCTCACTTCATAGAGATTTATTGTGGGAAGTTTCCTTGAACGAGGGGTAGCGTGATTTTGCTGGGACCACCAGGATTCGAATTCCGAATGCTGTGCCCGGAGGGCAGTGTCATATCATTCATCGCGCCATCCTTAGATTCTCCTGATCCAATTTAGTCTATATATGAACAAATGTAGCCTAAAATCGTCTATTTGTGCGTTCGGTCATTCATTCGCTCGTTCGTTCTTTCATTCGTTGGTTCAATTTTTCATTCAATCAGCGTTTGCCCGTTAATTCGCTTACTCGTTCACTCGTTATTTTGTCCATCATTCATCCCTTGCTTGTTGGTATTCCTGATTCGTTTGTTCATGTCCGATCTGCAATCGAAGAATGACTTTCTCCATGTCGATGAACTATAGATTTAGCATAGATTGGACATAATCATTTTTTTATTGAGTGCCTGCTGTTAAATCTTCATTTTGAGCAGGAAGGGTGGCACAGATACAGGCCGATACTAGGCCTACTACATATTTTAAATATTGAAAAAGAGCATAAACAAATAGTATTATTACTGTCGTGATGATACAGTTATATCTATCTAAATAACTGAAGTTTTTTACATTTAAGTTTTGCATTGTCCATTAACATTTTTCATTCATTTGAAACTGGCATTGATGTCGCAAATTTCAGCTTCTGATGAATGACAAATACCTTAATAATGATAGGCCGAATACGTCATAATCGGTGCTTTATTTGGAATCTGAACGCATTTGTCCACATGGAAAGATGTAAATGGTATTTTTGTTATTATTTATTTAAGAAATATGAGCAGAATAATTGGTCACTGATTTGAGTGGAATGTCAACAATAATTTATATTCATGTCGAATCAAAAATTATTTTTTTGTTTTATTTGAACTGATTGTTTTCACAAAACCATCATATCAGGTTTGCGAACACGTATGATAACTCACATTTTTCGTCGTAGATAAAAAAACAACTATTGAATGGCATTATAGGTTGGTGTATACATGTTGATTTGTCATTCGTCACAAGAGCGCCGTAGGCCTACTGCTCTGCAAATCCGAAATGCAATATATGATCACTTACCTGTAAAATAAGCAGGTAAAATACCGCCTTTTCTTTGCATGTCAACGTAGAACGGCTATAGCTGATGAATAAGGTCATTTATTATTTTAAAAAGAAGAAGAAAAAGTTATGCGACTCTCATATCGTGCATATTGCCAGTGCATGTGATCGGTGTATTTATAGTCCAGTTAATCTAGAACCAACTGCAACAATTATTTTGTTTTAGTCATGCCTTGTCATCCATCCGGATTATTCATTCATTTATACGTTCGTTCGTTCATCCATTCGTTCGTCCGTTAGTTCATTCGCTCGTTCGTTCATTCATTAATTAATTCATCCATCCGTATAAGCGAAAAAGACCGAACGTACGCCGCTTGAAAACATAACCAATCACTTAGTTTCATTTAAACATACCATAGTTATAATAAAACTTCCAAGAGTATAATCCCCAAAACATATACGTTTTGGAAAACTAAACCGGTAACATTATACGGCACTGGTTACATTATACGGTCGTATGGTACCTTTTTTCTCTGGTTACATTATACGTTGACGCTGTGACCGTATAATGTAACCAGTCGCCGTATAATGCTACCGGTTACATTATACGGGCCGTAAAATGTAACCGGTTACATTTTACGTCTGGTTCTACGGTTCTACAGTGGGTGAAAATTCAGATTGAATAATTTGGCGGTTAAAGGGTTACTATATTAGACAAAATAATGTCTCTGGAGTCATGAAATAGTTTCAGGAAATCTTTATGCGCAAAACCATTAATTATCAGGATGAGTCGAGGAGTTAAGCAATATTATCTGACTTGGAAGGGCATTTTCAAGTGGATAAATGACCTTGGTCTTTGCGTCGACTGTGGTAGGACGCCGATTAAGATTCGGATCGTCAGGTAGGCTGCATAAAAAATAAATATTTCTCTCCAAACAATAGGGCGGCGTACATGCAGTCCCTAATATCCTCCCCTGATCGCAGATACAGGATGAGAGATGTGAGTAGAAGGATCCCTATCAACACTAAATATGCTGTCAGTGGCAATGTGCCAAATTGTAACAGAACTGGCTCCTTTCATCATAATATATAGATAGTCCTAGAATTACTGAGAATAGGAAATTGTGTCGTCGTCTTGCAGTGATTATATTTTTTATCGACTCAATATTTAACTATGATAATAAAATGGAAATCTGTTTTCGTATAATGTTTAATGCCGGAGTTCAAACAGCACATAGGCATTTACCCTTTGACCGCCGGTGCCGAATATATTCGGGTTTTCGTTTTTTATAAGCACATTAAGTACCACCTTTTAAACAAGTTAAAGAGAACATGTGACGTCAATCAGCAAGATTTGAAAAGAGTTGACCTCCATTTTGTCAAATCTGAATAATTTTCACTCACTTGAAGTTGTGGATCGCGTCAGCGAGACACAACTTCAAGTGGGTAAAAATTCAAATTGAATAATTTGGCGGTGAAAGGGTTAAACCTTGAAGCGCTACATCATAAAATTTAAATATTGACACACTGGAATTATTACTCGCTACCGCGACCCACAACTTTAAGTGGCTGAAAATTACTCATATTTGTTTAATTTGAACCAATGTTTTAAAATCTTGGTGTTTAAACACACATTTTATTCCCAAAAACAGTGATTTAGTGCCTGGTGAATAAAATTTAAAACTAATTAAAAAAGTAATGCTTAGCGCTTTAAAGCGACACAATCAGGCTAAAATCATCAAAAAATATGACCATATGATGTAAACATGTCCATAGACATAGAGCTAACACCACGCTGGGACAAAACTACTTTTTCTACAAAAACATAACTGATTGGAATCATCTCCCACCAGCTGCTATTGAATCCAGATCAATAGCATCTTTCAAGAGCCGCCAACTGAGCGATTAGTCTGGTCGGCCTCTCACCACCTTCCCTTTGCCTGATACTCCATCAAGAGGACTGTGAATCACCAATTAAATATAAAGATCCACTACGTCAGGTCGATAAGTGCAAATGAACCTGTAATGGATGAAGATTACAATGGTAAATTCATGCTTGAAGGGGTTAAGGGTTAAAGTGTCGCATCTGCCATCGAATTTATCAGTTACAAATATGTATTCTTGGTTCAGTTTGGATTGACATATAAACACATAGGCTGGGTATCATTTTTGTTACAACTTTATGTAATAGGCCTATCTGAAATTGTGTATAATACATAGCAGTATAATAAAAAGAAAGTACATTATTAGTTGATTGATTTTTCGTGACATCAATATACAAAATGAGGAAAAATCTGAAGAATAGCTTATAATTTAAATTTCTGCGAAAACACACTGCGTTATCTCTATATCTGGACAAGTCACCTAAAAGTCAAGATGATGATCACGTCGCCATTTTCTCCTTATTGCGGGTCAGGGATCATATAATATTTCCGGGGTAATCAGATAGTTTGTGCCTTATGGCGGGATAGCTGACCTTTAACACGAGGACACTCTCCCGGTAAAGTGCCTTTCCCCATGGTGATAATTAGCACAGGTAGCCGAAGTGTCCGCAAGCTGAGCAACACATCGACACAAATCTCAGCATCAAGCCTCCAAGAAAACACACGGGGTTGTGCCAATGTTGGCTCAATGATGGGCCGGCGTCGCAGACGCCGACCCATCATTGAACCAACATTGGGGGTCTGTATATGTAGGTTTTCCCATCGGATCACTATATATATGGCTTACGCAAATGTTAGTGGATTAGGTTGCTAATTTGATGATATTGGCAATGTTTTGCATTAAATATCGGATGTAATTTTAATACCATTTTATATCTGATATTAGTAATATATTTGTTTTAAAATAGTGCTGAGAGGCTCTTGGCGTCTTCTTCCTTTGATGGCAAAGTGTCCCTCGGACATGGCATCTATCCTGGCACCCATTGTGACAGAGGTGTGTCCACACCCAGAGCTGTCATGACGACTGATTGTCTCTGTATCTATGTGATAATTGAAGACGCCCAGAGGCTGGCTGCATCCCCAGAAACCGGTGTCCTTAGATCCCGGTGGCCCCCCTACACCACCGCATCCCTGTACCAGCCTCAGGGATGTCCGTGTTACGAGCAGATACACGCCATGGATCAGGTGTCCAAAGGCAACACCACAAGACTGGCTCATCTTTTCTAAGAATAATCACACATGATCCTGACTGACACTAGAATAAAATATCTCATAGGTGACAGCGGTAATGTCCTTTAAGGCGAGAAATGATCTGTAACTGCTTTGTTTTCTAGGGAACTTGAGGGGCTATTAGTCTACTTGAACGTATTAAAGAAGCAAAATTTAAAAAAAATGTTATGGGTGGCTTGTCTGGATAAAGACATATTCACTAATAGTCTACTATAATATATAAAAAAACAAATAGTCAGGGTCCATTTTCGAAATTTCTGACTTGGTAAGGCATTTTTTAGTAGAATTTGGCATGAAGTTGTTCTTAAACAATTTGGGAACGCTGATTCCAAATCTGCCCCATGCCAAGCTATATTTTGTGTTTTTCCTACTCAAGATTCAAAAACAAAATGGCCGCCAAAATTAGTGAAAATGTCACAGCTTTACATCACGGCTTGGCTTATAATGAACAGAAAAACACCATTTCGGTGTATTTAAACACACCTGAGCAACATACTTGAAGTCCCCTGAATTTCACCTTGTGCGTTTGCCGCTAGAGGACAAAATCCAAAATGGCCGCCACTGCAAGGCAATGTGCCGTAGCTTTGCTTCCAAATAACGTAGAGATGTGTTTTTGGTGTCTACATATAGGTTTCTCACACCTGGGAAACCAATTCAGAGCCGTGATAACATCTATTATCAACATTTCACAAAGTTATGGGAAAAAAAAACAAATGTTGCGCCAGGAAAACGACACATCGTAGTCCAGTGTAATAATAACGATTTATTTAATAAAGTCATTTTTTCACATTTAGAAGCCGAGGGAAACAAACGTAATATCCGGCATGTTGTAAACATGTTTAGACGATTGACAAAAATATTTTATGATTGTTGACCACTGTCCGGCACTAGATAACCTGTCGCTCACCATATATCCGTTCTAGGCCTATTAGTATGTGGCTTATGTGATATCCACCTGCATCGAGTTTTTACAGTACCGTAAGGAAGAAAACAATAATTTAAAGTGCTTTGGCCACGGGTGGCACCCTTCTGCTCAAGCCCTGTACTAGGGTTAAGCAAAACATGAAGTTAATCCATCAAGGTGGTCTGCATAACCATGGCAATAATGACACACATACATGTTCTGTTCCTATTGAGACAAGAAGTCGTTTAAATTTAACAATTTATGATTCTAGTAACTAGGTATATTGTGCTGGTTAAACCGTGCACATCACATAAAAATTATGTTTCTCAATCGGATTGGCAATTTACATAATCATGATAATAGTATCATCTTATTTTTTTTATTTTTGATCAGAATAGATACCGTATAAAAGCCTGGTAATGCGGTAATAACACAGTTTTCAGACATAATTGAACGAATAAAGTCCCAAGCATCGGCTCAGAGATCCACACAAAACTGTAGTAATGTAGGCTACACATATTTCGATTCTTCTAAGTTGAATGAGATAGATGAGATCACCGTCAATAACTATGATAACATATAGCTACACGATATCGGAAATCTGTAATTTGGTGCAGAATTTTACTTATATATGTTTTGGGCATATAGGATTGATGGTTGAAGACACGCAAGGGTAATGTTAAAAATACTGATGATAAATTTATTTTATAAATATAGTATGAACATACACCAGCACGTAGCACGATCAGGATGTTTTTATGAAGATTAACAAAAAATACAGAAACTTTCTAGATGTGGTCGTGATATGGTAGAAAGTATGATGAATCAGTAGGTTCTGGTCATGCATGCTTCTAATCAGATATAAGCTCTCACTCTCACATAATATACAAGAACTACATGTCTGTTAAATAACAGATACTATGAAATAAAAGATACTATGAATAAATTATTGTCTATTGTCCAACAGGTTAAGTTGTGTCTTGAAGTGCTATGGGAGCGACCACCCTATTTTGCAAAAAGAGGTATCAATGTTAAAGACAATAAGTCTTACCATATATAAAGTGATGGAATTATATGATGGACGTGAAGATAGTTAGGTTCCGAATAACTGAGTATTTATTACTTATCTATTGTATTCTTTTGTAATAAGCATTGATCATCTAATAATCTATGCAAGACACAAGTATCCTACATCAAAACATTTCCCTGCACACTGCGATGTTATCTCAGATGAATATATAACAGATAAAGTACAGAATCAGGGAGGACAGCAATACAGTTCCAGTTCAATGTTAAAATTCACCACTTTTGGTAAAGAACAATGCCATTCAACTATTCAATGAACACTAGTATTTAAGTGTGAAAAATACTGAGGTACATGATGGAACGTTAATTGTTATTACGGTATTCAAACTGTCAGATACTGACAATGTGGTAGTCGTAGGAACTGATGTAAACTTGCTACCATTCAACCGTCTCAATGCCTTCCGCAACACCAGCACATCAATTCTAAAAGAAAGATATTTAAATTAAAATTATTCATAAACATCAAGAACTAGAACTAAGGCCATTTGGAGTATTTCAATGTATTCTCTTCGTCAATAACCCCTGCCACAAAAAGTGGATATTGTTTCCGTTGTATTTTAGGCCTGTTTACCAATACATACAGCTCTGGCCAGATAACAATATTATAAACATCTATGAGATTGTGGTTGGAGCTTCATTGATGGACAACTGCAACTATTCTTGTGTAAAAGCTTCCTGCTCAAACTGAAGAACTATCACATTTAGTTTGATTAAGCGTGAATTAGGACCACGAGAAAGTAGCCAATGGCGTCCTATCAAGGAGTCGCTATACATCAATTCCGAAGCTGCACAAAATATATATTATCAATATATTGATGAGAGTGACTATTCTAGCATTAGCATTATGCAAGATGATGGCATTCATGCAAATCTGAGATATACACAGCAAGCCTATGTAGCTACAGTGATGAAAGTAACACATACCATTTTTGTGAAATTTCCTCATAGCTAATGTGTTGTTTTTGAATAATCATATTTTTTTGCATCCCCCGTAACTACATGTAATATAGAAGTTGAGTTTTTTGATGCTGTGTATTTTTTTGGTATCAGAAAACTATTTAAGCGCCAAAAATAACTTCCTACGACATTTAGAAAAATTGAATTAGTACTTGCTGTTTAATTTGCGGCCATCTTGGATTTTCCCCTGAAACTACATGTAATATAAAAGTTAAAGGTTATTACTGTATTGTACTATATTTATTGGTATTAAAAACCTATATTTAGCCATCAAAAACAACTGTCTATGACTTTTAGAAAAACGTTATGGTACTTTCTGTATTATTGTCGGCCATCCTGGATTTTTTGCGTGATAGTTGAGCAGGTCTTAGAACATGAAATTCCTCAAAACAAAAATGTTATTTTGAACACGAAAGTCAAGTTTGTGTGTCCGCTGTGCACCCAGACATGATGTATAATCATGATAATTGAGACTTAATCTGCTATTTTGGCGGCCATTTTGTTTTGCAATTTTGAAAGGGAAAAACTAAAAATAGAGCTTAGCATGGGCATATTTGGAATCAGCATATTCGAATTGTGTGAAAACAACTGCATGACAAATTCTACTAATAAATGCCTTACAAACTTTAAGAATGCCTCTTTTTGAAAAATGGGCCCTGACTAAAAGTTAATATTGATGAATTCACACTAAATATTACGTTTTGATTGATTTCACTAGTGCAATAGAGTGGAAAAAATCGAGTTAATTAACAAAATAAATCTCCCATAAATGGAGGCAGAAAATCGTAATGGACATCTTAAATTGTAGATCAAAAAAAAAGAAACGAAATACAATTTAGTGATTGTCTGAAACAAAACGCCGCTTGACCTCATTTATTCTTATTATCTATGTCTCTGTGTGTATTAAGATATAGCAGAGAGATCAGCTGTTCTATCGCTGGGTGAATGATGGGCCAACGTCAACACGTTAACAGCGCTGGACTAAGCATATAAAGATACAGCGATAAAGATGAGACACGGTGACTCAGCCAGCAAAACTGTAAGATCCAGAAATATAGCAGACAATTTTTGTGAAGGGTATTTTACTTGCAGTCAGTTTTTTTAATCAAAAAATGCATAATGAATTAAAAAACAAACAAATAATAACTGTTCATGTTTTCTCACTTTGCAATAGTTTGCCTACAAAACAATACATATTTTGGGGTTTGAAATACATTATAATTATCTCTATATTGTACAAGAGGGTCCCGTGATATATTAAACTAGGTGCGCAGGATATAAGTAGCCTTAATTCTTGTATAACCATAACCATGACTTAATATATCTATAATCATGGCTACATCTAATGACGCTTATCTTTACGTTTTTTTTTATATTCTCAGTCATAACAGCCCTAGTTCTGCGTGCTGGTGTCAGCTGAGAGATAACAGTTGTATTAAGTCATACCAGACATGGCCGTTTTCTATTTTTGACAACGCAAGTGACATCTGACTCGTTCTGTTTATATCGACAACAAACAGTTGAGCTCGACCACTTGACAATAACGGGACGTATGTACTACGTAGTCGTACAGTGACTCCTCCATCTCCATCCTACAAGGGTACATTCACCTCTCGAGTCCAAAATGCAAAATCATTATTAATGTCTTTGTTAGGTCTTTCTGATTCATTTGAAAACCTTTGTTTTGGATCTACGGCCAATATAAATAATGTTACTCTTACAATGCGGGGATGGACATAATCTGACGTCTGCAGACGTCAGATTCTGACGACTAAAGTCGATCCCCGCACTGTAAGGGTTAAATAGTATTTCGATGATGTCATGAGGAAATTATTAATACACGAAGAGATCAGTACTAGAGAATAAATCTAAATCACATTCATTCGTGGCATGGAATTGATTGGAAAACCTACGTTTGGTAGGCCTACTATGAAATAATTGTGATATATTAATATGGTAAACAAAAAGGGTACTACAGTATATATTTCTGATGGAGGTTATATATATTTTGGATGTGTCTTAGGCCTGTTTTTTCACATACCCCATGAAATCCAGAATCCATGGCACATCACTCGTGAAACGCACATGCATGTCGACAGAAGGTAATAATAACATAATTTTGGAGCAGCATCTATAAATAGAGTGATTGAACATAGGAATAAACAAACAGTTTTATATGTATGTTTTGAATGTTCCAGAACCCTTTCTCATCTACGTGCATTGTGTTACTGTGTGATGCAGCCCAACGTCCACAGAACTGGCCAACACAAATAGGGCACACTCCTCACCACCGCCCAGATTTACATATAATCTCTGACAATTATATTCACCAAACGTCTTTGGTGATCATTTGATATATTGACCAGCATTTTGTCTCAGTTCAGCCTAAGATGTTTTTATTAAGATAACATTGTTGTTAAGATAGATAACATAGAGAGAGAAATGCGCAATAAAGCTGGTAACGATACAATGCCTGTACCGTATACGTGATAGAGATAAGGAGAAAAACAGTCGCTAGTGTTAACCCTTTAAGTGCGACGACGCTGTAAGTCGTTTCAGTTTAGTATAGCTGAAAAATGATATAGTTTGATTGGTATTGTTATTTTCGCTAGATGCCGGCAATTGATGCAAATGAAAAAAGCCAACGAGCGATGCATTACTAAAAAAAAGAAAGATTTAAATGATTATGATTTCCAGCCAGCAAACACAAAACATTTGTATAACATTTGTAAAACATCGGCCCTACGTCTTCGACGTTGGTCCAACATTGCACAAAAATTTAATGTTATCCGAATGAACAAAATAATCTGCTGAATATATGATAAACGTCAGTGACCTCGTAACAAAGGATGTGTCACTTTTGCTATAATTCGATTTGTTGGCACTGATACGTCGACACAACGTAATTATACGTTCAACATAGTTAGGAAAAAATCTTCTATCACAGAAGAACTCATTCATACCATAATATCATATGAATTCTACACCACATTTCTGAGTGGTATTTGTCCTCATTAATTTGTGATATACGTGAAATAGGCCACGAGCATTGTGACGCCGAAGACTATGGCAATTCAGGTCTGTGCGGCTAACATGGTGTGATGGTAATATACTTTTTATCTGGTTGCCTACATGAACGAACAGGTCCCATTAACAGGTATAGTATGATGCAAGGCCCCATGAGCTGACCTAGGCTGGGTATGTGCACCATATAAATACTCACAATATACATCATACATTATACATAGAGAGGGACATGACGCAATGGCTAGAGCGTGGCGCTCTGCCAATGTCGCTGCCTGCCGTGCGGTTTCGAATCCCGTTTGGTGCAGAATTTTTCAGAGAAATATCATGTTTCTCCCCTCTCAATCTTGGGACATTGTTAAGATGTTGTGTCCTTGGGCAAGGCACTTCACCCTTCACTTGACTCAGGTGAAAATGAGTACCTGGTAGGACAGAGATGGCAATGTGTACGATAAGTGCAATGCGCCGAAACAGCTGCAGGACTGTATTCTCTCCGTGCAGTTGAATGAACAGGTCCAGTGACCAGGGGGTAAGATGTAATGTCGGATGATAGGTCTTCAGGCTTGATATTAGACTATAAGCCTGCACCTTTACCTTTACCTCTTTACATTATTTATATATATCACGTATAGGGTGTGATGCACCTCATACCTGTACTGCCTTGTGAGCGAGGTTGTACTGTGGTAAAAGGGCATAATATCATGTTGTCCATCTATATGTTATCAACCCTTGTCCTGCTAAGTTAATTTATTTAAATTTTCACCCACTTGAAGTTGTGTCTGTCTACTGCGACCCACAACTTCAAGTGGTGAAAATTACTCAAATTTGTTTAATTTGAGATCTATCCTTTGCAAATCCTGATGTTTAAATACATATTTTGTTCCCAATATCATTAATTTGATCAGCAAATAAAATAAATTAAAAACGACGATAGTCGTGATCAGCAGAATAAGGGTAAACAGCCTAGACCTCTTATGCCTGGTGTACGCAGACAATATACCAACAGGCATTCTCAAAGGTGGAGGACATTTCCTGACCAGGAAAACAGTCATCGGCCGTGGTCACGACACTGACGACTATAACAAGTGTGTTTGTGTAAACTGACCTCTTACACATACCTCAAACACTGTATGACTGTGTGGTACCAGCCACTGACCAGCTGACCACTGACCACTGACCAGAACCACGTCATCACTGCTGCCGTGTGAAGGCAATCAGCAGTAGCTGCTTACTTTTGTCGCTGGACTGTTTCTATCTGAGAAGGCTATGTTACTAAATAATTCATTAATTGGTGACAATGTAAAGTTAAATATTCAACGACAAATATTCAATGGCAAATAGACATAACTTCCAATCCTTTTAAAAGTAACTTACAAAATATTAAATTCACATTACCATTTTCTTTTTGAACCCTATGAAAATTGGTGCGAGAATATGTTGAAACAAAATAAAAACGTCTGCTGTACGTAAATATACGGGACATCATTCTGCCTTGTCTATGTGCAAATATAACATGCAAGAATCATTAGAAATTATATATTTTTAAGAGTGACACATTGTGATGTTTTTATCTACAGTCTCACCAATCGTGAACAAGATCGTTTTTAATCGTTTTTATTTCCACTTTCTGAAGGTGGAACGTGCCATCGATCAGCACAATTTTAAATGAGGCGCTCACTAGGTCGAATTAGGGCGACGTTTACATAAAACAAAGGATACATTTGATGTAAGCTATAATGACTTCAGAGAGGCCATAGCATGCTCTTTACTACAGACATTGTTTAACTTATTGAAATTTCCTTGTCATTTCTACAAACGTCCTGCCAGGTGAGGTGGCAGGTGGTGGTCCAACCCAGTATACAATAAACACTGAACCAATGCTGGTTTAATGTTGGCCCACCGTCTGCGAAGCTGGACCAACATTAAACCAGCATTGGTTTAATATCTCATGGGTGATGCCATACATTCTTTGTCACGATGGCTTTTCATGTCCACGCTACCCTCTACAGGCAAACAACAGTAGTTTTTACTTGAAAAGTAAGAACTTACTGCTGTTTGCTTATGTACGACCGCACAGCTGTGACCGTGTGGACTGGTCACGCACTGAAACCCGGTGTATTTGGGAACGAGAATGTATTTATAGACAGATAGTACGAATAAGCAAAGGTCATTACGTATTAACGTAATAACGTGATGTCGCCTGTCCTCAAACAAAAAACGGGAGTACTCTTACAGAAGAAAGGCGTTGTATCAACTCTGGGTCAACGCTATGTGCCATTTGGCCATCGCCAATGCAACGCATTGCGTTAAACAGGTGTCACCGGTTTATTCTGGGAATACTTCTCGGAAAATTACTGCATAGAAAGGAGCATATGTATGATTCCTATCTATTGAGAACCATTATAAGCATTGTCTTTTTAATGATCATCGCCTACCCGGATTACGTATTAGATCATAAAAACGAGAGATACATGCATGGTAAATGAAATGAAATGAATCGGGCTTTAGGCCACCTTTGTGCACATATAGGCTAAACTGGGCCAGGAGAACCTCCTGAGGATGGTGAGATGATTGAGATGACACTGTCCTCCAGACACAGGATTCGAAATTCGAGCCCTGGCGGTCTGAGGCCGAGCACGCTACCTCTCGGTCACGGAGGCTCCCCACAATACTAACTTTCACACGTGGATGGGGAAGAAACAATTTTGTTTCTTTCAAACCGCCGAGACCGGGAACCGAACCCCGGACTCTGGCGTGAAAGGCAGCGGTGCTAACCACTACCCTAGGGCCCCCGCCCACATGCATGGTAAAATTCAAGTTATGTACTTCAAAGGTCAAATAATGTAATCCATTAAAGTAGGCTGCACTAACCGTTTGTGATCCCTACTCACTTAGAATGTTTTCAATAAACTTTATTGTTAATTTGTCAGAAATCGAACTCACATGCTTACAGCTTCACTTTGCACGGTTATATGTAATATTTAACCCGACGACGTCAGAATCTGATGTCCATGGACGTCAGATTCTGACGTCTAACGTCGATCCCCGCACTGAAGGAATGTTAAAATTTATAATTGTCGTAGTCCCATAACATAGGTATTCAAATGGAGATGAAAAGAACTATTACTGAGAAAGTTTTGATGATTGCAATTTTTAGGCCTCCATGGTTTATACAAAAATATTTCAGCGCCGCTGTAAGGGTAAAGATAAAGAGTTTAATTAATGAATGTAGTGAGAACAAGCCACAGTAGAAATTTGATTAAAACTGAAAATTTAATTTTCAAAGGTAAAAAATTAACATTTTGAGTTATAACATTAACAAATCAAATTAACTTAACAAATCTAATAACTACCCTTATAACTACTTTGAACTGAAGGTTATTCAATTGGTGAAGAAAATCCAGAGTTTATGTAAACTGTACCTGGAACCCTCAATAACCTCTGTAATACCACCTGCATAGCCTGTAGATACAAACACACTCCACTTATGTTCACAATACATTCACGGATAACTAACTCCTTTATGATGACAAAGAAAGAACAGCTAAACAAATATGAGAGGTTTTAATAAAATGTAGTATACATGGGCTTATTTATTATAACGTAATAGCCATATCAACCCATGAGTTGGGCATACTATAGTCATACGCGATGAAATATCCGTTAAAATGAAACACGGCGTTATTGGTGTTTGCGAGTTTTTTATAATTTCCATGTTGATCATCGTGTTATAATTATAGGCCTATATAGGTGCCCACCGCGGTATCCGATATAACACTTATTTTTAACAAGTCTCTTGTTTAAAAAAAAAAGAATATTGTGGTGTAAATTTGCACGGAATATGTTATGTATTATCGTGAAATGACCTGATCAACCCTTACAACGCTGAAATATTATTGTATAAACCATGGAGACCAAAGGTGTTTTTTTCATTTTGAAATCATCATAAATGTCTTTCCGCTTCATTTGAATACATATATGTTATGGTTCTACGGCCATTACAAATATTTTAATTATTACACTTTAGAAGTCAGAATATGACGTCTACAGAAGCTGCTGTCTCAACTGTCAATAAAATATATATTTATCTATATATTATTTTGTACTGGTATATCCACATATTAGAAATTTTCTGCGAGCAAAAATTAAGATAATGTTAAGCTTTCTATAAGAAACCATCAAAACTGATCGATGATCTAAACATGACCAAACTAAACAGTGGCGTTAACTTCCTTATTACAAACATGATGCAAGTATGATAAAAATCACAAATAAATGTCATAAGCTTTTCTTGGCCTTGGTGGTCTTTGTTTTGACACTCATCATCGTTTCAAGTTGAACAAAATGGCTGTGCAAAGTAGGGCGATGTGTAGTTAATTTATAATATTAACTCTCTCTTTACCGACTTCCCCCTGATAAAACTACCCCCAGAAACCGACTTCTTTTTTACGGAGGACCCCTGAGGTAGCTCCTACGCCCAATACAGGTTATAGCTATGCGCATGCGCACATCACACAAATTAAAAATTCAAGAAAACATTGCGTTCATGTCACTGACCATTCTGGTTGGCGATTTTCAACCATGCATGTACTGAAATATCTCCATTGCAATTAATGCATGTACATATGTGGAATTCGCATAAATGCGAAATTGGTAAAGGAAGGTAGTTTTCGCATAAATGCGAAATTGGTAAAGGAAGAGTTAATAATGTCAGAAGCTCGACAAGAGTGGTTGTCTATCTGACCGAGTTAAACACAAATAGATGCGCAAAAAAATCACGTACCCTTCTATGATATCAGTTAAAGACAGTGATGCCTTTGTTAATCTTTGTATTACGCCTTGATAATCGTTGTCACGTACAATAATAATCACTCCTATCAGCTGCACCATTGTTTTCTATTGTGGATGATCAGTAAAACTATAACTACACTTTATTGAACTCAGTCGAGTAACCCTCTAATTCCGACTAATGTCGTTTTTCATCTGTTTTATTAGCAGGTTAAAGCACAGTTATTAGGAATTAGATGACTGTTTAAACATCAAGGTCTGCAAATGTTTGGTCTCAAATTAAACAAATGTGAGTAATTTGCAACCACTTGAACTTGTGGATCACGGTAGCGAGACAAACTTTAATTGGTTGGAAATCCATTTATTTAATTTAGCGCTCTGAGGGATGATGATTTGATAATAATGTTATTTTGCTAAACCCTCTATTTACCATTCATAATATCTGACTGAAGTCTGCACCCAAGTCTCCCAACTTCCCAAGTCTCGCTACCGTAACCCACAACTTGAATTCTATAAGAATTACTCATATTTGTTTAATTTGAGACCAAACATTAGCAATGTTATTGTAAAATTCTTGTAAAATTTCGTCACCCCTCAGCCATTATCATTTATCAGCTAGGCTAGATATAGAGACGAAATTCTTGATTTCTCATTTTGGACAACCATGTCAAAAATAAAAAATACGTCTTACCTTACCTTCTTCTCTTGCCCGGCCTTGCCTTGCCTTGCCTTGCCTTGCCTTGCCTTGCCTTGCCTTGCCTTGCCTTGTCTTGTCTTGTCTTGTCTTGTCTTGTCTTGTCTTGTCTTGTCTTGTCTTATCTTGTCTTGTCTTGTCTTGTCATGTTTTGTCTTGTCTTGTCTTGTCTTGTCTTGTCTTGTCTTGTCTTGTTTTGTCTTGTCTTGTCTTGTCTTGTCATGTCTTGTCTTGTCTTGTCTTGTCTTGTCTTGTCTTGTCTTGTCCTGTCTTGTCTTGTCTTGTCTTGTCTTGTCTTGTCTTGTCTTGTCTTGTCTTGTCTTGTCTTGTCTTGTCTTGTCTTGTCTTGTCTTGTATTGTCTTGTCTTGTCTTGTCTTGTCTTGTCTTGTCTTGTCTTGTCTTGTCTTGTCTTGTCTTGTCTTGTCTTGTCATGTCGTGTCTTGTCTTGTCTTGTCATGTCATGGGCGGGGGTGGAGTTTTTGAACTGGATAAATTGTTTATTTCACACACTGCCCCAAGCAAAATATTTCACTTTATTAAAACAAAAATATGTCTTCAAACTAGGCTTAGTAGGCCCTGTTAATGCGGGGGATAGGGAGACGAGCGAAGGGTGGCTTCATTAATTCGGGGGTTAAGGTGGTAGCCTTGCCTTGTCTTGCCTTGTCTTGCCTTGTCTTGCCTTATCTTGCCTTGTCTTGCCTTGTCTTGCCTTGCTTTGCCTTGCCTTGCCTTGCCTTTTCTCGCCTTGCCTTGCCTTGCCTTGATTTGTCTTGCCTTGCCTTGCCTTGCCTTGCCTTGCCTTGCCTTGCCTTGCCTTGCCTTGCCTTGCCTTGCCTTGCCTTGCCTTGCCTTGCCTTGCCTTGCCTTGCCTTGCCTTGCCTTGCCTTGCCTTGTCTTTGCTTGCCTTACCTTGCCTTGTCTTTGTCTTGTCTTGTCTTGTCTTGTCTTGTCTTTGTCTTGTCTTGTCTTGTCTTGTCTTGTCTTGTCTTGTCTTGTCTTGTCTTGTCTTGTCTTGTCTTGTCTTGTCTTGTCTTGTCTTGTCTTGTCTTGTCTTGTCTTGTCTTGTCTTGTCTTGTCTTGTTTTGTCTTGTCTTGTCTTGTCTTGTCTTGTCTTGTCTTGTCTTGTCTTGTCTTGCCTTGTCTTGTCTTGTCTTGTCTTGTCTTGTCTTGTCTTGTCTTGTCTTGTCTTGTCTTGTCTTGTCTTGTCTTGTCTTGTCTTGTCTTGTCTTGTCTTGTCTTGTCTTGTCTTGTCTTGTCTTGTCTTGTCTTGTCTTGTCATGTCGTGTCTTGTCTTGTCTTGTCATGTCATGGGCGGGGGTGGAGTTTTTGAACTGGATAAATTGTTTATTTCACACACTGCCCCAAGCAAAATATTTCACTTTATTAAAACAAAAATATGTCTTCAAACTAGGCTTAGTAGGCCCTGTTAATGCGGGGGATAGGGAGACGAGCGAAGGGTGGCTTCATTAATGCGGGGGTTAAGGTGGTAGCCTTGCCTTGTCTTGCCTTGTCTTGCCTTGTCTTGCCTTGTCTTGCCTTGTCTTGCCTTGTTTCGCCTTGCCTTGCCTTGCCTTGCCTTGCCTTTTCTTGCCTTGCCTTGCCTTGCCTTGTTTTGTCTTACCTTGCCTTGCCTTGCCTTGCCTTGCCTTGCCTTGCCTTGCCTTGCCTTGCCTTGCCTTGCCTTTGCTTGCCTTACCTTGCCTTGTCTTTGTCTTTGTCTTTGTCTTGTCTTGTCTTGTCTTTGTCTTTGTCTTTGTCTTGTCTTGTCTTGTCTTGTCTTGTCTTGTCTTGTCTTGCCTTGTCTTGTCTTGTCTTGTCTTGTCTTGTCTTGTCTTGTCTTGTCTTGTCTTGTCTTGTCTTGTCTTGTCTTGTCTTGTCTTGTCTTGTCTTGTCTTGTCTTGTCTTGTCTTGTCTTGTCTTGTCTTGTCTTGTCTTGTCTTGTCTTGTCTTGTCTTGTCTTGTCTTGTCTTGTCTTGTCTTGTCTTGTCTTGTCTTGTCTTGTCTTGTCTTGTCTTGTCTTGTCTTGTCTTGTCTTGTCTTGTCTGGTCTTGTCTTGTCTTGTCTTGTCTTGTCTTGTCTTGTCTTGTCTTGTCTTGTCATGGGTGGGGGTGGAGTTTTTGAACTGGACAAAATATTTATTTCACACACTGCCCCAAGCAAAATATTTATTTCACTTTCTTAAAACAAAAAAATATGTCTTCAAAGTTGGATCCCAAACTAGGCTTAGTAGGCCCTGTTAATGCGGGGGTTAATATGACGAGCGAAAGGTGGCTTCAATAATGCGGGGGTTAAGGTGACGAGCGAAGGGTGGCTTCAAACATTAAGGGGTCATTAAATGATGCCCAGCGAAGCGATGCAACATTTTTGTTAAGAGCCACTGAATATTCATTTACAACATATCCTTCAGACAATTATTTATTTCATGAAACTTTTTATTGCAAAGATACTCAAGCCCCCCCCCCCCCCCCCCCGCCCTGAGGCCCCTAAAATAATGACAATAGGCCAAATACCGAGCTTTTTATTGAAACAGGGCGGGGGCCTTTCACGCCAGAGTTCGGGGTTCGGTTCCCGGTCTTGGCGGTTTGCAAGAAACAAAAATGTTTCTTCCCCATCCACGTGTGAAAGTCAGTATTGTGTGGAGCCTCCGTGACCGAGAGGTAGCGTGCTCGGCCTCAGACCGCCAGGGCTCGAATTTAGGATCCTGTGTCGGGAGGACAGTGTCATCTCAATCATCTCACCATCCTCAGGAGGTTCTCCTGGCCCAGTTTAGCCTATATGTGCACAAAGGTGGCCTAAAGCCCGATTCATTTCATTTCATTTATTGAAACATTTCTATAATGGGGGTATGTTTTGGCCGAGCATGGACTTTTATGGATAGTGTTCTTGTACTACTGCAGTCATTTGTCGGTGATCTTAATTAACCCTATATCTATACTGGTCTGTTCAAGTTAAATTTCGATATTTCATGTTGATGGAAAAGTCAAATACAGTGGCGTACCCAAGGGGAGGTGGGTAAAGCAATATGTAACATTAAGACTTAATAAATCCAGGGCGACATGACTGAGCAGGTTGGTGAAACCTGGCCTATAGTTAAGATGGACTTGACCCAGCCGTTAGACCAATGGTTAACCAACATTGATTCAACGTCTTGTGTCTGGGTTAACTATCAGTCAGCTTACCTTTTAATATCATCCCAGAACACGGGCTAAGAGCATCCCATCATTGAGATCGTCTTATGCCTAAGTTTATCAGTAAATCGATGGCACAATGTTTCTATACTTACTCATCATCATTATATGTCGTTGATCATCTATTTCACACAGCTAGGTTTATTATTAAATCATCACATTCAGATTGAAGTCGCATTTCTCTGTATCAGTGACAGAAACGGTCCTTCAATCATAAAATGTATACATTTGACATTATTTGTTCAAACGTAGTGTGATTATCAGAGACACCCTGGCAGAGATGAGAGATCAAGTTGATGATGTCAGCATTTTGTTCACTTTTAACACGTGGCTATAGATAACTTCCAGGCCATGATGATCGAATAGAACAACCTGTACAAACACGTGGCTGCAGCGACGTCAACAATCCTATCTCATGATTTAAGGGAGCTAATTAACATGCCTTATGTCACAGTGTAGATACCGCATTGAGATTTCCAAAAAAATATGAGTGAGCAGCATTTTCTTCAATACTAAACATTGTTTAAAGTGCCGGTCATAATCATTCATTCAATTGTTTGTTTTTGGTTGGTAGCCTCTAGTTATGTATCCAATTAATAAAATTCAGCATGTCACATAACGAGATCAGGCAATCATCGCAGGCATTCAATGTTTTTTTTTTTTAATTAGGTGTATAATACCGTTTCTTTAATAAATAGTAAAAATAATGGTACGAACGCACGGTGTGGATAATATATATATTATATTACATATATGTTCTATTACCCGGTTTCAGTATTATTGTCAATATTTTCTCAAGTTCATCTCAGGGTGATCATACATGTATGTATGCTAACAATACATTTCTGATGCTATTAACAGTGATTAATGATAGATTATCATATATTTGTCACATGGCAGAAAAAGTGGAATCGACATACTTATGTTAAAAACAAAATCTATCATAGTTTACAAACGGTGCTTTATTTAACCCTTTAAGCGCTGAACACCGCTATAATCGTTTTTAATCTGTTTTATTGAGGAGGTTAAATCACAGTTATTGTGAATGAAATGCGTGTTATAATCATCAATATTTGAAAATATTTGGTCTCAAACGATCAAATAATTATGATTGATTTTTCCCCCACTTGAAGTTCACCCATTTCACCCACCTGTACATTTAATAACTAAATTTAATTCATTTTTCGTGAAAAGTAGTCGGAAAACGTTTAAATGTATTAGACCTAATTGTTCAAACATCTAACTATGCAAAAAGTAATAATAAATTATCCTATTCTACGCTTTAATCACTAATGCTCATATTATTATATAGAATGGCTTGTGTCGAAATGATGAAAGATAATTATAATTGATGACGAAAATGATGACAAGTTTCGCCAACAAACATATCGACTAATGTAAATAATATGTACTTCACTCTGATCCGCTCTGAAGCAAATCGTGGGAAAATACCTATTTAATTTTTTTTTAATTTGTAGTCGATTAAGAACTAAACGATGCTGCAACATTTTAAACATTTCAGTCTGATGATAAGAATTATTTTAATATTATCCAAGCAATTTGTTTACGCCCCATGCAGGAAATGATGTATGAGATCACACATATTAACCCTTACAGCGCTAAGCACGACTATAATCGTTTTAAATCATTTTATTAACCTTTTAGATCGCAGTTAATGGGAACGAAATGTATGTTTAAACATCAAGCTTTGCAAATATGTGGTGTCAAATTAAACACATATGAGCAATTTTCACCCACTTAAGGTTGTGTGTCGCGGTAGCGACACGCAACTTTAAGTGGGTGAAAATTTAAATTATCGATTCTAAAGGTTTAAGGGTTAATCTGGTGTAATTTCCTGTATATAATTCTGGGCAGGTCTACATTGAGTCATCTGGTAAGCTGATCATTTTGATAACATCCTCCTCCAGACCTCCTACTAGGGTACTACTTACTAGTGTACTACTTCACAGAAGGAGTGCACTACTTAGTGTTTTGTTTTGACCTTATAAGCCCCAATCACAACCATAGTCTTTGTATTATTGTCATTATAGAATTTTAAATGCAACGTGTTGAAAGAGACATATTGGAAAATAATTTAAATTTATATTATAATAAATATAATATAATTTGTCTATCTTCAGAGAAAATGTCAGGGTGAAAATTATTTAGACATATTTATTGGCCTCAGATTTGACGAATCTAAATCTTTTACACTTGAAAATATATTCAATTAGATAACTTTGCGATCAAAGGATTAATGCACCAAAGTAAGAAGAGCCTTCGAATTTAAACGGACGTGTTCATCGCCTAATCGTGTTATTCCTCAGATTGTTTTCTCTGTGTGTGACATTTCCGATGAGACATGAAAACATGTATGCCCACTGTATTGTACCTAGCGGAGATCAGTAAAGTGTACGAAAGCCAAACACTTAGATATAATAACTCATTGCTCACGCGTGCACATTTTTTACATAGCAGTATTTCTCTTCTACTTCGTTAGAATAACATTCTCAACATTGCATAAAAGACCAGGCATATTATCATACAATTTCAAAAAGAATAGTATAGCTGTTATTAATCTTTAAATTTTCAACGCTGAAGTATGTTATAGAAAACAAAGAGACCGAAGGGTTTTTTCAATTTGAAACCATCATAAATGTCTTGGTTAGCTCTTTTCGATTCATTTTAATACATATGTTATGGATCTGGGGCCATTTTAATATTTTATTCTTATAGTGCTGTATCTGACGTATGTAGACGTCAGATTTCCGATCCCCGCGCTGTAAGGGTCAAAGTGTCAACTCGTGAATCCGTAGAGTAAGAGAACACATAGCAGTGGCAGTCAGCCAAGTGCTTCAAAAACACAAATGTGGATAGACGTTGGGTGATTGTGACACGATCTAGCACCCACCCACGTTTGGTGGGGTCGTTCACGGGAGAGATGTCAATATTAGCTGAATAGTCGCCTTCCACGAACAACCACGCTAGCTTAACAAGGAAAGAAATGACATATGAGAATTAAATAACAAGTTCTTAAAGTCAAAGGAAACACTGATGACCCCCATGTTTTTCCAGTCACGGTACATTCCGTACGTGAACTGGATGACGGATAGCCAGTGACAAAAAAATAACGGGAATATTTTGAACATAATAGAACGACCAATCTGCGCATTATCAAACCGACTGGATAAACCTATTAATGACACTTAGTTTACTTGACAATGTATATAGGACATAATAATATTATCGATAAAATAATTCAATTAAAATAGCGGTTTCAATATTGTACTTCAATATTAACAATTTTAATGGGTTTTAAAACGAATACAGAGATGTAGATTTTACAACGCATTGGTGCGAATTTGTGGGAGGTAGAGCAACGCTATAATGAAAGCTTTTAATGGAAATTGATTGCAAAGTGCGTTTTTATATTTTTAATTCATTAAGAGTGCCATATGTTGGTAATGATGTGATATCAGGTTATGATGACCATTCAGAAGGTCAGGTCACCTAGAATCCACAGCTGACCTTCTTTTCAATGGGTCGATCACATTGTAAGACTGCATAGAATCCATCACATGGAAAAATTCCGAGTATTCCGCAAACTCATTATCATGGTTACACAAAAAAACATGCAGCCATGACGTTGTACAGCATCGTCTATTATACTCTTAGTATCATTTAAATGATTACAAATGTATCACAATGTTAAGTACAATTACATGCGGGCGTCCTAGCTAATGTTAATAAAACGTAGATCTATCCATATAGGTTCTGCCCATAAGCATGATAACTATTAATTAAGACGAAAATGGAAAGGTTCAAACTCATTTAGAGTGATAAAACACATTGATTACATTGAGGTATATTTGTAGCGTAAAATAAGAGGAAAATAATGGCAATAGTAGGCCTACTTTGCATTATCATAAAGTATAACATAAGTAAAGTGGTAAATGTAAAGACTAAACCCACTTTATTAAATATTTTCCATTTCACTATGACAAGAAGAAAGCAATTTTTAAATGCCCAAAGATGTTAGTTAAAATTTCAAATTTGATCATTTATTCAACTACCCAACAGTCGAAGGACCATACGAAATAAATGTTGTGAACATAATATTATGACGTGATATTCATCATGCACCAAAACAAACTTGAATGCAAAACTTCAAACCCATTTTGCGCAAAATAAAAATAGAAATTTGGAGACATTATTTTGCTAGCCAACGATATAATCACCAGGTGGCGTTTACTCTTACTGTAGCGAGCGCGATGCTTTCTGGGTAAACAACTTGGACAACTATTTTAATGCGGTACAGGTAGGTCTCATGCTATCTATTTTGGATCAAACTTTTAGGTAAATAAAGTACTGTATTTAGCCTGAGATAATAATATGATGTTTCATACTTTTATTTGAGTGATAATTTATTTATATACGGTTCAACCTTTGCAGTTGGCAAAACATATTTTCAAATGAAAGTTTTTAGATGTCATGCTGCGTGGTAACTTATTTGGCATTTGTTTCTTGTTTTAAATCCCTTGTGATTTTTTCAGCCTAGCTAGTCCGCGCTGAGATGAAAAATGTCACACTCTTCCTGCTTGGCTGACTCATCCGGCCCACCAGGCTACGTTATGCGATGCATCTATACAGGAAGACAAGGAGTCAAATTGAAGGTGCGTGTCAATATTATGGTGACGTCATCATTAGCCTATTTCATGCGCTCTCGTTTATCTGCACACGTGTGTGACAGGAATTCAGAGTGAGAAGGTGTGAACAGAACACCTGGGCAGCGACAAATCTAACCATTCTATTATCTGAATGCAGTTGTGCTTACGCGGAAAATGAGTAGAATTCCGTAATTAGGGACACGTTCCTGAATGAGTAGACACCCAGAAAACACGAGGCATTCAGCCATTGTTGTTTGAATGTTGGTCCACCGTCGTAGGACGGTGGACCAATATTCAAACAACAATGGTTTATTTGGATCTTAGTTGCTGGCTTAATGTTGGGCCAGCGTCGTACACCAACATTTAACCATCATCAGGTGAACGTCTTGTGTTCTGGGGGAAAACACCTGATACAGGTGTTCACAATGATCAGCTGCCAGATGAACCCGTTAGCAACCAAAGTGTCAATCGATCAGCGTCCCCTTGGAACTAAAGAGTGTCGTATGCACCACGCATTCCCAGTTGGCACATACAAAAGAGTGTATGCATGTATTTGTTTATTAATCATTTCGATAATATTTTACCAGTTTAACTTTACATAACACAATTAAGGGTGAAAAATGATCCAGACAATTCCCTCACTTCGAAAAATTATAATTCAAGTGAATTGCTGAAATACAACGTTGAATATTATTTTTAATTGCATGCGTTTGAACTATATATAGACCATTTCAGTGTCAATCTCGATTATCAAAATAAAAGCAAATATTAATACATCACAAGATTAAAGCTGTGAAGTGTGTGAATAATTGACATAATTTGCCGTTTCAAGGGCTAAATCCGACACAAATTTACATAAATACACAGCAAGTGAATGGCTCGTGTAGAGTCACATACTGAGACCTGTTACTTTTAATAATACCCAAACTCATTTATTTTGCACAATTTAGATTTTGTTTTGTTCGGATATTAGACTATTGATAATTCCACATCCCTATGATGACTTCATCCACGGAGAAAGGGTGACAGTCACGTGCACGCCTCTTAAGTCGTGCCTTCAATTAGATGCAGAATTGGACCAAAGAAGAAGCATACCGCAAAATATACTACCTGCGCAATATGATTCAGTCTATGTGTCCACTCTTAACCCTTTGTCTTCCAAGTTATCTGATATAAATAATCATTTTAATTCTTAATAATTCTCACTCGCTCGAACTTGTGTCTCGCTGGCGCGATCCACAACTTGAAGTGCGTGAGAATTATTGAGATTTGTCAAATCTGACGATAAGTACATGTATTTTATTTTTTTGTTTTTGAAGACATGCATTTTCAAAAGAGAGAGATTGATTAAGGCGTAAAGGGTTAAAAAAAACACCTAATATCACTTACCTGCTCAGCAAATATTATGATTCTCTCACTGAATATAGTCAGACTATTGTGTTCATTTAGCTATAGATCTCCTGAACACATTATGTATCACCTAGGGAAGAAAGGGTCATAAATTAATGACACTTACAATAACTAGTCGCGATTGAACACCTGTGGAAATTAAAATACGTCATTGCCACTACATGAAGTGTCATTTCGGTTCCTAATGTTTTTAGCAGGTTAAGTGAGTTTGTCAATATATATGAATGAGTCAATAAAGATGTATTATAATCAGCCTGTGGATCTGGATTGGTGTCAAGAACAAGCACTTGCCTTGAAAGCGACTTTATCTCGATATTTATTTTAGTCAGCTTACAGTTAAGAAGTGTCGTGACTCTTGATAATTATAAATTTACAAAGCATGCTAATTCTGGTTATTTGTGTACGATTAGGCAGATACGTTACATTTTTTTTAATATCACTTCATTTAAACATTTTATTTTTAACTATTGATATAGCCAAAAGAAGATCGAGATCTTACTCTTATGCAAAGTATATTCAATATTGCGGAGGGCTTCTGTGACCGAGAGGTAGCGTGCTCGGCCTCAGGCCGCCAGGGCTCGAATTTCGAATCCTGTGTCTGGACGGCAGTGTCATCTCATTCATCTCAACATCCTCAGGAGGTTCTCCTGTCCGAGTTTAGCCTACATGTGCACAAATGTGGCCTAAAACCTCATTCATTTCATTTCATTTTTCCTATGCAACCATGCAACATTTTATTTCCTCAGAAATTTACACGAACAGGTGAATATCATATTTCACTGGCGGAATATATATAGAGCCTACAATCACGGTGCAGTGAAAATGAGGACTTAAAGAAGACTTCGACCTGTAAACTGCATCAGCCATTGAGAGCCAATATTTAAAAAAAAATTGCGTCCCAATTTATAGCACTTTCGTCACAACAACTCGTCGCCTCGGAGCTGAAGGATCCTATCTGCCACTCTAACGAGTGTCAGATAGGATCCTTCAGCTCCGAGGCGACGAACTAGTTGTCATCATTAACACTGATTAATAACAAGCACCAGTTAACCGCGACAAGTAGGCTCCCCTATAATAACATGGGTGGCTCTGTATTCAGATGTATTCCATCTAATAATTCATGGAGCTGAATATAAAATATATATATATCCAGAATGTTCAGCCTAAAATACACCATTTCAATTGCAATGGAATAGTTTTGCAATAGGGTAAAATAATGTGCTTATATTGTTAACCTAATGCTGGTTCAATTTTGGGCCAGTGTCTGTGACGCTGGACCAATATTGAACCAGCATTGGGCACTCCTATAATCAGCATTCCGAGTGATTGGTGGTTTAAAGTCCATGATGCCAGGCTAAACCGCAATTATACTCTCACTATAGGGATCACCTGTGATCACAGCATATGAAATCAAAATTCAAACGGACAGATACCACGTCGGGTGGATGCTGTGCCAACGACGCAAGCGTTAGCCCAGCATTCACCCGACGTGGTAGGTGTGCAGGACACTTTGAGATCATTATATTATAACCACTCACGCGTTGTCTGGTATTGAGTCGTCACCCAATTTAAAACCTCACAATAACCCTCAACAAATTAAATCACTTCTCCCGCACCCCGGCAAACATGGGACGTTGAATTGACCCAATGTTGGGTTAATGTTGGGCCAGCGTCTGACCCAACATTAGCCCAAAATTGGGTGAACGTCTTGTGTTTGTTGGTTCTCATATCGTCTGATTAAATTGGAAGACATGGCCTTGTTCTGTTAACTGGTACACACAGCAGTTGGAGAGATATGCCCTAATACAGAGAACACGAAACGTTGGGCCTATGTTGTAGCAATGCTGGGCCAACGTCGCAGACGGTGGGCCAACATGGGAACATTTCATAGGCCGAATATGTCTCGTGTTCAGTTTAAAGTTGATTTATTTTGTATTGATTTCAAACAATACATCAATACCTCTATAGAAACAAAACAATATTACAGTAAAAATGTAAGCCTACACAATGGAACAAAAAATAATAATTAATACAATTTTACGTAGGCCTACATTGTTGTGATAAAGATAGTTTAATGATAAATAGGCCTACATAGTTTGTGTTTGTTGGGCTATGGCGACGCATTAGCTCTCCTTATTGTTCAGAGGTTGTACAAATATCCGATACATTTGTGAAAGTAGGTGAGTGGGTCGAGATCCCACTTAGATAAAAAATAAAATAAACAATTTTACATATCTCTATTCGTGCACATAGGGCCTAGTTAGTGTCGCCAAGCAGATGGTCAGGCAAATTTCGAGTTAGGGCCTACAGTCTCATGTCAGCAGCGTTTGGGGACACATTCCAATTATTAATCTGAAGAAATGTTTTTTGTTTTTTTTTGTTGGGGTGTCCAACTCATCCAAAAAATGAATTCATGATTTAAAAAGTGTATTTTACTGCAATGATGATGGATAATGTCAGAGGCTATTATATGTCCCAACAGACACAAGATGTTGTTTGCTCAAATGTTGATTGGTAGACATATAGTGTATATATAAAGTTCGGCAAGCGTGACAGACGGTTGGCCAACAATAAATAGACATTGTCATTGAGTCAAAGTCTTGTATTGCTACATTGTGGCCTAAGACTAATTTAAAGACCTTCACATTTAACCCTTTAACCGCCGATGCCGATTATAATCGGGCTTTAATTTTTTTGCTACCACCTTTTGAACATGCTAAAATGAAAGTGACATCAATCAGCAAGATTTGAATGTCTAGAATCAGTGCGTAAATAAAACCGCCCATTAAAACCAGACAGACTGCATGGATCCAGCTTCAGACCTAAACATAGCGAACACGAGTCATTGACGCTGGCTACAATCTGCGACGCTGGACTAACAATGATTATAGTAACATTAACCCTTGCACCACTAAGCACGACAATAATCGTTTTCATTTTGTTTTAGTAGCCGAATAAATCACTTTTTGGCGGAATAAAATGTCTGTTTAAACATTTGATTTGTAAATAGGCTATTTGGTCTCAAATTGGACAAATCTGGGTAATTCTCAGTCACTTGAAGTTGTGGGATCGCGGTAGCGAGACACAACTTCAAGTGAGTGAAAATTTAAATTATTTAATTAGAGGTTAGCACTTCAAGGGTTAAACCAATATTGCGTCATATTTCTCGTTCGATGGTAATATAGGCTATCCCGTCATGCCAGGTTTTAACGTTTATTTTAACTTTTAGAACCTAATAATTTGGATCGTAACAGGGGATAAAAACGTGTCAGCCTCGTTTCAGTCGAGATATCTGGTTGATCATGACAATGACATTAGTGGATGTGGTGGGGGGTGTTCTGGAATTGCTGTTGCTGGCAAATTGCCCACGTGTAGTGGTCAAGCACTTCATGTAGTGATCAAAACAATCATCAGACGTTTTGGCGCCTTCGGGTGATCCCTCGCCGTCATGACAACCATCATGTAACGCCCACTTTGGCCTGTAAGCTCCACCCACCCACTTATTGCGTCATCATACAACGCGAGCCAAAACCAGGTGAACGCGTGGCAATCCTATATTTAGCGCCAAAACACGGACAGTCACAGTGCGCGTGTTATTGTTTTGATTCCGAAAATACTACTGGCGCCAAAGGTAAACACGATTAGCCTATAACCAACCACATGTTACTGCCAGTGCTATATCATAGAGAGTGAGGGAAGAAAACCTTCATACCACAAACGGAATTCAACCAGTCAAGATCTCAAACTCAGATGTATCTAGACTACATGACACTTCATTCTTCAATTTATAACTTAATCTGATTCTGACTGCTTCTTAATATTATTGTTCTGATCAACTGTGTTGACAGAACCTCGACGCCTCGTGTTGGATACTGAGTAACTGTTAACAGACTTCTCCACGTTCATGACGTTAGGCCCAGCATAGCCATCCTCAGTCACATGGACGCCGCGGTACAGCCAGAGGTAAGCTGTAGTGAACCTCATGAGGAGATGAGTTTGAGCGAAGAGGCTGCTCGCGACGCTGCACTGAATGAAATAGCTCAGAGACTGAAGATCATTGGTGATCAGGTGGACAGTGAAATGCGCCGCAAATCATTTGGACAGTCTTCCCGACCCTACCCCGGATTCTATTTGAAATCTGGACACGTTTCATTTTGGATGCTCTTCCTAGATCTGCTGAAGTTATCACTCAACCAGAGAATGCTAACGCTACCACTTCACGATGACGTTCTTTCTGCGGGTAGATCTACGGAGACTTCACATTCGCACGCTGGTCCTGTCTCAGACTCTGTTGTCCACAGCACATCACACATGTTGTCGTCACTCACCAGCCACGCCAGGAAACTTCCCTGGAGTCACATTGTTTGGCAGATATGGGCTTCCCCAGGAGCAGAAATGACGTCACACTCACATCAATGCACGTCACACTTACAGGTATGTAGATCTGGCTAGGCCTAGACTCTATGTTATCAATATTATGACGTATGCTATAGACCTATATAGACTATAGTCTTTTAGGCCTATGTCATAAGAAATATAAGGCATTGTCATCACGTGAACATGATGTGTAATAGCATAATTATTATAGGAGTTTAGTCTAATAGACTATAATATCTGTCACTGTGTTATATAATTGTTATCAATATTATGTATCAATGTTATGACGTCATCACGTGCACATGATGTGTAATACTAATAGTAATAGCATATTATAATACTAGGTCTAATAGAATATAGATCTATATTCTGTGTTATAAAGTTTAATAGTCTATATCATTACTGAGAAGGCACCCCAGCTGTGACCTGTGTTGGTAAATGTTGGTTTAGCACTGCCATTGATCCAGCGTCGTGGACGGTGGACCAACGTTAAACCAACGTTGATGACTAGTTTATCATGATGCATAAACTCGGTGATATTATATATTATGTCTGTATTAGGCCTACTATTAGTATAAGGCCTACTACTGCCGTTATATACAATAACTGAATAACCTATAATATTACGGTAGGCCTAGACATATAGGCCCTAGGCCTAATAATATTGTAATACCAGCATTTAGGCCTAATCGGTATCATATATTTGCTTCCTATTTTTTCAGGAATCTACAACCCAACGAGAGAATGTGAGAGCGGTGGTTTTACCAAGCCAGAGAAGAAGTCGGCCCAGCAGATCATCTGGATAATGCCATCACCACCTTGATAATCCAGGACAGACAAATGGTAAGTTTTTATACTTGTCTCACCAGTTTGTTTATTATTTGAAAAGATGGAAAATATCATTTATTTAACTAACTCTCTGTTTATAACAGCAGTCCTCCATGATTGATATATGAATTCATTTGATGCTGACGCAATTAACGCTGAAATATTTTGTAGACCTATAAGCCATGGAGATCAAAGGGTTTTTTTCAATTTGAAATCATGATAAATGGCTTAGTTAGCTCTTTCTCGTTCATTTGAATACCTATGTTATCAGTGGTTATGGGTATACAACCATTATAATTTTTTTAGGCTTGCAGTGAGGCGATCGACATCAGACGTCAGAATCTGACGTCTACAGACGCCAGATTCTGACGTCTAAAGTCGATCCCCGCGCCGTAAGGGTTGAACTGTAATATAATTTACGAAGTTTTCATTGCGTCTGCACATTTGATGATTTCGTAAAATTAAGGCTCCTGAAGTCAGTTTTGTTGTGAAAAACAAGCTGGACACACATACAAAGCGTCGCATTTGGGCCTACATGATGTAGGACATACTTACCGAGTCAGAAAAAGGTTTCGTATAACACTGTATTTATATCAGCTATATGGCTATACCAGAGCTCCAGTGTGGGCCTAATGGCCCGGCCTATGAAATATACTAGTAGATCTATATAATTATAGAGGTCTATTAGCATGATTAGTAGGCCTGTGCAGTGTGCATGATACAGAGAGGCTGTGTCATTTTTACGTATTTGAAGGACTCAAATGAAAGTATTAGGCCAAAAATAATTATATAGATAATGAAGTGCTTTTAAAATGATTCTCCAGGCACGCTTAATAAGCTGATAAACTGTAGGTCTAGGGTAGCCTACCACCGGACTGCTGTTTTTTGATGCTGACGTTAGCACAATATTGTTATTTCTATACGAACATATTTATAAATCCATGGATAGTACCAGTGGCCTATCTATGTTATAACCTTTGTACTGCTTAATTAACGGTTCGTAGTTTTCGTCATTTGAAGCTTCGAAAATTCCCAGCGCAAATTTCCAGCTTCAAATGACGAAAAATATTTGTAGTGATTCGAAAAATATTATTATCTCCATATTGATTTTGTTACTGCAAAACATTTTTTTACTACAAGAATATTTTTTACAAATTTCAACAGTTCATTAGGACCCCTACCAATGTCTACTTAAATTTGATTGGATTTTAAACTAGCAGGCTGCACCCAGCAAACACAAGACTTTGAATCAATGCTCGTTTAACCGTTAATCAACGTCTTGTGTCTGCTGGGCTGTTTAACACGTTAATGTACGGTATCCATGGTACCCGGTAGCCTACCATTGTATTACAACCGATAAAATAGGCCTAATATAAAATGTACAAGACTAGTGTTCATTTATGTAGCCTAGAAACCTATAATACATGTTATAGTTCATGTGTACATTTACGAGCAGTATCGTAGTTCTATAGATCGTATAACATTACAGTAAAAATAGCCCATATAATATGGCTTTACCTTATGACTAAGATGACATAAGATGACAAATATATGCCAATCAATTGACGATGTTATAAATAGCACAGGCCAGTCTATCTGGTCTATATAAATGTTTGTTTCACTTTCTGTCGCGACGAGTCATCCGATCATTAATATTCAATATGGCCTACATTGTCATTAAAAACATTTTCATTTTCCATCTAGTGATTATCAGGGCTATATGACATCCGCTAAGAATGTAAGATCCCGTACTATAAGTCCCGTGCACATGGTACATAAAGTTTTATCTATATATGAACTGTATGTAAACTGTTTATTATGTTATAACTCCAAACTGGATCATGGTCATGTCATTGCGCAGGGTACGCTATCGATTTTCTTTGCGTTTGGCGACGTCATTATTATTACAGGTCTGGCTTTTTTTATTTGCTGAGCTCTGATTTAAAAAAAATTCCGCCCCTGCACCCCCACCACCCCCTCTTTTTAGATTTGTTAAAGTAGGCCTACACTAAATAATCTGTGTATAGTGTATTATTATTATTCACGCTCACTATTAGGCCTATATAGGTCTAATATGATAGTGTAGGCCTCTATATGGGGTTATGGTAACCAGGGGGTGGCTGTGTTTTGTTTGATGCTGACTTCAGCATTAGGGCCGCGTTACAAACACGTGTCTCTCTCTATGCCATATAAAGGCCTACAGATTGCAAACATATCCCAACAAACACAACACTTCGAACAAATGGTGGTTTAAAGTTGTTCCAGCGTCGAAGACGGAGGACCAACATTAAACCAGCATTGGTTTCACGTAATGTGCATGTTAGTATAGCACCTTCACGATCATCTGTATCTAATTAGCCCAATGATGGGCAGACGTCTATATTAGGCCTACAGATAACAACCCAAAAAACACCAGATGTTGAACAAATTGTGTTTTAATGCTGGCCAAGCGTTGCAACCATTATACATTATACGCTGCCCCAAATTAAAACAACATCGGGATGCATCATACTTATATTATTGAGATTGCTTGCCAGATCGTTTGCTGCTTGAACGATCACATAAGTGTTTACGACGTGTAGATCCGATAATATGTACTTTAGAACATGATTATAAGTAATGCCAACGCTTTTCAGACATTGGCCCGCCATATGAGCCAGTAGGCCTACAGGGCCAATATTTTATTTTTACTTGAGCGCTGATTCCCCATGACGTGCATGGTTATAGTATGGAATACCCGGAAGGCCAACCATTAACATGATTTATGAGGTCCCATAATGACGTAACCACCCATGCTTTTTGAATTTCAATCTATATATCACGACGTCTTGTCACGATGCGATGGTGAAACCTTATCTTTCGGCTGCCAGCTCATTGTGACTCAGTCAGGCAGTCAAAAAAGGGGACGTGTTTTTCACCTCCTTGTATAGAACTACACTTATATATATATCTGTATATTAGATAGCCTTAGGCCTATATGTTTTCAAGAAGACAAATTATATATTCTTGATCCGCGTTACTAACCGAATGCCCTGCTATTTAGCCGTTTCATTGTACTTTTTAGTGAAATATAATAATTCTACCATTCTCTGTGTTATTTAATGATTGTTGGATATGCCTTATTATCAGATTATAATTATGAGCACCATCGATAAATTACATTTGAGGACATCTCATGCATACTCAATGTTGGTATAATTTTGGGCCAGCGTCGCAGAGGCTGGCCCAAAATTATAGCAACATCGGGCCACGCTGAGACAACATGCTACTTCTATCGAGATACTCGCATTATTTATACACGTGAAAATTTTTCGGAGCTTTTGGAATGCGATGGAGGCGTTATGTGTATATTTATTAAAAAAAACAACCTATATTTATTTATTGTTGCTCGAAATTGGCTATGGTAGACTCTATTTATGATTCATTATTTCTTGCCCGAAATTGGCTATGATATTTCTGATTCATCATTTTTGTCCGAAATCGGCTATGGTATTTCTGATTCATTTTTTTTTGCCCGAAGTTGGCTGTGGCTCGAGTTAGATTTTATTTATTGCCCCCCCCCCCCCCCGACATACAATAATGTTAATTGTAATAAAATAGTTATCGTACTCTATCACAATTTTAATAATTATAAAAAAATATTTAGTATTTCAAAATGTGATTTTCTTTATGTGTTACAGATTGATGGGGAAACTTTTGAACTTTGAACTCTCCTTGACTGCGCACGACACGCATTTTGACGACTCATCACTCATTCACCAGGTGTCCTCAGTTTCCAGTCGGCCAAAGCCATCTTGTGATCTGCAGCATCTCTCTGTTACCTGATCATCTTGAGTTACAACTCCCTCCTCGACTGCATTTATTACAGTCCAGTAAACACATAACATTTGTACAACGTCGGCCCAACGTCTTCGACGTTGGTCCAACATTGTACAAATGTTATACAAATGTTTTGTGTTTACTGGGTGGCTAACATCGCTACACGACAGTGCTTCGCCTTATGGAACAGGCAGTGGCAGAGACGCATGTCTCATTCTACGTTACATTAGACTACACAAATAGCATGCCTAGTCAGTCACCAGTCAATACATCTCAGATTGAACAGTAATGGTGACCTATGACAGTGCCACACACACCGTTTATTATGCTTACTGTTAAATTTTGTCCCTATTTATCTGTTCTCTCCTAGGCACATTCGTATTTATATTTTGTTTTGTGTGTGATAAACTCACAAACAGACAGTTGCCATGTGTTGGAGATTATATGGAGTACATGTATTTGTGTTAGGACTGTTGTTCTTCGTTTCTTGGGACGTTTTTAGGTGGAATATGGCATTTAGTTACGTTTACATTTTTTTTCAATTTAAAAGACTGCTGCAAGATGAATTTATTGCTATTTATGTTGTTTACATTTTTGATTATATTTATTCGTTTTGATACAAACGTTGATACCAACAAAGACTGCTGCATATTCATATTCACTGTACATATCAACCAGATTTGCTGACATATTATATATTCTGATAGTTATTTATTGTATTTATTGGATGATGTTATAAATGTAATACTTACCATGCTTACAACGACAAACAATCGTTTGATTTCCCACTTTGAAGATCTGCAAAATGACTGGGCAGTCACATCAAAGACGCTGGTGGCTGTGATGTTTAACAGCATTGTCTCAGCAAAAACGAGACGTTCGCCCAATGCTGGTTCAATGCTGGTCCAGCATCGTAGACGATGGACCAGCATTGAACCAGCGTTGGGTGAACGTATCGTGTTTTCTGGGATAGAATACATTTATGCTAACAGGACAATAATGGCTACCTCTTGATATTTTTTTATTCTGCATGTGATATTTTTTCTCTGACGTTGCACAAAGTGATTGATTTATTGATTTATTTGAAGATTGTCGTTGTCATCATGTGAAATAATGTTTAAAATAAGAAGGATATTATCAAAAATACATAGTATTATATTTGCTTCCAATGTTTTGTGTTTTTTATCATGACAATCTATGCAAATGCAGGCATAGAAGCATTACAATTTTTTATCGGATTATGCATATTCTATTATTCTACACGTTGAGCCGATCTTGAAAGACCTCCAAAAAATAAAGGAATACATATGTACACCGCTCTCGTCATGTGGTCATAAGTTACACTGCTAATCAGTAAGCGTCATTTCGTTCTGATGTCGACCACCATGGTCATTTGTGATATATACGGTGCTCACAATTAATTATACTGCCGTGCAAATCCTCCAAAAGGCAGTAACCCAGTAAACACGAGACGTTAAATCAATGTTGGGTTAATGTTGGCCCACAGTCTGCGACGCTGGTCCAACATTAACCTAACATTGATTTAAAGAGACAAAATCAGGATAAAATCATCAAAAGTCAGTTATTTGATTTTGGCTTCTTAATATGCCCGAAATTCATATTAAATTCCCAAAAATAAGAAATACGGGAGTTTCGTCTTTATATCTCACTTAAAACCCTTTAAAGCCGCCTGAATTTACCATTGTCGCAATTCTCGACTTGTAGTGCATGAAGATGATTTGAGGTGGATCAAAAATTAAGGCAAATTGTCACATATTGGAAAAACAGTTTCATGGTAATTTTAATTCTAAAACCCTTGGTTGTTGGAAAATTAGGTCTATTTTCATGGGTATAGGGGTGCCAGTCGACTCGCCCCAAAACCAACTCGCCCCAACCATCTCGCCCCATATTAATGCTAACTCGCCCCAGACAACTTGCCCCACATTTATGCCAACTCGCCCCACATTTGCCAACTCGCCCCAACCAACTCGCCCCACATTATACCAAGGAATATAGAAAGGTCCTTTCTATATTCCTTGATTATACCAACTCGCTTAATATGTATACCAACTCGCTCCACATTTATACCAACTCGCTCCACATTTATACCAACTCGCCCCACATTTATACCAACTCACCCCACATTTATACCAACACGCCTCACCTAAGTCCTACTATTTTGGCGACGTTAAGCATTATTATTTATGTGTATGAATTGACTCACATTTCCATGATTAGGCGCATGATACATTTTTTGGCCCAAATCTGGTTTTATACTCCCTAATTTAAATAACAACTGAATGACGGCTTCTTGAAATCAACCATGTAAATAGTTCCAAATTATTTCTTACTAATGTAACCACCAAAAAATGAATTAAAGGAAAACGGAATATGAAGCTATTTCATAATAATGTTCCTACCACAAATGAATCTAAAAATGGATTATGAGGTCAAGTTATCAGCATATGCTAAATAATATTATGTTGTCTTCGATTGTCTCAGCAATAAATAATATATATCATATCGAATGACAAACATGCACTGTCATGAGATATATGCCAACTTTATGTATGTATATAATGATTATAAAACAACTTTAAAATATGGTGTTGTTTGTAAGTTATGTGAGCTATTATGAAGTAGTCCTATAATTTATTTTGATTTATTAGTGTGGTGAGAGCAATCATTGGCCCAGCCTACTTGGCAAAAACGTGGGGCGAGTTGGTAAGAGAAGTGAGGCGAGTTTGTAAAAGTAGGGGCGGGTTAGCCTGACCACTGGCCCTGTGACTACATATTGGGCCAGAAACTGGGCTCTGATTTTTAGGTTGTGATTGGCCAGCCTCAATTTGATTCAATTTGGGGTGTGGCCTAAAAATTCCAGTCCCATTGGCCGATTGAGTTTAGGGATTCCCCGACGTATTTCTTCACTGTCCTTATAAAAAAGTACGACTAGTGATGCGTAGTACATTAGGTTTTTGTACAGAGGTATTCATTTAGTTTGACACAAAATGTTATTGTTATGTAGTTTATAAATGTATAAGCAAAGTATAATATTGACATAATTATATAATATATATATTATATAATTGATATAATTATTATTGACAATTTCTAAGTGATGCTCTGCATCACGAATCGTACTTGCATTAGCGCTCTAAATAGCTCTGCGACCCTCACGTGTCCGTGACGTATATAGGCCAGGTGAACCGGTAGGAATTCCTACCGGTAAAAGAATGTAAAATGGAGCCAAGTAGGCCTATCTGTGCCCAATATCAGTGTTCAGGCTAGTGGCGGGTTGGTCAGAGAACCAATCTGAAGCCTACGATAAATCGTAACTTGTACAAGAATACGGGCCCAGAGCAGTGTTGCGAGCGCCATATGCGTAGGCCTACATCTGTGTATGGACTATATGATTTCTAAAACTTCATTTTGAAGAGCCATGAGTATTGAAAATAGGTCATAGTAAATTTAACCAAAAATAAATGAATAGACTAATATAGACTGGGATTCCCGTTGTTTCTGTTAAACATATTTATAATTTATGCAGGAATTCAATGCTCACGGCCCTGGATGGGATGGGGTGAGCTTACCCCGACCAATTATAGTGTCTCAGTCTCTCACATGACTGGATCAGCTAATTGCCCTCGTTAGCTGTTATTTGGATGGGCATAGCATCCCATGCTAGGCTTCAAGAGATGGGGCGTGGCGCATTGATAGAGTTTCCTCACGACCAGGTCTGTCATGCACGCGTCCTGGGTTCGAAACCCGCTGATCCTGCGTAGGTCTTTCAGATAAATGTCCATGTTTCTCCCCTCTCAATGTGATTAAGCGATCGTGTTAATGGCGACCTCGTCGAGTTAAGGTTGAAACCGATGTATCGGCGGTTATTTCGCACAGGGCCACGTGCTGCGCGCTCATTTATGCTAGGAACTAACAATAAATGGCCATCACAAAAATCAATTCAAACGAAAATGTGTGGGCTACAATAGTTAAACAGGCGCGATAATAATAATGTGAGAATTAAGTATATATATAGGATATCTTTAACCATAGGAATAATTACTGATGTCCACTTTGTGTGCAGATGGTGTGCAGATGGCTGTGGTATTTTTTTTTTGGGGGGGGGGGGTGTAGTAATGGTCTAGGGCTCGGCATTTTGAATTTGATACATACCTAGAATAAGGTAGCCTATAGGGTATAACATGATACATGTAAATAATAGCAGTCAGTTAGGCCTGGTGCAGTGGTCAGCACTACCGCCTGACACGCCAGAGATCGTCATACACGCTATCTGCATTCAGGTTTCAAAGAAACGTTTCTTCTACCGCCCACTCCTAATGATTTAATATCGTGGGGAGCTTCCGTGCATGACCAAGAGGTGGCGTGCTCAGCCAAATATACAATTTAAATATAGGGGCCTATATAATGGTCAAGTAGGCCGACACATATGGTCTTATTTAATATAATATAAGTAAGTAAGTATAATGACTTCTATAGCGTCAGTATCTCTCAACAATATTGAGACTCAATGGCGATGTAAAATATATGACAATATACAGACGGTCTAAACCCTCTTCAATTTCTTGTGTGTCCTACTATAAAGCAAGTGAACCATAATCTTATTCTGAACTTGCTTAAGATTTTCCTAAAATTGAACTCTATATTAGCGGAGCTACGTATGTATTTTCAATCAATCCCAGCAAATGTAATTGGTGCAAAAATATTTTTTCCGCGTTTTTTCAGTTTTAGGAGTAAAAAAGAGAAAACATTATGATTTTAAAAAGAATAACAACAAAAAAAGGCCTATATTTCTCATTTATATTTGAAAAATAATACCAATAAAACAAAACAGATTGAGTATGATGCCCTTATCCCCATTTTAGAAATATACATCTTTTAGATCTTCATACGCTTGTTCACATAAACTTTTTTTTACTAAATGCTATAATGACAATTTTGCCAAGTATGAATAAAAACGATAGAAAAATAAAAGACAGTATATTTTTTACGTAACAATTCTCAGGCAGCATCTGTTATTTTACTTTAAAATTCAAATCATATCTCATTACACTTAAAAAGACCCCCTGCGTTATATGGGAGTAACAACAAAATAACTAATGATGTAGACTACTAAAACTGATTGAGTTTGATGCAATTACCCTTAATTAGTTCCATTTTAGAAATCAAAGCGTATATGATATATTTTAACAAAGTTTTTTTCAATGTTGTCAAATATAAATACAAGTTTTATAGGATGGGTTATAATGATGTTAAAAAGCCTAAATTGTATTATTGTCAAAGGTCAATATATTCTTTCAAGATATTACATATTATTTTTAAAACTGTAACATTTTTCAATTATCAGAATATGATAGCAAAATGTTCAATTCCCGGTTGTAATCAAAAAAAGATTGTTATCACACTTATACTACTGACAATAATTTATATAGTACGATATAATTTAATTTGAGCGACTATTACTTGATTCATTAGAATTGGCATCACAAATGTCAATAAATAAATTGGCTTTATACCACTAAATTAGTCATATTACACTTGATTATCGGATTATTAAATAATATCTTTTTTTAAAATGACCGCTGGCGGCCATCTTGGATTTTGGTCGTTTACGTCGAAAGGCGACACAGGGTTTATGTGGACTTTTATGAGAGTGATATATGGCTATTTGGGGATACTCAGGCCAAATTTTAGCCCTGACACCCAAATTTCTACCTCAAACCCTAAAATGACTGGTTTATTTGGCGTCACCTGGTGATTAACTCCAAACTAATATCAACATAATTACGTCTTTTTGTCACTTACTTGTTAAACTTGAGTTGTTGACCAGGAGTTTTTTGACCAGGAGTTGTTAACCAGGAGTGGTTGACCAGAAGTTGTTGACCAAGAGTTGTTGACCATGAGTTGTTGACCAGGAGTTGTTGACCAGGAGTTGTTGACCAGAAGTTTTTGACCATGATTTGTTGACCAGGACTTGTTGACCAATGAGTTTTTGACCAGTAGCTGTTGACCAGGAGTTGTTGACCCGACGCTGTTAACCAAGAGTTGTTAACCAGAAGTTCTTGACCAAGAGGTGTTGACCATGAGTTGTTGACCAGGAGTTTTTGACCGTGAGTTTTTGACCAGGAGTTGTTGACCAAGACTTGTTGACCAGGAGTTGTTGACCAAGAGTTGTTGACCAGGAGTTGTTGACCAAGAGTTGTTGACCAGGAGTTGTTGACCAGGAGCTGTTGACCAGGAGTTGTTGACCAGGAGTTGTTGACCAAGAGTTGTTAACCAGGAGTTGTTGACCAGGAGATGCAATTTCAATACCGTGATATTGTTGTGATCAGTTGTAACATGAACAGCAGAGAAAAGGGTCCCAGGCTCGACTCCCGTGTAGAATAGGGTAATCTAGGTCTGGAATTGTTTCATCAATTGATTTTTTTTCAGGGATCTCGACTCAACTAGTCCACAGCTGCAGGAACCTCAGCTCAGCTACCTCGTCGCAGGTACCTCGGCTCATATACCAGGGCGCAGGTACCTCGGCGCGGGTACCTCGGCTTATATACCGCGGCGCAGGTACCTCGGCTCAGGAAACTCGGCTCATATACCACGGCGCAGATACCTCGGCTCTTATACATCGGCGCATGTACCTCGGCTCAGGTACCTCGGCTCATATACCACGGCACAGGTACCTTAGCGCAGGTACCTAGGCTTATATACCACGGCGCAGGTACCTAAGCGCGCGTCCCTCGGCTCATTTACCAAGGCGCCAGTACTTTGGCGCAGGTACATCGGCTCATATACCACGGCACAGGTACCTCAGCGCAGGTACCTCGGCTCATATACCACGACGCAGGTACCTAAGCGCGCGTACCTCGGCTCATTTACCACGACGCAGGTACCTCGGCGCAGGTACATCGGCTCATATACCACGGCGCAGGTACCTCGGCTCATATACCACGGCGCAGGTACCTCAGCGCAGGTACCTCGGCTCATATATCTCGGCGCAGGTACTTGAGCGCGCGTACCTCGACGCAGGTACCTCGGCGCAGGTACCTCGGCGCAGGTACCTCGGCTCATATACCACGGCGCAGGTACCTCGGCTCAGGTACCTCGGCTCATATACCACGGCGCAGGTACCTCAGCGCAGGTACCTCGGCTCATATACCTCGGCGCAGGTACCTCGGCGCAGGTACATTGTTGCAGGTACCTCGGCTCAGGTACCTCGGCGCAGGTAACCCACAAGCAGACAATTGTACTTCTTAATCATTTGAGCTCCAAGCACGATTATAATATTTTTAAATCTTTTTATTATAAAATGAAATGAAATGAATCGGGCTTTAGACCATTTTTGTGCACATACAGGCTAAATTGGGCCAGGAGAATCACCTGAGGATGGTGAGATGAGTGAGTGAGACACTGCCTTCCAGACCCAGGATTTGAAATTTAAACCCTGGAGGTCTGAGGCCGAGCACGCTACCTTTCGGTCACGGAGGCTCCCAACAATACTGAATTTCACGGGTGGATGGGGAAGAAACTTTTTTTGTTTCTTTCAAACCGCGGAGATCGGGAAACGAACCCCGAACTCTATACGTGAATGGTAGCGGTGCTAACCACTACTCTAGGGCCCTGCCCCTTTTTATTTGGACTTATTAGGTGAACGAATTATTTTGTCTTTGCTAAGCCAGATTTTAGAAATACTTGATATACAAACTGATAAATTAAAATATTTTTCACAGTCTTAAAGTTGTAATTCGAGACAAATGTAAGTGGGTGAAAATTATAACTTTGTTGTTAAAGAGTTAAAACAACATACATTTATATTGTAACTATGAGCAAGTCAGTGGCCATGATCAATTCAACTGTTAGCGGATATAACCTTAATTTAAGTGACCAAGTTTCTAAGACAAAACTTGCTGCCTGTGATAGGTATATATCTCAAAGCACGTGACTGGTTGTTTGTAAGGAATGAAAATGTATTCATTTAGTGTTGTATTGTTAAAATAATTGTATTCTACCGTCAAAGACGGGTGATGAGAGGACTGTGCATATATTGTATGGTTAGGATTAAATGAAAATACATAGCATGGATGTGAATTATATTTTAAAAAATTGGGTACTGGAATTTAAAATCCACTATGTTGTCTAAGAATAATCTATAGAGCTGACATCCTGATAGAAACTTGAGCTAATGTAGAATAGCGTCACCTGGTGATTGATCACAATATTTCCTTCAAATTGGTCAAGACACGGCTCAGCCTATTAAAAAACATCAACGTGCCGATGGCGCACGCATTATTATAAAGAAGAAATTAATTTGTTTTCATCCGCGCGCACCATACATAAAGCAGTCAAACTTGTATTATAATATTAAATTTTAGGCTACCCTTGTCTTCTCAATATTGACAATATTTTTTACTGGCAATTGTATTTTTCAATACCAAATTGGTGTCATTATTGAATTGTTTGTAACAGGTGAAGTAGGCCTAATATATGTGGCAATCTCTTAATTTATCAGTCAATCAATTCAGCATCTCCCCTTTCAAAAAATACCTACTATAGCTCCTATTTCCTCGGACACATGCCCAATAATCTAAGTATCATTTGTTTGATGTTGCCTTATTATAATTTGTATAGTAGGCCCCTATACTATTCGATCATGATACAATGTAACAGCTACATAAAGAAATAATGTAGCGTATGTAACCAGGTCGCAAAATATACAGAAACGTTTGTTCTGATCACGAAGTGTTTACTACTTATGCAGTACCAGCAAATAATAGTGAAACGCATTTTTTTAAATAGTTTATTGTTATTTTTAGAATTATTATTTTAATAAATGATTTTGTTATTAAAAGATATTATTATTTTACAAATAAAAAATAAATATCAAAAACATTTTAGTTATAGAAACTAAACAATACAAGTAGAGTACCATCCATGGAATAATAAAATATAATTTTTTTGCAACATGTCATGGCCTGAAATAGTAATAAATAGCTACGATATAAAACATTAGATGTCCACTCGACTTTTGGATATACAACCTTAGTACCATATCCTGTAGTCGATATACTCATGACTGAAGTCAAGTAGGCCTGTAAATTAAACACAATTGTGAATCAGAAGTTAAACTGGACTGTCTGTCAGCAATGTATATTGTTCTCATGTCATTTGATAAAGTAACACTGCGATTGTCTCGAAAACACAAAGAGAAAAAGTAAAAAGAAGAAACAATGAATGGGGCTTTAGGCAACATCTTCACAAACAGGCTCAATTCGACCAGGAGCACCTTCTATAAGGATTGTGAGATGATAACACACGACACTGACCACATGGACACAAACATTGAACCTCGAACCCTGGTCTGAGGTCAGCCACGCTACTTCCTGATAATGAAGGCTCTCCGCAGTATAGCACATTTTACGAGTGGACGGGGAGACACATTTCGCTTCCTTGAAACCCGAATACGTATGACAAGCTATCGCGTTTCAGGCGGTAACGCTTACTATTACGACAGACCCCCCCCCCCCCCCCGGTTTGCTGAGATCAAATAATTCACGTATAATGTATGCCGAATTGGGAAATCAAAACCCAAGGCTTGAAAAACAATACAAAATTAATATTTAATGGAATTAATAATATGAAGAGAAGTGGAGTGCGGGAACCGACCTTAAACCTCTTCAATCCCCGCCGCTGCACACATATTTTAAACAGATAGAAGTCCAACGCATACACACGAGACGTTGGTTGCTTCATTAATACACAAATGTGAGCGACAAAGCAATGCTTATTGACAAACTAACGATTAACCTATTGACATTCTCGCATCATGAATATACAATAGAGCAAAGAGGCAGGTCAGGTCGCACAAGCATGCCGTACACCGTTATACTCTCAATCATTAATAAGTGATAATTAGAAAATTAGACCAATCAATGACCGTTTCATTTGAGCTTGTCAGAGCATGTTGTGCAAAGCCAAAAGGCAGTATCTGCTTACTTTATAGGTAAGCAGATACTGCCTTTTATCTTTGCAGAGCAGTATACCTGAACATACCTCTACCAATATTACCTTCATTACTAAGATCAGGTTGTATTCTAAGTATCTTAGATGAAGCTATATTCTTATGGCAATGAGGAGTCTCAAATACTAGTATGAAAATTCATTGCAGGCTATGCTATTCTTTAAAACTACACTATGAAAAAAACGCTGAATATTTTTCACATAATTAAATCAATTAAAAAAATCTTAATGAAATAATTATCAGAGTGATTCGAATAAGATGCTAATCAAGACACCAAAGTGATCAAACTATGTCTGACATATCAGGGGAACATCTGATGAGTATTGCGGATTCGCGGCTGACTTGATGAAATCATGTTTCCTGTTTGGCGTTCTTAGATAAAATGCTATTTTTAAACTCACACTTTCATTAAAATAGACTTTCTCTTTTCCTATTTCGTATACAAATCTAATTCCAATATTGTTGATAATGTTATCTAGGTCAAGGTACACTTACCAACTCAGCCCTTACAAGGTCGAAATATTTATGTACAAACCATGGAGACCAAAGGTTTTTTCAGTTTGAAATCATCATAAATGTTTAGTTAGCTTTTTCCGCTTAACAGCTTAATATGAATACCTATGTTATGGGTCTACGGCCGTTAGAAATATTTTGATTCTTTCAGTGCGGGGACCGTCTTTATACGTCAGAATCTGACGTCTGTAGACGTCAGATTCTGACGTATCTTGACGTATCTACCGCACTGAAAGGGTTAATGCACCGAGCGGTTGTTTCTTATTATATTATATCATTAGGGGGGGGGGGGGCATAAGATAATTATGTGAGACCTCTGAACATAGACCTACGTTGTTTCTGAGCGTTGAACAAAAGCTTACTTTTCTCCATTCGTACTGACTGAGCATATTTTTACATCCGCAAAACAATAGCCACAAGAGGATATCTAACAATGTTGTTTTGGTTGTTTACCGATGGTATTATGTTGACACAGCCATACATACTTATGTTGATATATTGTTTCACATTTTCTTGAAAATATAAGAGAGCCGTAGCATCTAGGCGCGCTATTTTGATCTCCGTTTGATACAAATAAAGCATTGTCAATGTTTTAGTAACAAACAAACGGTTATTTTTGAAAAAAAACACGTAGTCCTACACGTAGCCCCCTCCACCAATACCCAGGAAAAACGAAACATTTCACCAAGGACGGCTTGATACTGGTCCACTATCTACGACGCTGGTCCAACATCACACTAACGTTGATTCAAAGTCTCGTGTGCGCGCAAAAAATAATATATAGTCATGTGACCATCTAGTTCATACTTAACCAGGGCTATCCCAGCGAGCATAATACGTTGAGTCAATGCTGGTTTGATGTTGGTCCATCGTCTAAGACGCTAGACCAACATTACAACGTTTTGTGTGTTGTGGTCCTAACGATACAGTAATAGCCGGTCGTATATTTATATCCCATATGAAATATAAACATCGTAGTGACCTGAATTGTCAACTATAGGTTCACTCACATGTATGGTTCAATTAAGGTACATCTTGTATATTTAACTATTATAATAATCTTCTTTTGAAATGTCAACTACATAAATGTCTGATTAGAGGGGTGGGTGGGATTCTATTTTCTTCTGGAAGTAAAAACCCTAGATCCTTCTAATATACTGTTTTTACAAATCCCCTTCTTGTTCAATTAGTCCTATTTATTATTAATACCGATTATTAACACGGCTAAATGTAATTCTAGTTTGTTTTGTTGCCAGCCTCTCCGGCAAACACGACGTTGGCCCAACATTGGCCAAACATTGGGTAGATATGTTTTGTTGCCAGCCGCATATGGTTTACTGTTGTACGGGGAGTACGGCATGATCAGCCTGCAGTCTTCAGAGATGTTCGTTCTCCCTCAACTAGTCTGCCTATGACAGGATGGGCATGATCGGACATTCAAATCAATCATAACCTCACAATCATCCGAAACAGATCGATAAACTCATCTTTTTCACTCGGCGCTAAAAACAGTCATCATGTATAGTATCTTTTGCACATTACCCCTAAAGCGCTGAATTGAATAATTTTTTTTTTCTCTCACTTAGTGTTATTATTTTGTTTGCTTTCAGATCAACCATTTTCAAATATTGATGTTTAAAGGCATATTTCAATGACCCAGCAGTAACAATGATTATGATCTGCTAATAAAGAAAATTAACCCTTTAACCGCCAAATTATTCACTCTGAATTTTCACCCACTTGAAGTTGTGTCTCGCTGACGCGATCCACAACTTCAAGTGAGTGAAAATTATTCAGATTTGACAAAATGGAGGTCAACTGTTCTCAAATATTGCTGATTGATGTCACATTTTAAATTTACCATGTTTAAGAGGTGGTACTTAATGTGCTAAAAAAATGAAAAACCCGAATATATGCGGCACCGGCGGTTAAAGGGTTAAAAACGACTATAGCCGTGTTTATAGGGTGTAGGGTCAACTTAATTTTAAAGGTGATCTATCACCCCTTATGTGGTATGGGTCCTTATAAGGGGTGATCGGCTATCATGTGACCCTCTGAGAGGGTCACATGATAGCCAATCACCCCATACATGGGGGTGATTGGCTATCATGTGACCCTCTGAGAGGGTCACATGATAGCCAATCACCCCATATAAGGAAACACTTGTGCCTCATCTTGTGGCAACTTTGATTTACTTGTCACAAAATTATTCATACTATATAAGGGGTGATAGATCACCTTTAAGTTTAATTATCATGTAGTATATTTTGTCACGTAGTTATCTGATCTCTGGTGATTATAAAGAGTGTGGGTATAATAACCCTTTAACCGTCAAATTAGTTAATTGGAATTTTAACCAACAGTGACACGGTCCACGCTTCAAGTGAGTGATGAGACAAAATGGAGCTCAACGATTTTGCAATCATGCTGATTGATGTCACGTTTTATATTTAACATGCTTAACATGTTAAAAAGCTGGTATTTATAATGTCACAATAAAAAAAAAACACGAGTATAATCGGGTCCGGCGGCTAAAGGGTTACATATATAATTATTACCTTCTATTTATATATATTATTACTCTCCCAAATAAACAAAAACATTGGTGTAACATTTATACAGCGTCGGCCCAACGTCTTCGACATTGGTCCAACATTGCATACATGTTATGCAAATGTTTTGTGGGTCTGTTTATCGCCCTAGTAAGGCAATACTTATATATGTGTGCAATACATGCAATACATGTATATATTTTACATTATTACCTATCTTTAAATAATATTATACACTGTATGACGAATGTATTACTATGTTCACTTTAATCACGCATATGTCTGTGTAGACATCCTGTCGTCAATAATTATCTATATAACCAGAAATAGATAAAGAGAGATTTATCTATTTCTGATATAATTCATGTTTTCGCAATAACGTAATTATGCTATACTTATAGTTCTACTGGCCATGCAGTTTTCTCAGACGACACGCAATCTAAACAGAAACCTGTGCCAATGTTGTTTTAATAATCGGTCAGCAGCACCATCACTGAACTAACCTTCCTTTTAGTTTGACTGGATATTATCATCACTATAAGTACGTGATTATGTGAATGCTAAATAGATTAGTGACTGCGAAGTGTGCATATACTGCTAATAGACTAATAGACTGTATTAGGCTTAGCTGTATAGGTAACTCTGTTTTGTGAATAGAACGGTCCGAATTAAAAATCGTATAAAGCTAAAGTTGATAAGTATTATGAAATAATTTTGGAAATCCACTTAAAACTTTGTGAACGTAACAAAAAAATCGTCGTTCAACAACTAGCGACTCGTATTTATCACTCTAATTTGTCACATTTGTCACAAAGAAATTCTGCAGTTTGCACCTCTTGGAGCCTGTAATTTGCATTTATCTTTTAGGTTATATTTTTGTCTCTCTGCTCACTCCGCAGCAAAAATACCCCTGCTCCGAATGGCACTCCGCATAGCCTCGTCTCTATTATCATTTTATTCTCTATATTGTCCACGTCACTGAAATATCATGACAACACTGTTCTTTCATATCAGTATAAAACTGGCTGCTGCTGTACATTATTATTCTGATGAAGCTGAAATAAGCGGAACCGGTCAATAAAACGTGGTAACTTTGAATATGCATTAGTCTTATTCATATCTACCTTTTATTACGTCATAAGAACTAAATGACGGGTCGGGATTGGCTGAATTCCTCACTGAATTCCTCACCACAGGTCTTGACTTGCGGTCATGGGTTCAAAATCTTGTTGAAAGAAGCATTAAATTAAATCCCAAACGCCGCACGTAGATTCTAGTGTGGTTTATGTTGTATATTATAGTGGGGGCAAGCGTGAGCCCTATACATTAACGAAAACAATAACATACAATAACCTGCTCTCTATGCAGGCGTACGCCACCATCAGCTGCCGTGAACCAGACAATTATACAACAGACACTGTAATTATCGGAGTCCTTATGGAAATCTGGAAATACGTCATGACGAATAAACAGTACCACAGAAGAGAATAAAATCAGTGATAATGAGAACAGTGCATCTCATCTATTTTCTAAGAGGAATGATCTAGTTTCAACAATGTGAATTAATTACCCTTTCTTTATTTCCATTTTCAGCTTGTGGTGATTTCCTGGTGGTTGAATACATCTGACAAAAAGTTACAATAATTATTCATTTTTCAGACCTGAAGATAGATAACCTATCGCTCACAATATGTTCACTTCTCCAGAGACGTGTGGCATACGTAAACATCATCACGACTCCGTATCATATGTACTGGACCCGTTGATTTGTGACGCTGAGCCAACAAACATTGGTTCACCTTGCGTTTATCGGAAACGCTTCCAGTAGTTTATAATACCCACTGGCCACCTCCTGGGTCAAAAACCTCTGCTCATGCAAAATATGAAGTTGATACATGTTCCACTTTTGTAGTACAATATATTGCATCACTGTATGGCCCTATTTTCTGAACTGTAAAGGTTTTAGATATCATTGCTTTATCCCATTTTTGGGGTGAGTAGTAATACCCATCATACACGAGACGTTGACCCAACGTTGGTTTACTGCTTGCCCACCGTCTACGACGTTGACCCAACAGTAAACCAGCGTTAGACCAGCGTCACATGTTTTCTGGGTATTATATACTTCCATGACATCCACCTCCAGCTCAATCCTACAGCAAAGGAGTCGCGTTTTTTACGTCTATAATAAATGCAGGTGGGGCTTTAGCCGGCGACCCATGCTCGAAACTCATCGCAGGAGTAGCGTCAAAAAAATCATGCCTCTTGTCATATTAGAGACATTGTGTGCCTAAGCCACTGGAAACAAGAACTGATGCTAGTCCACCGTGCTAGATTATTTGCGAGTGATATATAGATCTGTATAGTGGCAGACAGCTTCAAGTGGTTAACCCTTATAACGCTGAAGTATTTTTGTATACACCATGGAGGCCGAAGGTGTTTTTTCCAATTTGAAATCACCATAAATGTCTTAGTTAGCTTTTTCCGCTTCATTTGAATACCTATGTTATGGGTCTACGGCCATTATACATATTTGTACTCTTACAGCGCGGGGATCGACTTTAGACGTCAGAACCTGACGTCTACAGACGTCAGATTCTGACGTCTAAAGTCGATCCCCGCGCTGTAAGGGTTAATTGCCCCCTGTCGTAATATAGTGTGACAACCGTGTATAGTAAATAGCTCGTTCACTTGGCAGCATAGCCCTGTAACAACGTAGCCCCCTCCACCAATACCCAGGAAAAACGAAACATTTCACCAAGGACGGCTTGATACTGGTCCACTATCTACGACGCTGGTCCAACATCACACTAACGTTGATTCAAAGTCTCGTGTGCGCGCAAAAAATAATATATAGTCATGTGACCATCTAGTTCATACTTAACCAGGGCTATCCCAGCGAGGATAATACGTTGAGTCAATGCTGGTTTGATGTTGGTCCATCGTCTAAGACGCTAGACCAACATTACAACGTTTTGTGTGTTGTGGTCCTAACGATACAGTAATAGCCGGTCGTATATTTATATCCCATATGAAATATAAACATCGTAGTGACCTGAATTGTCAACTATAGGTTCACTCACATGTATGGTTCAATTAAGGTACATCTTGTATATTTAACTATTATAATAATCTTCTTTTGAAATGTCAACTACATAAATGTCTGATTAGAGGGGTGGGTGGGATTCTATTTTCTTCTGGAAGTAAAAACCCTAGATCCTTCTAATATACTGTTTTTACAAATCCCCTTCTTGTTCAATTAGTCCTATTTATTATTAATACCGATTATTAACACGGCTAAATGTAATTCTAGTTTGTTTTGTTGCCAGCCTCTCCGGCAAACACGACGTTGGCCCAACATTGGCCAAACATTGGGTAGATATGTTTTGTTGCCAGCCGCATATGGTTTACTGTTGTACGGGGAGTACGGCATGATCAGCCTGCAGTCTTCAGAGATGTTCGTTCTCCCTCAACTAGTCTGCCTATGACAGGATGGGCATGATCGGACATTCAAATCAATCATAACCTCACAATCATCCGAAACAGATCGATAAACTCATCTTTTTCACTCGGCGCTAAAAACAGTCATCATGTATAGTATCTTTTGCACATTACCCCTAAAGCGCTGAATTGAATAATTTTTTTTTTCTCTCACTTAGTGTTATTATTTTGTTTGCTTTCAGATCAACCATTTTAAAATATTGATGTTTAAAGGCATATTTCAATGACCCAGCAGTAACAATGATTATGATCTGCTAATAAAGAAAATTAACCCTTTAACCGCCAAATTATTCACTCTGAATTTTCACCCACTTGAAGTTGTGTCTCGCTGACGCGATCCACAACTTCAAGTGAGTGAAAATTATTCAGATTTGACAAAATGGAGGTCAACTGTTCTCAAATATTGCTGATTGATGTCACATTTTAAATTTACCATGTTTAAGAGGTGGTACTTAATGTGCTAAAAAAATGAAAAACCCGAATATATGCGGCACCGGCGGTTAAAGGGTTAAAAACGACTATAGCCGTGTTTATAGGGTGTAGGGTCAACTTAATTTTAAAGGTGATCTATCACCCCTTATGTGGTATGGGTCCTTATAAGGGGTGATCGGCTATCATGTGACCCTCTGAGAGGGTCACATGATAGCCAATCACCCCATACATGGGGGTGATTGGCTATCATGTGACCCTCTGAGAGGGTCACATGATAGCCAATCACCCCATATAAGGAAACACTTGTGCCTCATCTTGTGGCAACTTTGATTTACTTGTCACAAAATTATTCATACTATATAAGGGGTGATAGATCACCTTTAAGTTTAATTATCATGTAGTATATTTTGTCACGTAGTTATCTGATCTCTGGTGATTATAAAGAGTGTGGGTATAATAACCCTTTAACCGTCAAATTAGTTAATTGGAATTTTAACCAACAGTGACACGGTCCACACTTCAAGTGAGTGATGAGACAAAATGGAGCTCAACGATTTTGCAATCATGCTGATTGATGTCACGTTTTATATTTAACATGCTTAACATGTTAAAAAGCTGGTATTTATAATGTCACAATAAAAAAAACCACGAGTATAATCGGGTCCGGCGGCTAAAGGGTTACATATATAATTATTACCTTCTATTTATATATATTATTACTCTCCCAAATAAACAAAAACATTGGTGTAACATTTATACAGCGTCGGCCCAACGTCTTCGACATTGGTCCAACATTGCATACATGTTATGCAAATGTTTTGTGGGTCTGTTTATCGCCCTAGTAAGGCAATACTTATATATGTGTGCAATACATGCAATACATGTATATATTTTACATTATTACCTATCTTTATATAATATTATACACTGTATGACGAATGTATTGCTATGTTCACTTTAATCACGCATATGTCTGTGTAGACATCCTGTCGTCAATAATTATCTATATAACCAGAAATAGATAAAGAGAGATTTATCTATTTCTGATATAATTCATGTTTTCGCAATAACGTAATTATGCTATACTTATAGTTCTACTGGCCATGCAGTTTTCTCAGACGACACGCAATCTAAACAGAAACCTGTGCCAATGTTGTTTTAATAATCGGTCAGCAGCACCATCACTGAACTAACCTTCCTTTTAGTTTGACTGGATATTATCATCACTATAAGTACGTGATTATGTGAATGCTAAATAGATTAGTGACTGCGAAGTGTGCATATACTGCTAATAGACTAATAGACTGTATTAGACTTAGCTGTATAGGTAACTCTGTTTTGTGAATAGAACGGTCCGAATTAAAAATCGTATAAAGCTAAAGTTGATAAGTATTATGAAATAATTTTGGAAATCCATTTAAAACTTTGTGAACGTAACAAAAAAATCGTCGTTCAACAACTAGCGACTCGTATTTATCACTCTAATTTGTCACATTTGTCACAAAGAAATTCTGCAGTTTGCACCTCTTGGAGCCTGTAATTTGCATTTATCTTTTAGGTTATATTTTTGTCTCTCTGCTCACTCCGCAGCAAAAATACCCCTGCTCCGAATGGCACTCCGCATAGCCTCGTCTCTATTATCATTTTATTCTCTATATTGTCCACGTCACTGAAATATCATGACAACACTGTTCTTTCATACCAGTATAAAACTGGCTGCTGCTGTACATTATTATTCTGATGAAGCTGAAATAAGCGGAACCGGTCAATAAAACGTGGTAACTTTGAATATGCATTAGTCTTATTCCTATCTACCTTTTATTACGTCATAAGAACTAAATGACGGGTCGGGATTGGCTGAATTCCTCACTGAATTCCTCACCACAGGTCTTGACTTGCGGTCATGGGTTCAAAATCTTGTTGAAAGAAGCATTAAATTAAATCCCAAACGCCGCACGTAGATTCTAGTGTGGTTTATGTTGTATATTATAGTGGGGGCAAGCGTGAGCCCTATACATTAACGAAAACAATAACATACAATAACCTGCTCTCTATGCAGGCGTACGCCACCATCAGCTGCCGTGAACCAGACAATTATACAACAGACACTGTAATTATCGGAGTCCTTATGGAAATCTGGAAATACGTGAGTCATGACGAATAAACAGTACCACAGAAGAGAATAAAATCAGTGATAATGAGAACAGTGCATCTCATCTATTTTCTAAGAGGAATGATCTAGTTTCAACAATGTGAATTAATTACCCTTTCTTTATTTCCATTTTCAGCTTGTGGTGATTTCCTGGTGGTTGAATACATCTGACAAAAAGTTACAATAATTATTCATTTTTCAGACCTGAAGATAGATAACCTATCGCTCACAATATGTTCACTTCTCCAGAGACGTGTGGCATACGTAAACATCATCACGACTCCGTATCATATGTACTGGACCCGTTGATTTGTGACGCTGAGCCAACAAACATTGGTTCACCTTGCGTTTATCGGAAACGCTTCCAGTAGTTTATAATACCCACTGGCCACCTCCTGGGTCAAAAACCTCTGCTCATGCAAAATATGAAGTTGATACATGTTCCACTTTTGTAGTACAATATATTGCATCACTGTATGGCCCTATTTTCTGAACTGTAAAGGTTTTAGATATCATTGCTTTATCCCATTTTTGGGGTGAGTAGTAATACCCATCATACACGAGACGTTGACCCAACGTTGGTTTACTGCTTGCCCACCGTCTACGACGTTTACCCAACAGTAAACCAGCGTTAGACCAGCGTCACATGTTTTCTGGGTATTATATACTTCCATGACATCTACCTCCAGCTCAATCCTACAGCTTAGGAGTCGCGTTTTTTGCGTCTATAATAAATGCAAGTGGGGCTTTAGCCGGCGACCCATGCTCGAAACTCAGCGCAGGAGTAGCGTCATAAAACTCATGCCTCTTGTCATATTGGAGACATTGTGTGCCTAAGCCACTGGAAACAAGAACTGATGCTAGTCCACCGTGCTAGATTATTTGCGAGTGATATATAGATCCGTATAGTGGCAGACAGCTTCAAGTGGTTAACCCTCACAACGCTGAAGTATTTTTGTATACACCATGGAGGCCGAAGGTGTTTTTTCCAATTTGAAATCACCATAAATGTCTTAGTTGGCTTTTTCTGCTTCATTTGAATACCTATGTTATGGGTCTACGGCCATTATACATATTTGCGGGGATCGACTTTAGACGTCAGAATCTGACGTCTACAGACGTCAGAATCTGACGTCTACAGACGTCAGATTCTGACGTCTAAAGTCGATCCCCGCGCTGTAAGGGTTAATTGCCCCCTGCCGTAATATAATGTGACAACCGTGTATGGTAAATAGCTCGTTCACTTGACAGCATAGCCCTGTTACAGCCCGTTATTCAATAGTATATTAGGCTTTTCGCTGATAATTGCGCTGGCAAGATTGACAGTTTAACAATCCTACTGTATGCAGATGACACCGTCCTATTGGCTAGAAATAAATGTGTCAAAACAAAAAGTTACTGTCTTCTCGAGCGGTAAATTTAGAAACAGCTAGACCTGAATTTTATTTTGGTATACATAAGCTGTGTACAGTTTATCACTATAAATACATGCACATGGGTTTCAATTTTAATTTCAATTGAAAATTTAAAGTTGTCCAGAAAAAATTGTATGAAAAGGGAAATAGAGCTATTTTTTCTTTACTGTACAAAATCAGACAACTTCAATTACCAATAGACATTCAACAATTACAACTATTTGATATGTGCTATTGAAGCATGTTTTATTATATGGGTGTGAGTCTGGCCTCATAAAGATACAGACATCTTAGACAAGTTACAGACAAGCACAGAAAAATCCTAAAATATCGAGTTTACTTTTTCAAATACTTTTAAAGATGTAAAAAATTAAACTTTTTGCTCACCATGGCTAATGACAGTTAAACACATATTGGCAGGTTGCGGTTTCACAGGCGCTTGGGGACACCAACGTCTCCCTTTTAGCACAAACCATTTTAAAGTCATACTACAGCAACGTATCATGGACCAATTCCTTCAGAAATGGTCATCTGAATTAAATATAAGTAGCAAATGCATCAAAAACAGGATGCTTAAAACGTCTCTGCATCCTGAAAAAAATTTATTGACGCTATCATATCACCAGCAATGTACAATGGCGAGATTTCGCCGCAGAAACCATTTGGGTGATAAATTTATCTTCTTTTTTATATGCCGTATTGACGAAGCCCGTAAAAATACACTAAACAAGTAGTGATTCGATCTCCGTCAGCTCTAACATTAAATATTGATATTCTAATGAGTGTGGAAAGCACCATACAGCTGACTAATTTATGTAAATATTTACAAAAATTAATGAATGCATTCATGCTCTTTGTACAGATATTAGGAATAGTACCATAATTAGTATAATTATTTTGACCCTGTATACATATTGTAATATAAGGTGTATTTGTCACCACTATACATGCCCACCTGGCATATTACTGTCTTACTGTTTTACTGTCTTACTGCAATTTCGACCCAGAAATATTTTTATAGTGCTATTATCAGTCACATTTAATAACTTTCTGGTTGATATCCAAACTCAATAATGTATTTTCGAATAATGTAGCATATGTGAGTGAGTGCATATTGCTTTACGTCGCCTTCTGCACAATCATGTCAATATTCCGCCAGAAAGAAGTCGGGAGTCGAGACTGTTAATTACTGTTCGGTTAATTTTGCTCACGGGCCATTATTCTGCTTGTATTTCAGTGTGTTTTTTTCTTTTACTCAAGTTGATTCCTCCACTTTATATAAACACATCCATAATTCGATCCACCCCCATCCCATAAAACTTTTAGTTACGTGTCTGCATTGTACGTATTCTCGTACAAGTTACGATAAATTGTAGGCTTCGGACTGGTCGAGATGGCCATCTCGACCAATGATCAATCCGAAGCCTACGATTGATCGTAAGTTGTACGAGAATACGGCACCTTCAGGTCCCTAATTTGTAGGCCCTGCAGTCGCGATAGTGCCGCAATATGCAGGGAGACTGTAGTGTGAGTATTATAACTAACCAGGGGGAGCTCGGTCGGACCCCCTTTTTGCTGAAAATTACACATTTTAACATGTTAATTTTGAAGTTGTGAAGCACCATTGGCAGTACATTCACATGAGGCCCGAACCCCCTCTTCGGTCTGGTGACCAGGTGACGGGCCTGCGTTTAACCGTGCTTGTGTAACATGCCCAGGCCTACATGAGCTTACATTTTACTGTGTACAATAATAACTAACTAAATCTAAATGCAATATTTTACATTTCATTAAACTTAAAAAAATAATAGGACGTTCACAGCACGTATAATTATTTCACAACCAATTTTTTTTCAAAATGTATGTAATTCTCTAATAATTTATTTATATATCACAAAATTAGGTGGTTGTACGTGCTTTATGGTACCAAACCCTAAATACAATATAAATTCCAGCATTAACTTACGCCTGGGATCAGCTGAGGTGTTGATATATACAGATCTAGACTTACTGTCTGGCCGCCATACAACAATGTAGACTACAATGAGTTCAAAAGTTCAGACTCTGGTGGATGTCTTTCACACAGCAGGACATTTATGGTCATTTTATTAGCATGCGCTTCAGCGACTATGTGTGATTAAACATAAAATTCATAGGATATTATGCTTTCTCGAAATAGATGTATGAAATATGTCTTTATGCTGCAATACTATAATAAAATATTATAGGTATGTATATAACAGTCACGTTATAGATATGAAAGGTGGTAGTGATTTAATTTATGCGTTTATTCGTTATTCAACATACCTGAATATTTCTGTGTAACATCCATTATTTTTTCAACAGAATCTACAAACAAAATGTCTCACACGTAGTCCATGAGCACTCAGTCATATCAATTAACGGAAAAATGGATCGCAATCTTGAATACAAATAGGATCTAATCTAAAGCCAAATGGCAGTATCTGCTTACTTGTAAAGTAAGCAGATACTGCTTTTTGGCTTTGCACGGCAGTATTGCTTTCACGTCGAGATGGTATCAAAGATGGAGCCCCGAAGATATCATGTATATTATACATGCTATATTAGCATATACTTAATTATATTAGACTTCAAAATTATCTGACATCGTTGATAAAGCATGCGCCACGATTTGGTCTGCGACAGAAAATCAAACTATTTTCAAAAACAATATTTAGATGAGTAAGATACGAGTGTGAATTTCTTCACGATCACGTAGCTATCACTCCACCGGCAAATATTTGCCAAAAGAAATGTCATCTTCTTGATCTGATCAAAATATCCACATGGACATAATGGGGATTGTATTCATCTTTATATTAAAAGGTCGTATCATATGACATTGAATACCAGGACATAGGTGAGTTCTGGGCTATAGAACAATAATACCTAGCTGCCTGATCAACTGATTGAATGTGTCATTCAGTTATTTTACATAGCCGGAGACCTTCAATGTTGTGCTTCCCATAGATTCACCAATGAGATAACGTGTGATAAATTCAAACATAACTGGCCTGGTTGACCAACTGATGCCTGAGTCACAAATCACGCGGCTGTCGGCCGATGCGCCCGATCACCAGCACAGGCATCGGGCGGACTGCATACGTCGAGGCCGGTCGCCGTCCAAAACAAAAGTGCGCAGGCCGGTCATCTGCGGTTGGCAATCGGGATGAGTTTTGAGTGGAGCATCGGAATATTTCAATTTACTAATGTTTATTAAAAAAAAACTAAATATGAACCATATCTTCAGTGCTCTGTTTAAGTCACACTCCGGGAAAATAATTTTAATCAATAAGCTATATCTATTGTCAAGTCAAGACAAGATTATTTTATCGTCCTTGGGCTCGAACTCAAGTCTGGCAGCCTGGTGGTCACCCATCGTTCTGGCCTGACTGGCAATTTTGGGCCACTGTTGTCTATATATGGGGCTATTCTTGAGATATATGCTATCCCTACAGTATAGCACAGCGCCGGGTTAGTGGCTGCTACATGATGCCGTGTTGACCCTGTTGACTTATCGAGTGTTGTCTTAATGGTGGTACCAGCGTTCTGGCAGTGTTGGGTCAATGCAGTGTATAGGCTTAATAGTGGTACAGCCCTGTAGACAATGGACAAGCATTAAACCAGCATTGGGTTAGTGGGTTTTGTTGAATGAGCTAGACAATACCCAGCAAACACAAACGAAATGTTTTTTCTCTGCTCACTCGTAAAAAATCAATATTGTGTGGAGCCTCCGTGACCGAGTGGTAGCGTGTTCGGCCTCAGACCGCCAGGGCTCGAATTTTGAATCATGTATCTGGAGGGCAGTGTCATCTCATCCATCACATCCACACAGGGTTCTCTTGCTCAGTTCGCCTATATGTGAAAAAGATGGCCTAAGACCCCATTCATTTCATCTTAATACCCAGTAAATGCAAAATATTTGTGTGACATAAATTGTGTACAATATTGGGCCAACGTGGAAGACGTTGGGTCGACGTTTTACAAATGCATTGTGTTTGCTGGGATACAACCCCTATGTCTTCAAAATTATATGTGTTTAGCCCTTTAACCGCCAAATTAGTCAATCTGAATTTTCACCCACTTGAAGTTGTGTCTCGCTGACGCGATCCACAACTTCAAGTGAGTGAAAATTATTCAGATTTGACAAAATGGAGGTCAACTGTTTTCAAATATTACTGATTGATGTTACATTTTATCTTTAACGTGTTTAAAAGATGGTACTTAACGTGCTAATAAAAAATGAAAACCCGAATATATGCGGCACCGGATGTTAAAGGGTTAATAAACTTGCCGCTGCATCCAACCGTGACATATTGATAAATGTACCATAATAATGGCTTGGATCAAACCCAACCAGGTGTCAAATCTGAGTACATTTAGCCTTATATCACGATGCTTGTGATATATTTGAGCCTGTAAATAGCCCCGAATATCTTCGTAGTTTACGGTTAAATCTTAACAAAATTGAAAAAGACAGATATACTTCCGAAACTTAAAAAACCAGCGTAATCAACACTGATCAACTAAACTACAACATTACATTCATTGAAAACAGAGTAATTTGTACAAATGCGGATAGCCCTACCATTATATCCCAATACTATCCATAAGGGCATACTTGTTCTGGAGACCCATAAATCATAATTGATTGGTTGCTACGGCAACCTATAACACCAATTACCAGTAAACGTGACAAAATGGAAGAGCTTTGTCAACCATTTTATTAATATTTGCCTTTCGGTTTGTAAAATATAAGGTAATTTCTTATTAGCATCTGCCCCTCTCGCCATTTTCACTACAATCGCTTGATGTTCGGCTTGCAAACTTTAAGATATCTCATAAATTAGGTTCTAAGATATCTTGAATAATTTATTTGAAAATTATATTGCTAACATCACTTAACAACTACTGACGATGCGCCAAGAACCAATAACGGTTAAATCATTATCTTGATTACGATAATATGAATTCATTAAATTGTAGTTTTTTATTATACATATCGTGACGATAATTAAAGTTTTATTGCTGTTAAAGACACAATGGTCTATGTTATGGAAAAAGGAAGCTTTGCGGCACACAGGAGCACCGCGACCAATGCTGAAAATGCTAATTTGATGAATAAATCACCGTTGAAATAGTTGTGGGTGCCATAAAACAGTGATTATGCAAGCAATAGGACTGGGCATGTTACGGTGGGCTATGTGACGTAAATCTGTATAGCTTACGAAAAGTAAGTTGAGCCCAGTGCTGGATTAATAAAGGATCAACGTCCAAGTCGGTGACCCTCAATCGAAATACACGTACGGACCATTCAGAAAATACGAGAGTTTCAAACAATATTGATTTAATGTTGGTCCACCATCTATGACGTTGGCCAAACATGAAACAACAGTGGGTGTACCATCACCATATACTTATTCCACCTCACCTACCACACTAAATAAAAATAAAAGCATACATTATCGCAGGGCACGTATTCTCCTGTAGTATTTGTACAAGAATACAGGCCCTGATCACTATCAACAGAATTCAGATGGTAGTAATCGTTGCATTTTACTGTCATTGAACGTGATTTTAAATACAGTAAACAATCAAAAACAATACATTTATTGATCACAATATCTACAAATACATTTTTAAATTAATTGGCAGTATTGTGAGCGCTGAAAGTTTACTATGCTGTTTCACCTGTCCACCATAAGGCGGGGGCTCCAGGGTAGTGGTTAGCACCGCTGCCTTTCACGCCAGAGTTCGGGGATCGATTCCCGGTCTCGGCGGTTTGATAGAAACGAAAATGTTTCTTCTCCATCCACTCGTAAAACTCAGTATTGTGTGGAGCCTCCATGATCGAGAGGTAGCGTGTTCGGCCTCAGACCGCCAGGGATCGAATTTCGATTTTTTTTTCTGGAGGGCAGTGTCATCTCATTCATCTCACCAAGAACTTTCTATATAAAGTTCTTGATCTCACCATCCTCAGGAGGTTCTCTTGGCCCAGTTTAGTCTATATGTGCACACATGTGGCATTAAACCCCATTTATTTCATTTTTTTGTCCACCATAAATATAACACAGCGCAATGGGCTTAACCCTTACAACGCTGAATTATTGTTGTTAAGACCACGGAGATCAAAGGGTTTTTTACAATTTGAAATCATCATAAATGTCTTTTTTTGTTCTTTCCGCTTCATCTGAATACATATGTTATGGGTCCACGACCATTATACATATTTTAATTCTTTCAGTGCGCGGATCAACTTTAGACGTCAGATTGAGACGTCAGATTCTGACGTCTAAAGGCGATCTCCGCGCTGTAAGGGGTTAATGAATAGGCATACAACAACATAAACACAATCATCTAAACCATCCAGATCAAACAAGAAGATCGAAGTCGGTCATAGAATATTAAGCAAATAAAGCACTATTTATATTGGATCTGCTGACAATATGTGTCACCTGGATTCTCTACGGGAACACGATATTAATTTGGTTATTATTATTTCTAAAGCTGTCATGACTTGCTGGGCGGTCATATAAGCCGATACAGCTGACTGGTGGCTGGGCGTGAATGGACAAGTACGACATGCTTGACAGACACCAGCCAATGCCTCTTATACGTGTGCAATCAGCTGTGCATTTGCCAGGTAAACCCATTTGTCCCTGGCTTAATTTATGTCGCCAAACGCTGGATCAATGGTGAAACAACGTCAGAGGCGTTAGCCAGAATCGTACAATAATTGTGCCATCATTATGGTTATTGTTGTAGATGCTCCTGCCCAGCAAAACAAAAAACATTGTATACTATTTATACGACGTTGGCCCAACGTCTTCGACGTTGGTCCAATATTGTACGAATGGTCGTGTTTACTGGGTGGTCAGCCTGCCAGAACACTACAAGTTTAATGACTGTATGTGCAGCTCCCAGAAACACGAGACATTGAACCAATGTTGGGTCAATGTTGGCCCGCCGTCTACGACGTCGGCCCAACATTGACCCAACATTGGTTCAATGTTTCGTGTTTGCTGGTAGGTTGACCTCCGTACTGGCCTGTTTGTTACTCCACCCACATGGCGCTGTTGTCCACACTGGCTTTGATGCGCATTGAAATTCTACATAACAGATGATTCGCTGCGCTCTGCTTGCCATGACGCTAAGCGCGTGATAGCACGACGTACTTTACCGGCTGATCTCACACCGTGGGGGAAAGAGGGTCTCCAATATAAAGCCACCAGATCCGCAATGATTGTATGGATCTAGAGAGCGCCAGATTACGTGTAAATCCAGTAACTACGTGTAGGTGGTGTAGGCCTATATATAGGTAAACATTAACTGGTTGTGTACGCGGCTTGTCACTCTGGGTATTCAGCAGGCAGACTCATAACAACTGAACCAGAACAATTATGAGGACCTCCCGCAACCCTTCCGCTTAAAACGCAGGCACATTGCAGATCAGCTCACAGTACCGGTGATCCTTCTGAGTCTTAACACGTGCAAGGTAAAGCTATCAACATGAGCTGTTTCAGATCTTTCAAGAGGAATAAGAACTGCTATGTGGTAAATAACCCTTATTCAGTTAACACGAATGCAGGAAATTATAATACAAATACACGCTGGTCCAGTCCAGATGAGCCTACTAAACAGAGCACGACAAAAGAACAACTGGTGGGAAGTGGTCATTTGACCACATCCTCTGTGGAGGTGCAGAAAGAAAGGCCTGTGGATACTATAAGTGAGAGGTCAAGTGTTTCTGGACGTGAGGACGACAGTCCACCTAAACCAGACACTTATAGCTCCCGATCTACAGAGAGTGAAGAAGGGACATGTTTTGATAATGTGACCACGAGTGAGGTGACTTATAGTAACCTGTCTGGTGATGTGACTACTACGGTGAATGAGACACGTGTTGTTACCCAGGTCAATGAGATACATCATACAAGTAGTGTACGTCAAGACAGTACTCATAGTAGTACCAACAGTAACCATAGTACTGGAGAGACCAAACACATCGAACAACATCATATTGACAGCAGGCGAAGTAGCAGTAGCAGCAGCAGTAGTAACAGCAGTACCAAGGAAGAGGTTGATGTACCGGTACCAAGTGAATATGTCATAGAAAGAACAGACGACGCTGAACAGGTGAATGTCCCTGTGCTGCCGGTACCAATGGGAAGTGAGGACGTCATAGAAAGAAGAGACGACGCTGAACAGGTAACTGTGCTACCGGTACCAATAGGAAGTGAGGATGGCATAGATAGAGCAGACGACGCTGAGCAGGTAACTGTGCTGCCGGTGCCAATACGAAGTGAAGACGTCACTGATAGACGAGACGACGATGAACAGGTGAATGCATTAGAGATGCACGATGTAGCTGACGATTATGCAGTAATAGGACAGGTACCTGATCACAGAGATAACTCTACAAATAAGGTAGTTACTGTGACAGAAGAAACTGTTGTAGGACAATTACCTGAGCACGGAGATAACTCTACAAATAAGGTGGTAACTGTGACAGAAGAAACGGTTGTAGAAGAAGATGGCACAACATCATATTATACTGTCACAAAAGAAGTGATTGTAACACATAGCTATACAGATGCCGAGGACACTGTGCAGAATGCTGATGTAAATGCTGCTGCGGATGTTACCAGTGATGGTGTAGCTGAGATAGTACAAGCTCCTGAAGATGATGTATATCATGTGAGACGTGAGGTATATCACTATAGTTCAGTAGAGGAGGGAGGTGAACACGGATCAGAAAGCCCTACTGAGCATACTGCCCATGTAGATGTCAGCAGTGAGGAACAAAGACAAAACTGGGAGAATGAACGTAATACTGCAGATTTCTTTTCTGGTACAGATGTATCAGATGATATTATAGACAACCATGATACCTCAAACGACACACCAGCAATGCTGATTTATTAGCCTGTTTTCTTGAGACTATACTCTCTCGGTAATCCGTCCGTCCTTCCCTTGAAGAAAATGTGCATTTTAAGAACAATATCAATAATTTGGAATGGTACGTTTTTATTCAATGTTATTGATTTTTATTTGTTTACACTATTGGCTTTATCTGTATATGTTTTTCTACCTATGTTTATTATTGAATGATTTTCAATATATAACTTTCTAAAATAGTCAAAGTTTGAAGCCGCTAAAAACAATTACAAGGCATTGCAAAATATTGCAATTGTCAAAATTATTTCTTATTTCTTGTGAAAGATTATTCAACATGTGGGTATATGAGCTAAGCGTTAGTATATCCTAGTTTATCTTACACTCCTTCAGCAGTGTCATCTGTCCATGTGTAGACACTGCTAACCTTCGTCTCTCGATTGGATAATAATGCAGTGGTAAAAACCAGGTCAGCGGGAATTCTCCTTCTATCAAAACCATTGCGGCAGTTTCAGCATTTTTCAGAGTCCGCCAAAGCTGGTCGCTGAGTGGACCTGGCAACCTGCTAACACCTCGAGTTGGCAAGTTGCCATTATTTACCGGAGGCCCCAAAGAATTCAGTCCCTCAGCGGAGTGAGAGGGCTGTCGTTCAGTCTAAGTTTATCTTAGCTGAACCAAGGATAGGTTGAGCCGTGTAGTTCAGTCTCTACGTGCCATCGTGATTACTGGTACAACTCATTATGTGGAATACTCATCAATCGTATTTTTCAAAGACAATTACGTCGATACAAAAAAACGACTAACAATAATCAGTTAATTTGGTGACTATTTTGAAAGAAATACAGTATATTGAGGCTAAACCTCGCGCGAGTTTCGAGCTCGTACACACAGCAGAACTACGCGCTACGATGAGCTCTCGATGAAATCAGTTTGCACTGACCATGCATGTTGTACATGTTGCGTTATTGATATTTTCATTTATTATTTGTTAATTCATGCTATGCTTAGGTGGCACCACTTCGTCTCCTTGGATATGAAAGGGTGTATCGACCAGTTTGCAAAGTGGCAAATACATATCCAAGGCGACGACTTATTGTCAATCAAACAAAAACAAAGCCAGAGTCCCTTTATGATATTCCTGTCAATTTATTGGTCCGAAAATACAATTTATGTGAGGGTTGAGTCTCTCTATCAACCTGCAGCTCATTAACCCTTTGACCGTCGGTCCCGATTATATTCAGTTTTTTACTTTTTATTAGCACATTAAGTACCACCTTTTAAACATGTTTAAGGTAAACGTGACATCAATAAGCAAGATTTGAAAACAGTTAGCCACCATTTTGTCAAATCTAAATAATTTCCACTCACTTGAGGTTGTGAATCGCGTCAGCGAGACACAACTTCAAGTGGGTGGAAATTTCAATTAAATAATTTGGCGGTTAAATTTATATGTATATATATAATGAAGTATGTTTATTTTTAATATTTACAAACTGTTGTATCAAGGACGTTCCGTCCTTGGTTGTATAAGTAAGGAATACTGATATGGGAAATAGAAAAGAAACTGGTATGCTCATTATATGTTTACTGAAGAATTTTTTTTCGCGAACTCATGCCTTCGTCAGCACAATCACTGACAATATTCACAATTTATGTCAATACCGATAGATAATTATCAATGTCATATGTCAAACAGTATTAAGGTATTGAACATTCGCTGCCCGAGCTAATAAATACATCAGTCATATATTTTATTTGTTTCTGTTGTTCTTTGTTATTTAGCTTTGTAATAGTATGTTGATTATTATATTATACGGTGAGGATTTGAGCACTGCTATTAACCCTTTTCGTGCGGGGACCGTCTTCATACGTCAGAATCTGAAGTCTGTACACGTCAGATTCTGGCGTATGAAGACGGTCCCCGCACTAAAAGAATTAAAATATTTAGAATGGCCGTATACCATAACATGGTTATTCAAATGAAGCGGAAAGAGCTAACTAAGACATTTATGATGATTTCAAATCAAAAGAAAAAGCTTCGGTCTTTATGGTTTAAACACAAGTACTTCAGCATTGTAAGGGTTATCCCTTACAGCGCGGGGATAGACTTTAGTCGTCAGAATCTGACGTCTGTAGACGTCAGATTCTGACGACTAAAGTCGATCCCCGAACTGTAAGAAATAAAATATTTCTAATGGCCGGAAACCCATAACATAGGTATTCAAATCAATCAGAAGGAGGTAACTAAGACATTTATGATGATTTCAAATTGAAAAAACCCCATATGTTTGCGATGTTTTTTTACAAATTAATTCAGCGCTTTAAGGGTTAACGTGCACAGTTTTAGAGTAATATAGACATTGTCAGCTATATACATATTACAACTTCATGCATGGCAAAGTGTCTCGACTATGCTCTGCTACTGGAACCGATATTTCTCAATCTGAAATGAATCAACATTTCATAAATGGGGAGGGGAGGGATGCAGACAGACACCTGTGTATATGTTGGCTGTATAACCGCTTGCAGACAGTGGGTGATTTTATCAAACATCTCTGAAAATGATGTATATAATGAAATACATCATAGTATAATATCATATCTTGACATTTTTATGCCCACTCCTGACTTTATAATACATTTATCATGACGCTATAACTACATATTTTGACATTTGATGTGTTATTATGGCATTCAAATAAAGAATATTTTAAAAACTAATTAAGTTGTCAAAATCTGACCTTATAATATCATATCCCTACTTTATGTGATTAATTATTGTATATGACAACAAAAACATGGTAATGCCATATTATGATATTACAATGGTCAATACTATCAAAACTACCAAAAAGTGCTTATGATACGACTGTTTAATTGGCCCACTATATCGTCGGTATTATAGTCTTGGCCGTGTATACATGCTACATATACACACAGGTCCCTTTATCTGATACATTATTAGCTGTGAGTTTTACTATACATATTATTGGCCGAGATGATAGGCCTATAATAAAACATATACAGATATAACTCTCAACCCTTTCAGCGCAAGGACCGTCTTTAGACGTCAGAATCTGACGTCCAAAGACGTTAGATTCTGACGTCTATAGACGGTTTCGGGACCGCACTAAAAGAATTGCAAAATTCATAATGGCCGTATGCCCGTAAAATACCGTATATATATATATATATATATATTCAAATGAAGTGGAAAGCGCTAACTAACTTATGATGCATTGCAACATACAGCCGGATGACACCTGTGATGAGGAACTAGCCGTACAGATGCATCACCTGGTGAATGGTTTATAGAATTAACTATGGATAGCTTCAGTATGCGAACAACTGATTGATAGATTTATTTCAAAGAGGAGCACTCGTAATTATAAAAACATTTCGAAAACGTTCATTTAATGGATTAAATGAAAATTACAATATTGTAAGATTGTAACAATAAAAATATATATTATTTTGAAGATATAGTTCTAAACCTTACTGACATAATATACGCTATAGTTATAGCTATATTTACATGAACAGCTAATTAAAAAAAAAACTACAAGCCGTCTTTCATTCTGTGGAATTATTATTATTGAACGTGCGTTACTGCTCTGTTGTCACAAGCTAGTACTCAGCAGGCATGGGACGTAATTTCACCGAGTGTCCACGTCATATCACCTCGAGTCAGTTTATCGACATTTCTACGTTTTTTGTTCCGTTTCACTTCGCTTTAGCTGATTTGCGAGTAATCTAAATTTTCTGATGGGTTTAATATAACTAATATGAAGTGAGTTGAAATGACGTGGAATTATTTGCAATTGCTGAAATTCGATATTTGAAAATCCACAAATACACTCAAATGATGTCGGATTTATGTTATAATGAGGTTGAAGAGAGTTGAAATTAAGTGGGCCAGACATTAAAATTACTCATGAAAAAAATTGTTGAAAAAGTGGCTGAAATCACGTGAACATCAGACGTTTGAGAAGCCGTTGGCAAAATGACGTAGAATCAATTTTCAAAGCAAACCTATTTTCCAATGTTGCTTCCACGTCAGCTGGTAAAAGTAAACGACAGTGATTCAACGTTGCTTATTTGTCTGCTGGGTGGCGTGGCATCTTGGTCAAGTACATCAACCGGACTGACAAATAGCGCATCAAAAGATTGGTCAAGTATTTTGTCTAACTCTTCCTTGATGTAACATCACTGTCTTATGATGTACCATAAACTATTTTTCTATCCATTATCTAGTCGAGGGAAAGTGCATTATAATAGTCATTACAAAGAAAATGCTTATGCATACATGCAATATTTTTAGAAATATGTTATTATACAATGATCCACACCACTTAGAGAAATGTAGGTAGGCTACTCAGGGGCGGGTCCAGGGTTGAAAAAGGGCAGGGTCACCGAAAGATAAAAATTTCACATAGGCCTACAAAAAAAATCAAATGCTTTTTTGCTAATAAAATAGGCCTACCACATACACCATTTCTAGGTATCTGAGGGATAACAAATAGGAAAAGAACTCGCATCATCATCTAATAAAAATTAGTATATATACATAAAATTATATTTTCTAGATTTCGAAAGGGCCACTTATAAATTAAAGGGGGGGGGACTTCCCCCCTTGGATCCGCCCCTGCTACTATGCGTGTATGAGAGACGACCCGTGTATATTGCAACACCCACTACCAAGGCCAAAATGTCCATGTGCTGATCTCTCTTGTGGCACCATAGTTATATTAGTGGAACACCTCCCAAGTTTTAAAGCATAATTTAGTGGGCAGACCTCTTGACCATGTGTTCTGTAACGCTACACACCATTTAAACAACTATTCGATGACTATTGTAGCCAACCTGATTAGGTAAATTACAAATAGAAAAAAAAACTTTAATTGCTCTAGATTATACTGAATGGACAATAATAGATAGGAAAGCTATTGCATCTTTGTCTGCAGATTCAATTAAAATATCTTTCATGAGTATGTGTATTTAACTACAGGCGGGTATACTTATACCTCACAAATCAGCTTTTTTGGCCTAACCCCGCACCGATGACCGGAGTTTGTTGCGTCTGTGTTTTTGTCCTGTTTTATTGAAATAGGGGTGCTGTGTGTGGGAAACGGTTGACATTTGAGCAAATCAAATAATAACGTTTGAGGTCGCTAGGTGAAATACTTGCGTGTTGGCAACGGCTTAAAAAGGCTGTAGCATAGCCTACTCATAGGGCCGTATGCCCGAAGCTAGTTTGGCTAGCACGAAGTTTAGGCTTAACACGGTGTTAAGTAAAACATTGATTTTAAAAAAATTAACCCGTATGTCCAAAGCAAGGTTAGCATCGTGTTAATAAACCAAAAGGTTAAATCCTAAACCAGTGTTGTAACGCCGTGGAGGATACAATTTGTGTACACTTGCAGTGATTCCCCTCAGCGCCGACAATGGGCACGTCCGACAAACACGATACGTTTCACCAATGCTGCTTTATTGTTCCTGCCAGCGTCGAAGACGACGGCCCAGCAATAATTCATCATCGGCACAATGTGTCGTGTTTGTCGGGTGTGAAGATCAGCAAAGATAATTTAACCTTCTTAACATAGAAATGTTTCTTGTCGTTCACCGTGATAAATCGCAATTCCCACCTTACATGCCTTAAGATGAATGAAAATTACTTCACTTGATAAACTCAGCAAATTAAGCAAAATTACCAAATTTAAATCAGAACTTAATTAATTAGATGCATTGTCATATTTTTCATTAATGATAATAATAGAAATTAAATGCCGCACAATAAAATCTGAGAGATTAATGATGAATTATTATTTACTTTTGATAACGCACAGTAACATCTGAGTTAATAAATGATGTATTGACCCTTTCAGCGTGGGGTCCGTCTGTAGATATATATGTAAAATATAATTGCCATAGAACCACAAAATAGGTACTCAAATGAAGCAGAAAGAGTTAACAAAGACATATATGTTGATTTCAAATTGAAAACAACCTTTGGTCTCCATACAAAAATATTTTAGCGTTGTTAGAGTTAATATATCATTGCTGTATGTATGTACAATAAAATCTGAGATAGGGAAACATTTAATTATTTTGATTGATGTATTTATATTTAATTGGGATAATCATGCGTATTTTTATGGATAGTAACATAAATTCAATGTATGAGGATGGGCGTACAAGAGGACTGATGCTTGGGGATTCCGGGTACCCTTCACTGAGTTATCAGTGAGTGTCACAGTCACCCATACCATAGGTATACATAGGTACACCCATAACATAGGTACACCCATAACATAGGTATTCAAAACTCAAATGAAGCAGATAGGGCTAATAAAGACATTTTTTATTATTTCAAATTGAAACAAATGATTAATGTCTTGGTTAGCTCATTCTGCTTCATTTGAGTACCTATGTTATGGGTCTACTGCCATTATAATTTTTAATTAAGTTTTTTTGCGCGGGGACCCTCTTCAGACGTCTGAATTTGACGTCTATGGACGTTAAATTCAGATGTCTACAGACGGTCCCCGTGCTGAAAGGGTTAATACATTCTGTATTATCTCAGATGTTATTGTGCGGCTTAAAAATTATATATTAATTCATCAATAATTATCTCATATTTTATACGAAATTTATTTTAGCGTTGTAAAGGTTAAAATTTCATTGTCATATGTATGTACAAAAAATCTGAGATAAGAAATATTTAATTAATTCGATTGGTATATTGGTATATAATTGCGATAGGCATGCTTAAATGTGTGTATAATTTTGTTTGATAAATCACTGATTTGAAAATGAAGAAGTTGATACCTGCAATGTCTTAAAAAATATTTTGATTTGCTTTTCCATCAAATATAAAAAAAAATTGATAATGTTGAATTTGTTCTTATGACTCCACACAATTATGAGTGTCGTCTATTATGTCCTTCAAATTGCTATTGCCATCAACTTCCTTAACCTAATGCTTAAACTACCCCCCGAGCAGGGTTAACTTCTGGCAACATAACACACTGGTTTATAATAATAATAATAATAATAATAATAATAATAATAATAATAATAATAATAATAATAATAATAATAAAATCTTTATTTAAAGAGGGTAAACCCAAGGAGCATTTGCCCATCTTCCTTGGGGCCCTCAAACATTCAAAAATACAAAATACATAATACATAAGTAATAATGAATAAAGTAATAATATATATACAGCATAATCAGAAAAGAGTCTTTAAAACATGTATATGTACTGCCGTGCAAAGGCAAAAAGCAGCATCTGCTTACTATACAAGTAAACAGATACTTCCTCTTGTCTCTGCGGAGCAGTGTAAGCTACGTACAAGCAATAATGATAATATATATACAAAATTGAATAACATAGTTGTTGAACAATATATGCCACATTGTATCGGCGAATTACTTAATATTATCTATATTTATTTTCTTCTAAAGTTTTTTTAATGTACAAGTTCTTGAATTTGGTAAATGTTTTTGAAGATTTTATGTTTTCTGGTAAGGCATTCCATATAATTACGCCTGTGTATGATAAGGATTTATGATGTGTTCTAGGAACGAATATTTTTTTATTGGCTGAAGATCTAAGTGAATAATTCGAATTGTCTTTAATATTAGTAAACATAGTCTGTATATATTGAGGCGCATTACCATTAACTGCTTTATAGACAAGACTAACCTGCTTAAATTTTACTATTTCATTAAACGGTAACCATTTTAGCTGTTGAAACATTTGTTTACTTGGGGTTAGGGGAGGTGCTTCTAGTATTAATCTTGCTGCTTTCTTTTGGATTTTAATGATTTTAGTCTGATTTTCTTTCGAGCAGATACCCCAAATTGAGCTACAATATTCGATGAGTGGTTTAACATAATAATCATAATATTTAATCCTGGTTTCTAATGAATAAAGTTTATCATCGTGTTAAGCCTAAACCAGCTTCTGGTATACGGATTAGCGTTAAACTGAAGGTTACAACACTGTTATAGCTAAACTCACTAACCTAGCTTCGGGCATATGGCCCATAATGTCTAGTGATGTTGCGTCCAGCCCCAACTGTTGAGTGATACGTTGCTTTTCAGCACGTTGAGTCTCGCTTTGAAAAGAAAACTTCTCCGATTATATCATGTATTGGACTGGCTATCGTTCGCTATACCTGACAGCGTTCCAGTCAATGAACACATGAACACGGTTAATGTAGGCCTACACCTGACAAACACCAGGCCAATGTTGGTTTGAAGTTGAGGCAGCTTCGACTAGCAATAAAACAACATTTATTATATACCTATGCTGTTATTTGCCCTAATAACATAGTTTCTGCCCTGTGCAATAACAGTTGTTTTGGCTGGCGTCGTATTGACTAGTTTCTACTATTTATCATTATCCATGGACAATTAGGGCAAATACTGAAATTATACTTATTTGACTGAGTTTTTAGTATTTGCCCTAGTTTGGCGTTGTTATTGACTGTTTAGCGTTCGTATTGACCTCATTCAGGATCAGGGACAGTGCGACATTTCATTCGCTGCCATGTTGATTCCGCGCTCATTTACGATGTAAAAATATTAATAACGTGGTGATTTGTATTCTGATTTATTCAAGGTTTATGTTATGTTCTGATAATGGTAATAGTCCATGGGCCAGATCCAGAAATATGCATTTTCGTTGCACCCCCCTCGCAACTTTGGTTTGATGGTATCAGTAGGTTCCCATACCATATAAGATCACATTTTCACTTGTTGTCATTTGCATACCCTGGGTAGGAATTTTTACAACAGCTTTTTGTAAGCGGGGGGTCGGCGAAATAAAGGGTTTTCAGTCCATTATGGGTACAGTGTGCTGGCGGATTAAAATGGTGTTCCATTAATTTTAGGGGGCCTCATTATGTTCACACACCCTCAACGAAGTTGAAATTTACCTAATTAACATGTTTATTATGTAATTAGGTAAATTTAGAACATCTTTATTGCGATTTTGGGCCAAAATATTTGACTTTTTCATGTTTTTATTGTTTTTGATATTCTATATAAATATTATATGAATATTTATGATTATGTTTTTTTAATAAATGTTATTCAGCTGATTCGGTGAGAAGACAGCACCTCTTATCTAAGCAAAATGCCCTTGTGACCTACCGAAGAAATAATTTGCGTAACTTCATTATTTTCCGCGATTGTGTGTAATGCAGCAAATGTATTATTTCCAGAATCTTTGTTACCAGAGTTATGAACAGGATTGCAGTAAGTGGTTGTTTTCGGTTTATAGCCTGACATCACAGATTATTATAAAAAAATATTTTAATATTTTAAAAATGTAATTAGGGTTATAGTCAGGTAACATATTTGACTACAACACTTTACTTCAGAACTGTAGCTCTGCTTACGGGTCCCGATTCTTACCACCAGGCTGACATGTAATAGGCCTATAAGTCAAAATGTCAGATACCATGCCTAAGTCTTATAGTAAAGTAAGTTGACACGCTAGTGAAAAACAAAATGAAGCCACATTCAGGATATGGCTGAGTCTGAGTGCCCCTACTGCAAAAATTCCTCGTCAGGACCCAAACTGGAAACACTGTTTATGCCATATGAAGCCCGTCTCTGGTGGACTGACTCCTTTAACGGCAGGGATCGAGTTGGAAAAAGCTTCAAGAATCAGCTGAACAGAGCCAAGATGATGCTCACGAGCAGCTGAAGCCACACTGGGACGAGAGTCCAGCTGAAGCTTATCGTCGTCCGTGCTACCAGACATACATCAACAAGACCCTAATCAAGAGACTGTAAGACAAAAGGGAACGGGCATCCACGACTGCGACGCCTGAATAGACAAGGTGTGACCGAGAGCAGAACCAAGGAAAATGGGACTTATCCCATACCTGAAGGTGGTAAAAGGATGACCTCGAATAAACTGTCCATAAAGAACTGGAAGAAGTGCTGTATTTTCAAGAGGAGAAAAATGAAGATCTCACCCATAGGTCTACTTTTTCTCCTGAGTATGGCTGTTATAACATGATTGCGACAGACATGCAGTACTTCTCTTCTATGCCTTCGGGGTCCTTTGTTCTGGATCATACAAGGCTTGACAAAGGCGGAAGCACTGAGGGGGAACAAGGCACTAGCACCCGGCTGATGCACCAAGTAACAGGATGCAGCTCTTTGTAAAGCATATCCTGACTACTACGGCGAGACTGAAAACACTGAGAAAGCTCTCGAGGTCGAATCGTGGCGTGAGAGTCACAAACTTCAGAGTCCCTACTTCTAGTTCTGGTACCTGGTGTTAGCAATCCTCTTGTTGATCCAATTATTCGAGAAGGCAACTTCAATCTGTACTGTCAGTCACTGACCGAGCTGATACCATTCTTATTCACCTAAAACGATGTAAGTTATGCACAGTATACGCTTGTCCACTACAAAGACAATATGACTCAACAGAAACAACCTCAGATGGCTCAGGATTTCTGAACTGAAATATTATTGTGCATAAATCGAGCCGACAGTTCTCACCTATAATTATTGACCAGGCTCTTGCGCAAGCGAACGCAGTCGTAAAGGCTAATGGTGGAGCATTTGGTGTGACTGAAGATCCTGCCGCACTGGATGGGCACTGGTCCTGAAGTCAGATGCTTGATCACGCAGTAGGAGACAGCTTGCACAGCAGAAGAAGACACTGAATCAACCATGCAGCCATCATGAGTACCAAGTCACCAAGGAGCACAAGGACATTTGAAGAACATGCCACATTTGATGTTCTCTCCACAATACAGGCACACTCTGCCAAGCGCAATAGGACGGACATTGTGTTCAACGTATGTAGGCCTACAGGTCCAATAGTTTGACAATTGCCAAGTCAACTGAAGCGAGGACGTGAGTGAGATAAAGGGTGTCAAACAAGTGCAAAATTCCAGCCAACTGGCGCATTTGTCTCAGAAACAGTGAGAGAATATGACCATTGATATCAAAAGAAGATTTTACCAGAAACCACATGATCGACCTAGATGAATTTGCCCTCTGTACTCATGAGGAGGCGGACACGATGATCTTCGTACACACCAATCATGCGACAAAAGGAAGGAGGAAGCTCTGAGGGGGTCCTGATGGCAAAAGCCAGTGACACTGACATTCTTTTCATAGCAGTCGGTATGGTGTCACCTCGACTTGTCTACAGCAGCTGTGAATTGCATATGGCCAAGGTCAGCACTGGAGATGGATTCCTGTCCATGAACTGTGCGTCTCCATCGGCCAAAGAAGAGCAGGGGCGTTCACGCCTTCACCAATCAAGGGATTTTATGTTGATGTTGTGTCTACATTCTGCGACAAAGGAAAAAAGATGTGATGAGATAACCGATGTCTTCCATAAATTAAGTCAGTTCTCATCATCAGGAATTGACGATGACATGGAGATCTTGGTGAGGTTTGTGTCTGAATGTATGACAGATCCAGCACAGCTGAGGGCGTCGACGATGCAAGACTGGGTATGTTTGCGAGGAGCTGTCACCAGGCGGGCAACAGTATTCCAGCCAGACATAGCGAGCTCTGCAGACTCTGCAGACTGGGTATGGACAATATTTGGCAGATCTCCTTGACATACCTTCTACTACTGCGGGGATATGCCAGCAGCTGATTAAATGTGACTGCAAATCAGTATGTCATGGGTGGTACAAATGCCACCGCTTTGGTCTGACAAGCACCACACTATGCACTGTGCAATTATTACCAGGATTCACGTTGAGATCTTGTAATCTGACTGAAACTGTTGTGTTCATTACTTCATGACAGTATATTACTTCTAAGTAGTTTTATTTCTACGTATTTTTTCGGTCAGGCATGGGATAGGCGTACTGAGTATGTATAATAGGTGAAATGTAACAGGTATAACCTAATTTCCTATTATATTTTCCCTTGTCGTGGTATTGGGATTGTGTCTGTCATTATATAAAGTGACAGATGCGAGCCATTTGTACTGGCTAATGACTACATCGGGGCAGATACAGGATATCGACCCGTACCGGTGTTGGTCCAATATTAGTCTGACGTCTTCGACGCTGGCCCAGCGTTGCCTTGTCGGTGGGTCGATGATGGTATTTGCTGGGATGAATATTACATTATTATGTAAAAATAAGTTATTTTTTTAGCTGTCTCTTTCAGCATACATCTTATTACCAGTATTATATTTTGGAGTGACTTATAAGCCCACACGGGCTGGACACGATCTTGTGATCTTGATTCATTTGTACATGTCACTATAATAAAAATATACAATACAATAAAGTACAATAAAAAAAATCATTTATTCATTTACATATTTTCCCCTTTCAACATAATTATATTTCGAAATGATACCTCACACAAATAACCTCTAAACTAAAAGTATATTCTGCTTTTGCCTTAGATCGAGATCACATTTCATGCTGACCAACATGATGTATTTTACCTCTTTGTCTCATATTTTGTAAAATAATTTTTTACTGAATTCAGAAGGTCGAAATTCAGATTCTGCATGGTCAAAAACGTATGATTTGATACCAAGATCATTGAAATCGTACTAGTTTGGAGAAAACTATCCAGTGACTTTCATGCTGGAAATGGTCGCAATCTTGAAAAATGGCAGCCATCACTTTCTGGAATATTGTTGTGCATCATTTGAGCCGACAGTTTTCACCAATATGTTTTCTTACGCTTTCAGCTTCGGTGATTTTGTGAATAAAATAGTTCACGAGCCACATTAGATGCCTTTTCTAACCTTACCAGACCCATAAATGGCACTGACCTTTGACCCCCAATTAATTATTCTAATGTCATTAATGTACTTATGGCTTTTTGTTTCATGGAAATCGACTCCATTATCATCAAATTTGAACAAATATACGCAGATTTGAGTTTAGTGTTTGGCGGCCATCTTGGAAATATGCAAATTAAAATATTGCCACTAGGTGAAATGTAGTACTCCCGGTGGAAATGATGACTCTAGCCTCTGCTGAACACAAATCAATCAAAATATAAACTTCTGTATGAATTTCCAGGTTAGGTTAAATTTTGCCAATATTCTGCCTGACTAAATGGCAGAGAGACACATTGGGTTAGTAGGAGATGGTGCCATCTACACACATCCCAACAGCCAACCCGATGTACTTGTTGTCATGTGCTAGGACAACACTGACAGCAACGAAGAAACTCTGAGTGGCCATGGCACTATACCACTGCACAAATAGAATCATCATACAGAGAGCTGTTCAGCCTACGTATAGTGGAGCTGCGGCATTTGAACCGCGTGCACAAACTACCAGTACCAGAAGGAAGTGAAAGAGGTCATTCACTCCTCAGCCTGGCAGAATTTTGCCATACATTGCTGGAACACGGTGCAGTCCTGGAAATTGGCCATCAGTGATGAAGAACTGAGATCTCCAGAATTTCTCGACTCTGTAGACGAAGCTAGGTGAAAAGATGCTGCCCGGTTTATGCGACGATGCCGGCATTATGATGGTAATGAAGATGCCCCGCAGAAAGTGCCAGGCTGGTCCGGGTTCAATGCAGCCGTGAGCAGCACCATCCCAGCACTCAGTGTCGTCGGCTACTGTTCAGTGATAGAGGCTTCCTCAACAGAACTGTTGACAGTGTACACTCTCCTACAGAAATCGATGGAGATGGGCAGGATGCTAGGATTAGACGAGATCATCATTGCCATGGACTCTATGTGCCAAAGCGCAAAAGAGTGTTTGGAAACAACAAGGAGTTCAGCAATGTGATCCTGAGGATGGGAGCCTTCCATACCAGGATGACATTCCTAGCTGTCATTGGAAAGAGGCTTGGGGATACTGGACTGTCAGACATCTTCATTGAAGCAGGCATTGTTGCTGCAGGATCAGTATCTGCGTAGTAGAAGGTCGTCAGTACAACCGGGCCATGCGAGCCCACAAGATCTTCATAGAGGCGATGCAACGACTTCGTATGAAATATTTCAAGGAATGAATGGATGAGAACAAGAAGGATGCCTACCAGGCTGTCGCAGATGAGATGGACACAGTTTGCCCTGACACCACTTCAGATGCCCTCGGTGTCTTGCTCGCTTCACCGAAGTTCCAACTACTTCTTGAACTGTTCCGCGCAACCTTCGGGGGAAGATGGCTGTCTTCTGGCATTCATACATAGACCTGGTCTGCCTGCTGCTACGCGAGAGGGATGGAGACTGCACATGTGTTACATCCGTGGGATGCTTCCATGGGTATTTGCCTCTGACAAAACAAACTATGCCAGGTACTTGTCTGTATACTGGTGCGAGATGATGCTGCTGCCATGGACATATCTTCATGCCAATGCCGTGCTTGAGAGCGGCCAGTTTGCAGTCCAGCGCAGCTCAAATAGTACCAATGGACCAGATGATCGAATAATCCATGAACAGGGAATGCAACACAAAGGGAGGCATCAGTTTTAACAGAGGTGCAGTACAATGCTGGATCCTGACCGTTCACTACAGAGCCAAGACCTTGCAAACTTCCAGAGAAATGACATGTATCTACGACGCTGAAAGCAAGCAGTACAAGGATGCCAGTGTGCCACGCATGAAGAAGGATAAAAATAAATGTCCGCAAAGGCATGGACATCGAGAGCTGGATTAACCCATGCGTGCACCACTGTCGTTGAGAAGAGACTGCAAACAAGTGACGTCGACTTGTTCGGTCAACTGCCAAACGCCAAACTACAAACGTTCCAAAATCTGGTCATGTCAAAACCAAAGCCACTGCCAGGATGAACGTCATAGCGTAACATGAGCATATGAACATGCAAGATGTGTTGAAGTCTCTATTTGTCATGGTCAACTGCAACTTCAGACGGTGCCCCTGCGAAGATATTTGGTCTCTAGGTGGCGGCCATTTTGATTATCGGTAACTTCAAGTAAAAAATTGGGGAGATCCAATATAAAAAATTCAAGTTATCGCGTTAACAAGATTTTTTTAATCTTTGACCTTGACCTTTGACCTATAACCTCGACCTTGGGTAAAAAAAAAATTGCCGGGATCGGTTGAATGCTTGTATGAATTATGAATTTAATTGTTGCACCATGTTGGTGTAGTAGCCAAAAGGCTGTGTGCGGAGACGGCCGCGGCGGAGACGGCGGCGCACGAAGGGGACGACAATACATGCCTCCCTTCGGGCCCAAGGGGGGATAAAAATGATTTCATACTACGGCTACTTTGATACACATGCATGTATGTGCTTGTAAATGTTTTGCGACTTTACACAAGATGAAACATAAAGATTCAAGCTCATAGTTGCATTGTCTGATTTTCGCGAATTTTTGCCGACCCCTCACTTACAAAATGCTGTTGTCAAAATTACTGCCCAGGTTGTGCAACTGACAACGAGTGAAAATGTAGTCCTATATGACCCAGGAACCTGCTAGAAGCATCAAACCAAAGTTGCAAGGGGGTGCAACGAGCTCCTTAAATATAGCCTTTTCTGAATCTGGCCCATGGACTATAACCAGTAGCACACAATGTCTAGGCCTACATCAGCCAGCTTGTAAGCCAGTTGATAACAGTCCGTTAACACTGTGAAGCCTGTAGACACGCGACGTGTGCGTTATTAGCGTACATTCAGGCGTACAACCCCTGCTCACTGCTATCAGAGGACCATCAATAGGCCTAATGGCCAGGCCTAACGTTAGAGATTTAGACTTTAGATTATGTGAGGATGTGTAGAATAGCCTGGTTCCTGAGGCCCCGCACGAGGAGTTGACCCGACCAGAGATCAATGGTCACCAGTTGGACAAATGGTGGGGTAGGCCTAAATAGGCCTACGTTAGAGAAGAATAAAAAGGCCTATTCAGGTGACAAAACATAATTACAAGGTATATAATAAATACAACATTACCCTTGTGTTTTTAAGTATTGGCCCTATTATTTTGTCTCAGTGGCCGTATTTTTGCCTCAGCCTCCGGCCTCGACAAAACACTGGCCACCTCAACAAAATACTAGTGCCAATTCTCAGAAACTGAACGGCCTTGAAGGCGTGACCTTGGGTGCGAACTAGGTGATAGAAAGGCAGTTTGGTCCTGATTTTTCACTATGTCAAGTATAAAAAGTAGCGACGCTAAAACACATCTCCCGAAGTAACATTATGCTTTATGTCGCTATAAACATGACAGTCTAATAGGAATATTATCTCTGTTCATTCATATTATGTTTTTTTAACTCCGGAGAGATTGTCTGTTCAAAAAAAAGTGTAATACCTCATTTTCATGTGATTTTGACTGGGCAATCCATTTCTTGTATTATTTTGATGACTCAAGGTCATCTTCAAGGTCAAAAAGTCATTTTCAAGGTCAAACAAGCAAAAATACAATTTTTAACAAATAAAGATAGGAACATGTGTAATACCTTTTTCACATAGGATTTTATCTGAAAATCAATTTATGGTATTATTTTGTTGATCCAAGGTTAGCTTTATAGGCGAAAGTCCTTTCCAAGGTCAAAAACAAAATGGTTGCCAGATATTTCAAGGTCAAATATGATTTTTCAACAAATGAAGCTAGGAACAAATGTAATACCTCATTTTCATGTGATTTTGACCGGGCAATTCATTTCTTGTATTATTTGAATGATTCAAGGTCGTCTTCAAGGTTAAAAGGTCAAATATAAAGGTCAATTAAGCAAAAATTACCATTTTTAACAAATAAAGCTAGGAACATGTGTAATACCTCTTTTGTCATGCAATTTTGACTGTTCATTCCATATCTGATATTATTTTGATTATTCAAGGTCATCTTCAAGGTCAAAGGGGTCAATTGCAAGGTAAAGTAAGAGAAATATATAATTTTTAACAACTAAAGCTAGGAATGTGTGTAATACCTTTTTTATGAGAAATCCAATTATAGTATTATTTGAGTGATTGAAAGTTATCTTCAAGGTAAATTTCAGATGCGTTATATGGCGATGGGAAGGCGTTAATGGGCAGCGAGGAGGCGTTGAAGGGCAATGAGGAGGCGTTGAAGGACAACGAAGAGGCGCTAAGGGGCGAAGAAGAGGCGTTAAAGAGTCATGGTGTGTGTTAAAAGTTGTTGGGTGGCACGACAGGGTTATTGAACGACGTTAGAGGGTGACGAGGAAGCATTAAATGACAGGTAATGCGGTTGTGCTAAACGGTGATGGATATGTGCTTAAGGGTGGTAAGAAGGCGTTAAAGACGACGTGGAATTGCTAAAGATCAACTGAGAAAAATTAAATTATGACGGAGGGAAGTCAAAGTGTGACGGAAACGCGTTAAAGGGCCATGAAAAAGTGCTAAAGGTTGATGGAGATGCACTAAAACGTTGATGGAGAGGTGGTAAATGGTGTTGGTAAAGGGTTAAAGGGCGATGAAGAGGCGGTAAATGGTGATGGAAAGGCGTTAAAGGGCGATCGGAAGCCGGTAAAGGGCGATGAGGAGGCGTTAAATTGCACCGAAGAAGCGTTAAAGCGGAAAGCTGTTAAAGGAAGAAGAAAAAATATAAAGGTCGACCCAGAAGCATTGAAGGGCAATGAGAGACGTTAAATGGCGAAGGGGAGGCGTCGAAGGACCATGGGGAGGCGTTAAAGATTGATGGTGAAGCGTTAACATGTGACGGAGAGTTAAAGAGCAATAGAGAAGCGTTCAGTGTGAAGAAGAGGCATTAAAGGGCGACATAAAGGCCTTCAATTGCAATAAAAAGGCGTTAAACGAGAAGGACGTTCAGGATGAAGAAGAGGCGCCAAAGGGCAATCGAAAGGCTTTAAATTGCAAAGAAGAGGTGTTAAACTAAAAGCTACGGAGACGCATTATTGTTTCTCTTAATGCCCACAGCCCCTTAATGCCTCTCTCTCACCTTATAACGCCCCCGATTGCACTGTAACGCCTCTTGTGGCCCATTAACCCCTCCTCATTTTTCTTTAATATGCCTCCTCATTGCCCTTTAATGCCTTTTCATTATCCTTTAGCGCCTTCTCATTGCCCTTTAATACCTCCTCATCGACCGTTAGAGCTTTTCCATCACTCTTTAACACATCTCTGTTAAGTGCCATTCAATACCTTTGAGCTGATCTCTTCACCTTGAGCATGTTTAATCATTTAAACCCAATATAATTAGATTATCCAGTCAAAATAAAACCCAACACAAGGTTTTATACGTGCTCCAATTGCTAACATATATGCTAACAATTATATTTGACCTTGAGGATGACTTTAAATCACCAAAGTAAATAGGAAAAAAACATTTTTCGCTCAAAATCCCACGAAAAAGAATTTTTACACATGTTCTAGCTGTATTTGTTGAAAATCATATTCTCCTTTACTTGACCTTGAAATTGACATTTTGACCTTAAAGATGACCTTTTATCATCAAAATAGTATCAAGAAAAGATTATTCAGTCAAAAATCACATCAAAAAGACTTATTACACTTCTTCCTGTTTTGTTTCTAAACGATCAAATTTTTACATTTTTGACCTTGCAAGTGACCTTTCGACCTTGAAAATGACCTTGGATCAACAAAATACTACCATAAATGGATTTTTTAGAAAAAATCCCATGAAAAAGAGGTATTACACATGTTTCTTGCTTTATTTGTTTTAAATGGTGATTTGCTTATTTGACCTTGAATTAGACTTCTTGACCTTGAAGATGACCTTGAGTCATCAAAATAATACAAGAAATTGGTTGCCCTGTCAAAATCACACGAAAATGAGGTATTATACTTGTTCCTGGCTTCATTTGTTAAACAATCATAGTTGACCTTGAAATATCCGGCGGCCATTTTTTTTTTGACCTTGGCAATGACCTTTCGGCCTTGAAGATGACCTTGGATCACCAAAATAATACCATAAATAGATTTTTCAGACAAAATCTCATGAAAAAGAGTTATTACACATGTTCCTAGCTTTATTTGTTAAAAAGGGTATTTTTGCTTATTTACTTTTGAAATTGACTTTTTGACCTTGAAGATGACCTTAATTCATAAAAATAATTCAAGAAATAGATTGCCCAGGCAAAATCACATTAAAATGAGGTATTACACTTGTTCCTGGCTTCATTTGTTGAAAAATCATATTTGACCTTGAAATATCTGGCGGCCATTTTGTTTTTGTCCCTAAAAAAATCCGCCCAAGGGTGCCAAAGTGGCACCCGGCTGATTTCTGCTGGGGACACCCCATAGTATCAGAATCAATCATAAAACATCGTCCATACCGCGAAACACGCTTTAGGCATAAAGCATGTAAGTTGGTACCACTTTGTTTCACCAACATTGACAAAACAGCACAAAATCAACTTTACCTTAGAGAATTAAAAATGTTTGTATCATATGCTGTATCATTTCTAAAAAATGACGCAAACAACCGCAAGGCCTAAACATTTATAGTTTTTTTTCCAATGAAAGACTGAACTTAGCATGTAAAGGGTGTACATGAGTGGCTTTAAGGTGTATTTTCCTATACAAACATGATATAAAGTACAAAACAGAAGATAAAGACTGTTTCAAACAATATATTATATGATAACACTATTGAAGTAATTAGAAAAAAAACATTTTCAGTTTGTAATATGCAAGTGGTAAGTGTAAGGAGTGAAAATATGCGAGGTGGGAGAAAATCGAATGACCAATTATTGAGAAATTTTATGAAAAGGATAACCACAATTGTGCATGAGGAGTACCCTAATTCAGGGGCTTCAAGCTTGGCTTCTAGTGCTGTGGCGGCGTCAAGGATTTTTTGATAATGCAAATATTTAAAAGAAACGAAAATTGTTAGAATTGAATAAATTTAGCAATAACAGGAATTTCTAAGTCTGCACCCAGATTCAGCTCGTTATCCGATATATTTGGGTCAAGTGTACAGTAACTACAGACCGGATAAATTCACATAAACTATCATGAAATATCAGGTTACTGGTGACTATATTTAAAAGTAAGCCTACTGCAAGGTATTTGACAAATTATGATCTTGCTACCTATCAAAGAATATAAAAAATGTTGAGCTCAACATTATCTGAAACATAGAAAATCCTTTTTGTGAATTTTTGGGCTATTATGACCGGTATGCAAACTTTTTACGAATGCCCATCAATATAAGGTTGTTACTGTTACTGTAGGCCAATCATACTAATGTAGTATGCCTACAAATCATGGAACTGTTAACGTGTTACGACAAAATTTATGTGAATTTATATTGATCTAATAACTTCATAGCACCATTTCAACATAAGTCTGTTGTGATTTCAGGCGGACTTCTTCATCTGTAGTCCACAATTATATAGCCTGAGCAAAAAAATATCTGCAAAATATTATGAATTCCTGTCAATTTGTTTTTATCCCTCTCTAATATTCCTGAGTTATTTAAAAGCATTCTAATTATTGTTTAGAAGACATGAGGGAGGTAAAGTAAATCTAAGCTCGACATTTTCTCAGATTTTCAACCTTTTCAAAATCGTGACGTACAGTCGGACAAAATATAAATAGCTATAATTTGTAAATAATTCGGACAAAATTCACAATTTTTCCAAATAACACACCTTTTGACACGTTATTAAATATGTGAAATATCTGAGGCACTTGCTTCATCATAACTTTATAAAATTATTGAAAATAAAAGCGTGACGTACAGTCGGACAAAAAATCTGAAAATCATCCATTATTTGCCACGCAGCCAAAAACCAGACAATGTATCATATCTTAACTGACACCAGGGTATAATCTTGGAAATGTATTTTTTTGTTATTCGTACCAACTTGTCATTTAAAAATATCTCTGCAAACTTTAATTATCATTTTTACAATAAAAATGTCAAAAAATACTTTTTGCTTTTTTATGGTCATATTTACGTATTTTTTTGTTTTTCTGTAATGGGAAATCGCTGAAATGAAATATCACCATATATTTTGCGCATTCAATTTTTTAAAATCTTAAAAAACAACATAATTTTTTACTATGTTATTATGTCTTTCTTTGCTCAAAATACCAGTGAAACAGGGAAAATGGTCTATTTTTACCTCTTCAAATGTTTGGTGGGCTATAGGGCCAAATATATTGAGCAAAATGCACTAAAAGTGCACATTTTAAGCTTCTGCGAGGCTTCATCTATAACTTAGTATCATTGATAATTTTGGTGCGGGAAACAAAATGATAGACCTTATGTTACCCTGGCAATGCCTTTCAATCTTATTTAAAGTACATACCCAGTGTTTCTTATGGCAATGCCAGTTAACATGATTTTAGTTGTGTATGACATACTATGTATATTGTCATATGATTTTAACAAATTAACAATGTTGTATATACATGTACATATCTCTAGTTCTATGACAAATAAGTCTGGATTGACTTTCTTTCTGTCAATAAAATATCTGTCTGTCTGTCTGTCTGATAATTCTCCTAGACCATTCAAATTGATGTATGATGAAGCAGAATATGGGGATACGTTGGAATCATGGGTGGTACCAACTAACATGCTTTGTGCCTTTAGTCAAAATCCACTGGACTAATATTAAGGTGACAAAACAGAATTACAAGGTATATAATAAATACAACATTACCCTTGTGTTTTCAGTATTGGCCCTATTATTTTGTCTCAGTGGCCTCCGGCCTCGACAAAATACGGGCCACCTCAACAAAATACTAGTGCCAATACTGAAAACACCGGGTAATATTGTCTATTTATTCAACGTCTCTTTTCCTGGCAGAATTTTGCCACCTGTCCACTTGGTACTTCGTCAGATTTCCTCCCCCTCTGGTCTTGTCCAGTATACACAAAATATCTAGCAAGTGCTGGTTTAATGTAAGCCCATTGTTTGAGATGATGACCCAGCATTAAACCAACATTGGTTCAACATTTTGTGTTTGATGGGGTAGCAGCATGGAATACTTTCTGTCCCTTTGAGGACCAAGTCTGAAAGTAGTTTTTTTAATAAAAATAGCAAGCCCATTAAATCTCTCAGCCATTTGGTTGAGAGATTATTATAATCTGGAAATCGCTAGAAAAAAATACTGGTACAATATCTAAAGATAATAGTAGCTTCTTTCTTTGTATCGCAATATACAAAAAAGAAAACTATTAAAAGTTACAATTATACCATAACGCATTGGTAGTGTATCTACTGTTTATCGATTATTCTACTGAAAGTTTTATCCCGTATTTTTCGAAGTCTACTTTACCAGTGTTAAATAATTATGATAATACTCATGCATATATTAAATATATTAAAAAAGCTTGCAAATTACAAAATCAAAATTATATACATGATATATCAAAAAACCGGGCCCTGTACCTTACTGATCTGGTGCATCCGCCACAAATAACACACCACCGAGGTTATTGTTCTGTGTCTTTTTTGGTGTGTTTTGGAATGTTTTGAAAATCTAAGAAATTGAATTTAAAATTATTCCGTTTAAAATCGATTAGATCTTGGGTTGTAGGTCTGCCTCATTATGTCCAATTGCGAAATCGTGCCGTCTTCTTAGATGACTCTCGGCATTTTGATTCTTTTACACTATTGTAAAATTTCTAGAGAGTGGATGATTGAATAAATGTTGACTCTGTGTTGTTTTAATGGTGGACCAACGTAGTCGCTAGTGGCCCAACATGATATATTAAAACATGCAATCGACATCTCCCTTCGTTATCCCAGCAAACACTAGACGTTGGAACAATATTGGGCTAATTCTGAGCCAACGTCGTAGACGATATACCAACGTTAGTCAGCACTAATAAAGTCATTGCTTGTTGGGCAATTTCAAGGTACCAGTATGTCTGGTGACCGTACAATAACAACTACTTGGGGGCTATTGTTTGATCCCGATATTAGATACAGGCGGGTTTCGAGGCTATTTAGATGCTGTTGTTTAACTGATCATGCTGTTGGGTAGTGTGCTCCGGTATGTTGAAGATGGTGGAAGGAATAAACTTTGAAGATATATTTTAATTTGTTTCCTTGGTTTTTTCCTTAATTATATCCTGGTCATTTAGGATTCTGGCCTCAGAGTCCGGCACTTCTGTTCCCGTTTTTATTAATTCGACGTTGCTAACAACACACACAGCTAGCATTAGGTAAAAAATAACTCCCTTTGGGGAGTTATGAATTAGGTGAAAAAAGGAGTTCTTTTTCCAATGGCGACAAAGATGAAACTACTCCACAAGGGAGTTAATAAATGTTTTTCCGATAGTTAAAAAAAACTTTAAAAAAGCGAAAATACTCCTAATGGGAGTAAACACACAGTAATTTTGTTGTGGAGTGAAATAACACTAGTTTGGCTGTGTGTGTAGGTTATCTATTAAAATGCTAAAGGTAAAGCATTTCAACAAAATGCATGATTATTCAAGGATTATATTGGCTGTTTAGTTAGAGCTTTTTTGCAACAATTGTCTTAGTGTAAGAAAACCCACAAAGTAGGGCCTAAGTATAGCCTAAAATAATCATGAAACAACCTACTGATATGGCCAGTGGTATATTAGTGGTATTCCTGGTATAGAAATGTTGCTTTGAATTGTGAATAGTTGAGGCTTTTGCACTTGTTCAGCTAGACAAACCCAAGGTGGTAATAGATTCTTCACTGTTATATATACAAGATAGCTCATTGGTAGCGTGGTTGACTCAGAGCCCGGGGGTACCGGGCTCGAGTCCCGCTGCAGCCGATATATTTCCTTTGTGCGCACATGCAGTGACCCAAACTGTTCAATTCATGGGATATTGACAATGGAGACGTACAACCGATGCGCGCCGCATCCTAAAAAAACATTTTAAAAAAAGTACCAATATATCTAAACGGTCAATAAAAACTTATAACATCTTCTTTGCGCAGCTGAGGGTAGGTATAATACACCCCACCTTAACTTCACCAGTCGTCTTGAAATATTCACTTCATAAATAACCTGATTATCCTCAACATGATCAGTAGAGTGGACGAACTATCCTAGGGGAAGCGTTTTCATTTTGGACTGAGCTCCGAAATTGTCCGACACTTTGCGATAGCTATTGCTTCGTGTGAATGCATAAAATAGATGTATAGGAATATATAATTTCTCTGTGTGGGGCTTAATTGTCTGTTCTCTTCTATGAAATGTACCTGAATTCTTTAAAAAATTGTAAGCACGACGACGTTAATATGAACAAAATAACATGTCATGAATTTTATAAAATAAAAAATGCAATAATTATTGTCTCGTTATGTCAGATGTCCAATAAGAATAATCAACCCAATAGCAAATTACATTAATTGGAGGAGGGGGTACAGTTGTCCGCCTGTGATTTTTAAATGATAACTCTTTATTTTTCATAACATTTTCGTCTGGGTTGCCATTACCAATTTCAACCTACACCTCCCCAATACTGTTACCCTGGATTTTGCCCCGGGTTTACGGTATTGCATATTGGCATACGTCTATAGGGAGACTGTCTGTCGTCATGATTCACTGAGCACAAATTGTGGCCCAACCCGCATGCGCAGCACGGTCAACGTTCTGAAGAGATAAATAAGATAAAGAAAGATAAATATTATTGATAGTAAAGCAGCGTTATGCTTCACTGAACCATAATATTATTGATCAGTAAGGTATGGTTATGCTTCACTGAACCATAATATTTACGTACGTTGTTTCGGACCCCACCCCTGTGGACCTTGACCATACTGGGCATGCGTGTCATTGCATTGTGCGCCCACAATGTTTGCGCAGCGAATTATGACGTAAGTAAATGTAATTATATAGCGACCATAAAAAATAGCGCTAAAATGCCCAATCGCGACAGTCGCCAAAGGAATTGGCACACGAATATAAATGGGGTATTGTCTACAGTACATGTAGGCATAATACTATTATTATTTCCTGTAGTATTATTCCTGTTAGCCGTTGTGTGCAGCCCCTTGATAATTCTCGGAAGTTTGAGGGAAAAACCCAAAGCCACTAAGTCTCTTGCTATTGGTTTAGCTGATGTACACCACAACTTGTGCCTGTCTGCCATCATTATCAACCGGCCTATTTTTTGTAGTATGCTCATTAGGCCTACATTTCACCCGCTCACGGCTGTGTTTTTGGAATGAATCACGTATTTAATATTTTTATGGTAGGCTTATTCTCCAGTGACGTGATCTGTCATAATCAGGCCTTTATATTTTGTATGGGGCCTATGCCTAATTCCCTGATCAATGTCTGTTGTTTCTCTTGTAAATTTTGATCAGTGCATAGGCCCAGGTCCGTATCCAGACTAAGACAAAGGGGATAAACAGTATGAGGACGCCCATTTGGTAATAGGAGGGTCTGGGGCATTGAAAAAATAACGCATTTTGAGAATATGCAAAGGTTACAGAAACCCCCCAAAACTGGATACGCCCCTGAGGAACCTAACATAATTTATAGTGCCGATTGAAAGGGATTGCCAATATTCTAATGGAAATTGTAGCAATTTCTTTTTTTATATGATTGTTGACATCGTTATTGACATCGTTGACATCGTTATTGTAGCCTATTAGGCTAATATTCACTGACGTTGGCTTACATGCATTAGAAGTAACTTATATCTAGGCCTATATATCAGTGCTGCAAACACTATACATGGTGGTAGGCCTACTTTAATGTTGGCCCAATGTCATTAACCCAACATTTGCTCGATCTATCGGTGTTTAAAGGGATATGGACTACTGCCCTGCGAGGACAAACTTAACAGCAGTAACTGCTGGCTTGAAAAGTAAGCAGACACAGCTGTTTATTTTTGAGCTGTAGCTTTACATCCTCTTGTGTGATATAGGGCCTACTACACCGGCCACACGGCACTAGCACTAGCGCCAGCATTGGGCCATGGCTGGTTGAATGCATCACGCCGTTGTTTGCTACGTGGCGGTCATGTCACGACGGCCGACTATTTCATCAGCCGTGTTGACGTCATCGCCGGTCGGCTCCACCAATCAGAGACGGCCACGCGAGCATAACATGAGATTGTTGTTTAGTGAATGCTCCACATCAAGCCAAGCATGATCATGTGAAACGACTCATATAAACCAGCTTTATGGACGGACAGAAGCTCGATATTTGCTTTAACTGACCCTTGGATCAACTGGACATGGTATAAAGATGAATGAGATATCTCCAAAAACAATCTTGCTGACAAGGCTACCGAGTAAAACCACTTATTCCAGCGTGAACACATCGCCCTCTGTCAGCTACACAGCGCCGGGTGGATCTACCATACGGAGCCATCTGGGGCTGTCAGTGTCAGGACAAGGCATGGACGTCAACATGAATGACCTGACAGCCGACCAAAAACCACGCAAAAGGCGAAGACTTACACACCTCACACCCGACGAAAGGATGATGAGAAGGTAAATAAATTATACATTACCAAAAAAATTTTGGTCAGTAGGCCTATCCAAAAGCGTCTACTTAGATCTTAGCAGTGAGACTACAGGCCATATTTTACGTTTTAAAATTAAATGCCAACCAACAAGGCTGGTTTAATGCTGGGCCGACGTCCACGACGTAAGCTAAATTATTATGGTGTATTTTCTTTTAGCTTTTACATGTTTTAAGAAATGTTTTCACCTTCCTAGACCCTATATGCCTACTTGTGTATAAGACCCCCGCCACACCCTTATCCGGGTACATACTGATATATGTGGGAGTGGTCCTGATCTGTAAGGCCTACCTTGGGCCTACTATGAGAAACGCATATTGTAACCAGTGATAACGTATTATCCTACATTAATCAACTGATATTGTTTCTCACAGTATTCCAGAGAGATACCCGAATACTATGGAATAATGATTATAAAATGGAATAAATCCCTATGGAATAATTTAAAAAAAATGAATCACCTGACATTACATTCTTGTGTGAAGCTATTTCAGATTCTTTATTTCAAAATGTATCTATAAATAATAGGCTACATTTTATTACAAAAACAATCTCCACTCACCTACATCGACTCCCTTTCCATGCATGCTCTCTGCGGAGAGACATCGGGGGCCGAGTGAAAATCAATTATGACATTGCCGAGTAATTTTCAAACATTTCATTTTCAGGGGTGTCTAATTATAATTTAATTCATTTATAGGCCTAATCTGTTCTCATTGCTAGATTTTATGATATTTTCTTGTAGAAAACTTAAGAATCGGGTGGCGGCACAGCTGGCTCGTGATCGCAAAAAACAGCGCATGTCTGAATTGGAGGAAGCTTTGACTGAACTCGCCGCAGAAAACAAACTATTGACAGATGAAAACGACGCTCTTCGCTTACAATCTGGTGAATTAGAGGAGGAGAATGATGTACTTAGAAGTCGACTTGGTCTGACTGGAGACGTAGAAGTGAACCTCGAGAAGAAGCCTGTATTACCCGCCGAGTCCGCAGCACTCGCTCCTCAGCAGCAGGAAACAATACAGGCTTTCTTCCTGACGTCACACTATCTATCCATGATCCTCACGTTCAGGTATGTTCACATTCATGTTCGCCATATCATTCAGCCAATGTAGGTTTAAAGTTGAGGCAGCAGTCGCAGACGGAGGCTCAACATTAAGATTTTTGGTAGGCCAATAATATAGGTTTAAAGTTAAGATTATCGTAGTCAGTGGCTCAGACTGTCACATGACGATATCTGTTAATCATCGCCTGTCATTCAATTGTTATTTAAATAAGGATTGAACACCATGCTTGGGCCGAATCGTGTACCACTGAACAAAGGAATATTTTAAATATAATCGCAAAAAAATATATATTGATTGATTAGTATAAGGTTATAAAACACATCTACTATACGTTTCTTCATCTATGAAATTCAAATAAATATTCCACAAATTAGAAAACTGGGATTTAAAGCAATAAAGTTATGTGATGTTGGGACAATGTTGGCCCTCCGTCTACGACGCTGGTCCAACATTGTCCAACATTGGCTCAATATCTCGTGTTTGCTGGGATATAAATGTATCCCCATTTTTAAAGTTGTATTAGAAAACTTACTGTGACCTATATATCCATGTTTTTATGTTGTTCCAGTCTCCTGTGCTGCCTGAGATCCTTCAACAAGGCAGTACTGTCAACACAGGTAGACCTGAGAGCCAGCAACATGGTCATATCACCGCAACTAGCTCCAGCTACAGCCAAGGACCATCAGTCACTGTGGTGGGGGCCACACCAGCAGAGCTGGAATCCCTCAAAGAACTGATCCGCTTTGATCATATTTATCACAAAACGGAGCCACATCCCGATAACAAACCTGTGTGTAGTAAGAGTAATAAAATGAAAGCTCCAGTCAGCATACTGCCTAAAATGAGTGGAATTACACCACCCTTATACATTATCAACACTCCAGAAAACTCTGTTGATATGGAGGACGTGGCAAACGATGTTGATGTAATTGAAATTAAGGATGAAAGTGCAATTGACAATTTTAATGATTCAGAGCCTATCTTAGATATTGATGTCGAGGATCAATTGAAGAATTTGCAAGAAACACTTGAACAATTGCTAGGGATGTCTGAACTAGAACAAGACAATATTTTTTGTGCTACTGAAGTTGACCCAGCCATTACTTCTGAAACATGTTCAGATGCAACCCAGGATATACATGAGTCATCTATTTTACCAGCAGTACAACCGCCACAAGTTATACAGAATCCCAGAAAACGTAAATCATCTATTGTCCCCACATCGCTTGTGAAGAAAAATCTACTGGCAGATCATTTATCAATCCCAGAAAACATTATTTACCCACCTAGTCCTATAAGTCCAGGTATTCCTTCACCTGGAGTTGCTACTTTAGAAACTGTTTCATTCACTGTACCCCCTCATGCCTCACTCAGTGACTCTGGTTATGGTAGTGAAGTGGGCGAGGCTCCCTCTCCAAATAGTTGTCCTTCACTTAGTGACAATGACTGTGATTTAACATGGGAAGACACATTCACTGAACTATTCCCCACTTTAATGTAAACAAGCGAATTATCATGCCATAGTTTTGTGATATCGTCATGTTGTATAGTGTCGAATATTTATTATGTTTTTGTTTGTGAAGATTTTAATAAGAAAATGTTGTGTTGAAAACAAATGAAATGATCAAATTATTTTTTTCTTTAAAATAATACAATAATTTGACTCTCTACGACAGGAGAATTAAAAATTCCATTTTCGCACATCTCGCTATATTTTCATTAATAGACTGTGCACTTGTGCTACGCATTTCACATCCGACTATTTATTATTATGTTCCACTGTTTGTTACATATATATGTACAAGTCATTAATCGTTGTTTATTTGGTAAAATATTCATATAAAAATGTATGACGAAATATGATAACTTTGTGGCAATTGATTCCTGAATAAATGGATGTACTACATGTCTACACTTTGTTCAAAGTTACATTTTCCATTTGACTCTTGATAATTATGTTGATTTTTAATTCATATATATATATACATTTCTCACAAAAAATAACATTACCACTTGCATATCATTGCACTATTTGACAAGTGTGATTAATAATAATTATTATAGTTGGGTCATTTTTATGGGGATCCCGTAACCATTTTCATGAAAGCTCAACTTCTTGGTGATTTTAGGTACTTTATTTTTTTGGGGTCCTGAAAAGTAGCCTTTTTCCAACATGATTTTTTTTATTTGCGGAGCTATTTTGACAAACAAAAGGTCAATTTTGACTAATACTGGCATGGGGATTCCATTTCTGACATTTATTTTAACCTTAAACATATTCTTGAGCATGAATTCAAGATGGCGGCCGCAAACAACGCAATTGAGAAGCAAATTTAACACATTCATCCCGTGGGGCTTTTTTGACTGATAAAAAAGTCAGTTTTAGACTGATTTAGGCATGGGAATGCATTTTTGCATCATTTCTTATTTTTTTTGTCTGAAGAGACGTGGTGAAACACAAAATATACACTGGCAATATTCCTCCTCGGCGTCAACCTTGTCAGATACTTGGGGTCAGAGACTGCCGTGAGAGAGGACCGGTAAGTGATGCATATGCTCAAAAGAGTTCAACTATCAAGACCATGATGTTTTCGTATTGCTTTGGTGAAAAAATGGAACTATGTGATTTTCTGTGGATTTAAAAAAAATAATGAGGTCACCTTTAAGGGACTGGCCCAGGCTCAATCATCAAAAAATCGGTGATTTTATTTTGGCTTCTAAATATGACCATATGATGTTTATGTCCATAAACTAGAACTGCAAAAGTTTTTTTAATTTTTCTGCTGCGCATCCACCAGTTAGACTAGATATAGAGACGAAATTCCCGTATTTCTAATTTTTGACATGGTTGTCAATAATTAGAAGTCAGGAATTTCGTCTCTATATCTAGTCTAACTGGTGAATGCGCAGCAGAAAAATTTAAAAACTTTTGAAGTTCTAGTCTATGGACATGTTTACATCACATGGTCATATTAGGAAGCCAAAATAAAATCACCGATTTTTTGATGATTTTAGCCTGGGCCAGTCCCTTTAAAGGTTGTTTATCCTTGCTTGTCTAGATTTGATGATTCTCTAGACTATCTGATACTCGATGATTTTTATGCTTTAGTTGGGTTCCTGCTGCTAACAAGTGGAAATGGAGCACATACATAAGCAGAAAAAGCATTTATCAAATACAGTGGGTTTTACAAGTAACGAATAATGGCTTTGGGCATTAGAGAGCTCCTCTCTATTATATGAAAAATCAATGGAAATTGTACTTGCAAGTTTACAATGGGAAAGCTGTGTGATTGATCCTGAGAAGACTGTGTCTATTGAGTTATGGCCCCTTCCAATTATTTAAAAATTTGTTCGGACAGATGACAATGAGAGATCATTTCTTCAACTCTACATGTTCTTGTAAACTCCCCTGTTATTAATTGACGATCTACCACTACTAGACACTGATACCAGTACATTAACAAAACCAGAGACAGTACTGTGTTACTCGAATATTACTTTTGCTGATGGTTTCGTTTGCTGAATATCACAGGCATTATTTCTATGGCCATTGAGTCTTGATAAAAACAAATCTGACTGTTGGTGGTAATTGGAAATTCTGGGCACTTATGGTTTTCAGATCTCCGGAGTTCAGACCTGAAAGTTTTTATGGCAATGCTCATGCAAACAGCGTAGAACAGTTGATGAAGTGCAGAATAATAAAGGTCAACACATTTGTGTAATTTCAAGTGGGATATGTTGTGATGAACTACATAGTTTATTTTTTAAAAGATTTACGATTTTGTATTTTTTTTAAAAGATTTACGATTTTGTTGTTTGATGTCATCTTGGTGAAAAGATTATTTTAGAGATGGGGATACAACACCATTATTTTTCTTCAGTACATACGAGACGTCGATGACTATAATTCAAGAAAACAAATCCATCCTAAATGATAACCTTTGGGTCATTAATTGATTTTTAAGATAAATTAAGATAAATGTATTTTCATGAAAACATATTTATCCTGGTTTGTTGAGATTTTACTATATAAATGGATTGTTTTGGGATGCCTAATCACAAGGCTGTTACTGTTAGATAAATTATATGTAGGTTTGGTACACCGACACAGCTCGACACAGATCAAGGGTCAAACTTCTAATCAATACTGTTGTAAAGGTGTGTGGCAGGCTAGAGACACATACCACAACACTGAGATCTCAAGGTGATGGTGGTGCGCGTTGATCATACCTTGGAGAACATGTTAATGATTTCCATGTCTAAGAATCAACAAGATTGGGAAAGAGTACTTACTTTATCTTTTTGCAGCATACAGAGCAACAAAGCATGTATTTATTGCTAATTTTCATATGGTTGGACGAGTAATTATGCCTTTGAATTTGGCATTTTCCTTGCCAAGTGGCAACTACAAGTTCCTAAATCAGAAGCAGACTATGTTGCAAATCGGCATTTCATATTGGTGATTTCATGTGGTTACATTGTATTTAAAAAAAAGTAGATCACCAAACCTGATAAAAAACTGGGTGGGACACGGTTTGAGCGTAACAATTTGGGGCCTACAATTTACCATTTGCAGAAAATGACTCGGGATAAAGCCACAGTCATCATGCATATGTCGCTTGATTGTGCACAGAAGCATCATATATGCAGGGAATGTATTCCCAGTAAGTGAGAAATTTTCTTGGGTGACAATGATCATTCAAAAAGAACAGACAAGGGTTGATGGCATGACAAAGGGCATTCCAAATTGATCTAAGGACAGGGCAAGATGTGGAAGAGGACCTCGCTTAAGTGAAACAGCTCGGATTGAATACATTATCTGCCAACATATCAGGTGACCACATTATCGAATTTAAAACTTTTCACACCAGAAATTAAAAAAATGGCTAAGTTAATTATGGATCTTTTGTCGCTACACTTTTGCTATGAAGAGAGGTCTTCCAGCAAGACTCTCTTTTCTTGATTTTCTATGTGAGACAAGGTACCAAGAGGAACAAAGTGATCCTTCCATTTGTTCTACCAAATTTCACTTAGGCTTTCATCTTACAGATAAAGCCAAAAGTGTATTAATCACAGCAGGTACAGTCAACAAAAAAAAACTGTGTGCCGCTGCCTGCCGTGCGGTTTCGAATCCTGCTTGGTGCAGGATTTTCAGGGAAATATCGTCTTTCTCCCCTCTCAATATTGGGACATTGTTTCGATTTTGTGTATTTGGGCTAAGCACTCAACCCTCAAATGCTTCACTTGACTCAGGTGAAAATGAATACCTGGTAGGACAGATTTGACCATATGTATGGTAAGTTTAATGCGCCGAAATGGCTACAGGGCTGTATGTTCGCCATGAAAATCAGATGGCACACGAATGAACAGGTCCAGTGACCATGGAGTAAAAATGTAAAAGTCGGATGAAATACTTCATATCAGACTATAAACCTGCACCTTTTTTTTACCTTTTAGATATCAGTTCAGGTGCCCAACCTTTTACAACATACAGTCTTGCATTAAAAGTATCAATCTTTAATGATGGTGGTACCAATTTTTTTCTTCAACTTGTAGCATATAAATTATGGAAGTTGAGCACTCCGTTCACATTATGAGGCATGAATTTCCGTCGCAGCTGCTAACAAAATTATGTAGTGATGTGAATAATTGAATAACTGATATATCCTCAGCCATGTCATTGCAAAAACAGTGATAGTTCCGATAGCTGCCTCTTAATCAAGTTAGGTGAAAGCCTCTGGGGTTGCAATAGATCGCAGAAAAAAAATATTGCGGAGATATACGGAATTTGGCACTGATGTAGTCTACTGGTTGAGTGAATTTGTAATATTTACCAGTCAATCAAAACTAATTCCATTATCACTGTTCAGTTAATATACAACATGTTTTAAAATGATAAAACGTCCCTGAAATATTGTTGATCGTTTTGGAAAAGTATGTTGCCATGAAGGTCGGAGATACAGTATTGACAGAGAACAGAGAATAAAAAAGTCAATTTACACTGTTTTTTTCTCTAAAATATACGTTCAATCAGTAATAAAACCATATCACATTCAATATATTACCCTGCAATATTTTTTATTAATAAATCTTTTTATACATATTTTAGTGTTTACTGCGTAATTTAAATGTTGTTTATTTCTTTTACCTGATATATATTTATTGTACTGTATTTGGCTTGCTTATTGTTACAAGTGAGCTTACTTAAATTACATACACTTTGCGTCTGTTTCGTGTGTAGCTGTTGGTATTGTAAGGTTTTCGTTAGATAATGTTGAATTTTGTTATTTTTCCGATGTAAGCCTCATACATGCTTAAATGATATATGGACAATGCAAATCTCAAGGATTTGTATTATTTTAGCAAAAAAAAATAGAATATGCTTCTCATTTATGGCTTAAGTTCTGTTTTTTTCAGTCAAAATGACCAGTCTTTGTTGACCGACGTCATGTAATATTAATTGCATGCCGCTCGGTCTAATACATATACAGTTACATTGTTGTTATTTTTCAGCTACCTCTTCACGCAAAGTAAAGAAATGCCGTTGCTTAGTATCATATTGTTTTTCAGTTGTTGTATTGACCATTGCGTATTTCATTATTAGACATGGGATCATGACAATGGTACATACTTTTTCGATGATATCTTGGCAATGAATATCACTAGTTGACATGCAGATTTAAAATGGTTGGACATGAATTTTTTTTATTAATAATTTTAATATATGATACTATTTAGCTGTTCATTTCCCACAAGAACGTTATTTATTTGGGTTATTTCAAGTGGCGGCCATCTTAGATTTTGCTATTTAAAAAATATTTTTTAAATTTAATATTTTAATATGTGATAGTATTGAAAGTAGAATTTCATTTAAATGTTATTTAACTGTTTATTTCCAATCTTGGATTTTGCGACATAAAAATTCCAATTTTTATTTAATATGTGATACAATTGAAATTAAAATTTCATTTAATTGTCATTTTACTTTTTAATTCCCACAAGAACGTAATTTTAGTGACTATTCCGGTTATTTCATGTATGGGTGAAGTGGCGGTGGAATTTGCAGTGACACCTGTGACCTGTGGTTTCACAAAAATTGTGTGAATATGGGCTCGCACACCTTCAGAGCCTTCTCGACCACTGAAGTATCCTGGATTTACTGTAATTGTGATAACCCAATTCATGTACGAAATCTCTTCCATAGTTTTCAAATAGAAACAGCAAACTCTTTTCATTCATTAGATCTTCTTGAAAGCATATAAATTAAATCACCAAATTCTGACTTCGAACCAGTGTTGCAAAGTAACCCAACAAATATCGACCGTAGGCCCTATACATACAAACAAACAAAATTAAGAACCCTTATTCTACATTGGCAAAGTCGCAGCTTTCCAATCATCTGTCGAGTACTTCGAACCCGACTGTATTCTTGGCACGGACTCCTGGCTTGATAAAATTGTTTCCACAAACGAATTTTTTCCGCCTGATTATATCGCTGCCTAAGAAAATTATGATGTGTCTCTCCTCCCTGATACAGTTACAGATGCAGAACTTTCATAGGAGAAAGTCAATTTTGAAAAATCAAAATCCTTAATTCTCGGATCCTCTTATCGACCTCCTGGCTCTAAAATTAAAAAAATGGAATAATTCAGCAGACCTTTAGATCGTCTTCCAAGCACGAGACCTTCCCCTAATATTGATTTAATGTTGGACCAGCCTCGCATTGAAAAGTGTTTACTGGGTACATGTGTGTAGCGTAATGTAAATTTGACGGATTGTGTAGATTGCTCACAATTGTATTATGTGATTATGTCGACCAATATAGACAACACAGTAAACAAGAGACATTCACCCAGTGTTGTTTTGATGTTGGGTCAGCGTCGTAGACGGTGGACCAACATTAAAACAACACTGAGTCAACGTCTCGTGTTTGCTGGGATAGAAGACACGTCAGAGTAGTCAGTTAGATTTGCGAATACATATTTGACAAAGTGCTATGCGAATTTAAAACTGGGAAATTATCTACCACTCGTTAACACATGCTATTAAAAAATACAAGGTCGGTAATAAAAAAACTTAAGATATGTAACTGGGTAATTTTTTGGAACTACAACAATTAACACTACAAACATTGTATTTAAGTTATGGATATGTGAGCAGAATACAGTGAAACCAATAAAAAATTAAAGATGATGATATTCACAGTGAAACATACATAATTTTAATCATTCGTCTCTTCATAAATGCCGAGACGACAATAAAGTACTTGGACTGAAGATTGAACACTGAAATTTTCTTTATTACTTTTAAGGACGGAGTGACGATAAAATAAACATTGCAAACTGGTAAACCAAAACTCTATAAGCTGCATCGACTCAATCTCTATACTAATTATTATAAAATCATTTAAACTAAATTACTCAAACTGAAACACTAACCATAAATCAACAAGAATGATTCCCTGTGATTGAAACGTATCTACTTCATATTATTAGATATTTCCACATTTCACTGCTGATGAGACAATGTATTTCAAACTACAATTTGGTGATATTTCCCGACCTCGCCAGTGAGTGCAAGAATAGTAAGGGTGGTAATGTGAACCACTTCCGAAGAAAACATCCTTGAACTGAGAAAACAAATACCGGCTTTAAGTCCTTAAAACTAATCTAAACTATTATCTTTTCCAAAATAAATCGTTCTTTCACGGGTAAATAACCAGCAGTTTAAAAAATCTTTATTTTTATTTTGGCTTCTTAATATGACCATATGATATAAAAATGTCTATGCACTACACCTGCGTAAGTTTTTTTAATTTTTGTGTCGCGCATTTACTAGTTAAGGGAGATATAATTCCCGTATTTCTTATTCTTATCAGATCTCGCTTTGTGATTGTGTCTTCTAAGTGGTTTTGTTTTGGCGATTTCTTCCTCGTGGATTTAGGCGATATAACAGCATTAAATCGTATCGTATCGAATTGTATAATACAAGCCAGGTATTGCATATATGGATGTGTAGGCCCATATCCTTGATTGGATATATAACATACTGAGATACAATTCACATTATTATTGGTGGCCTTCTAAATATATATTCATGCTTTTGACGCTATTTGACTGATAATCTGCATTTTATTCTAGGTAAAGGGAGAGCAACCATTTAGTCCTACTGGGTACTCGTTTACACATGAGTGGAGCACTTGAGGATAAATGCCTTGCCCAAGGACACAACGTCGAAACGAAAGTTTTACTGAGATCCATTAAGATGGGTTTTTTTTGTTTTGTTCGCTTGTTGTCTTCGATTGGTTACATATTTCAATATAATTTTGCTACTCTAACATGTCCTAACCCAGTTAACACAAAACATTTGTATAACATTTATACAACGTCGGCCCAACGTCTTCGACGTGGATCCAGCTTTGTATAAATGCTATACAAATGTTTTGTGTTTGCTGGAAAGTGCTTTTAGGGTTTGTCGAATATCCGTCAAATAGATTTGCAAGTACTCGCTCCAGTTACCAGCGGTTACTAGTCTACATGTTCAAAGATGGCAAGCAGGCGTATTGGCTTGGCAAGTTTTCCAGCCAGGAGCATCTTGGAGCACGATGTTGTTGATTTGACCATAAAGTCGACATGCATGTTGTAGTTTGTTGTAGGCGATGCTGGTACATCCTGTATGCTGCAAACATACTGCCATACACTGCATGATATTGTGGGTCAACAGCTCCCTTATAGGAATCTCATTTGGTAGCTTGTCTTTAACACCTCTGCCATAGACGTCAACAGCATGTGTTGATCCATCTGCAATAATTATAAAAAAACCACTCGGTATAATCTGCATTAGTTTGAGCCTTCATAATAATACTGGGTACAGACATTCTAACCAAGTGCTATAGCAATTTATTAGATAGACAGAGCCATATGAATATGAACCCTCCAGTCACGCTAAGTTGTCGCGACGTTGTCAACGTCAATAACGTAACGTTGATTCAACGTCGCTACAACGTACAGAGGGGAACCAATGTAACAGTGCACGAGGTCGACATTTATATTAAGTCGAGTAATAAAAAGTATCGTCAACATGACAAACATAAAACAAGCTTTGACATATCACGCACATCTTTCCAACAAAATACATTTGAACTGTACGCACCTTTTAAGCATCCTATCCCGTTTGGGTTCATCTGATCCCCAGCGCAACACATACTATTGTCAGGGGTTGTGGTGACACTGGCGGCTGTCAGGTCTAGAGGTACATCAGTACTGACCTTAGCTGAGACGTCATAAGTCTTGCCTTTAGTTGTCATTTCGTCAGCACTTGACATCCCATCAATACTGATCATAGTTGAGCTGTCTTCATTAGTTGACATTGTATCAGAACTGCTCATAGTTGAGCTGTCTTCATTAGTTGACATTGTATCAGAACTGATCATTGTAGACACATCTTCAGTTAGGAGACAAAACTGTTATATTTAAATACTAAATACAACATATGCACTATGTTTATAGTTATATGTTAGATTTATTTTAAATTATAATGGCATTATACAAGTATAACATAATATTGTTTACTCCTCAAAAACGATACATGGATGATCAATTATTTACCAAAAGCAACTGTTGATAGATTCCTTCACCATTCGCTATATTTATCTACATCAAAGAAGGAAAATGTCCGACTGAACATTTAAACAACTGTATTGTATAACCTCAAATTTCTTGCGATGAAAGAAGTACTAACGTGTAGTCAGCAGGAACATATACGTGGCTGAACCCCTTAGGAGATAGTTGTTGAGATTATTGCATTGTTGGGCTCCCAAGGGTCTCTAGTAACATAATCTGGACGAGAACAACAAATTTAGGTGGAGGGTTTTTGCAATTTAGGAAAATCCAAAATGACCGCCAATTGTTTTGTCGAAAACCAGAAAAAATGTTTTTCAGTGATGCTGAATCGATTTGTAATATTTTCAATGACAAAGTTAAATTAATGGTGATTTGAGGGTATTCAGTTTGAAAATGGAATAATTCAGGTGGAGCGATTTTTGAAAACACCTACAGCATAGTGTAAGTCAAGCATAGCCAAGCGCATAGTATTTCGTGCTTATACACTAATTTGTGTTTTAACACACTAGATGCTTCCTGCAATAGAACCTAGCTTAATTTATCATTTAATTCATAACAGTTTGCAAATAGAATATGCTGAATAATATGCTAATCATTTTTAAAAATATGCTAATACACACGTTTGTGAAGGTTTATCCCTCTAATTATGACAGTAAAGCCAATACAAATATATATAAACTGTTTCGTGCTTATAAGAATGTGTGTTTTAATACAATAGATGCTTTTGTCAACATAATCTAGCTTCATCAATTTTTGTTTTGCAATTGATAGAACTTACTACTACCACCATCACAAGCACAGAACAATGTGCAGCCCGTATATCTCTTGTTAACCTTTGTCCTGTTAGACCCGTATATCTCATGTTAACCTTTCTCTCACTAGACCCGTATATCTACATGTTAATCTTCGTCCTGCTAGACCTGTATATCTATATGTTAGCATTTGTCCCGTTAGACCCGTATATCTACATGTTAACCATTGTCCTGCTAGACCTGTATATCTATATGTTAACCTTTGTCCTGTTAGACCCGTATATCTACATGTTAATCTTTGTGCTGCTAGACCCGTATATCTTCATGTTAACCTTTCTCCTACTAGACCCGTATTTCTACATGTTAACCATTGTCTTGCTAGACCTGTATATCTATATGTTAACCTTTGTCCTGTTACACCCGTATATCTACATGTTAATCTTTGTGCTGCTAGACCCGTATATCTTCATGTTAACCTTTCTCCTACGTAGTAGACCCGTATATCTACATGTTAACCATTGTCCTGTTAGACCTGTATATCTATATGTTAACCTTTGTCCTGTTAGACCCGTATATCTACATGTTAATCTTTGTGCTGTTAGACCCGTATATCTACATGTTAATCTTTGTGCTGTTAGACCCGTATATCTACATGTTAATCTTTGTGCTGTTAGACCCGTATAGCTACATGTTAATCTTTGTGCTGTTAGACCCGTATATCTACATGTTAATCTTTGTGCTGTTAGACCCGTATATCTACATGCTAACCTTTCTCTTACTAGACCCGTATATCTACATGTTAACCATTGTCCTACTAGACCCGTATATCTACATGTTAATCTTTGTGCTGCTAGACCCGTATATCTACATGTTAACCTTTCTCCTACGTAGTAGACCCGTATATCTACATGTTAACCATTGTCCTACTAGACCCGTATATCTACATGTTAATTTTTGTGCTGCTAGACCCGTAAATCCACATGTTAACCTTTGTCCTGTTAGACCCGTATATATACATGTTAACCATTGTCCTACTAGACCCTATATCTACATGTTAATCCTTGTGCTGTTAGACCCGTATATCTACATGTTAAACATTGTGCTGCTAGATCTGTATATATCTACATGTTAACCTTTGTCCCGCTAGACTCGTATATACATGTTAATTTTTGTCCTGCTAGACCCGTATATCTACATGTTAACCATTGTCCTACTAGACCCGTATATCTACATGTTAATTTTTGTGCTGCTAGACCCGTAAATCCACATGTTAACCTTTGTCCTGTTAGACCCGTATATATCTATGTTAACCATTGTCCTACTAGACCCTATATCTACATGTTAATCCTTGTGCTGCTAGACCCGTATATCTACATGTTAAACATTGTGCTGCTAGATCTGTATATATCTACATGTTAACCTTTGTCCCGCTAGACTCGTATATACATGTTAATTTTTGTCCTGCTAGACCCGTATATCTACATGTTAACCTTTGTCCTGATAGACCCGTATTTCTACATGTTAACCTTTGTCCTGTTAGCCCCATATATCTACATGGTAAACTTTGTGCTGCTAGACCCGTATATCTACATGTTAACCTTTGTCCTGATAGACCCGTATATCTACATGTTAACCTTTGTCTGCTAGACCCGTATATCTACATGTTAACCTTTGTGCTGCTAGACCCTTATATGGATGGTATCATGCACAAGTGGGCTACAAGTGGGCCACATTAAAAAAACACTGAAAATATAACTTGATCAATATACGAGTTTCACATTCAGGGTTAGACCATTTGGTCACTGATTTTGTTACCTTTTTGTGTTGATTTGTATTTAGTCGTTTTGTCCTGTACTTCATGTTGCAGCGCGTTTATTTCTCAAAATCGTCAAAATGTGGGTTAGACCACTTGTGCATGATGCCATCCATGTTAACCGTTGTCCTGCTAGACCCATATATCTGCATGTTAAACTTTGTCCCGCTCGACCCGTATATATATACGTTTTCAAAGCTAGTTTCAAATAAAAATGTTACTGAATTTGATCAATTTTTTGTAGTTTAGTTGCTTAGTTAATAAAATCCCTTGCTTTAAAACACGTTACTGTATAATTTTTGAAAATGTGAATATCAGATCAGTGAAAGTATTAATAATATTAATAACTTCTATCTCACCTGAAGTAGGAGCATTTATGCAGCGTCCTGCGCCTAGAATGGTAATAAAAAAAAACTTAACACAGCAATTAATTCTGAGGAATCACTCTTTTTAACTTTTGAAACCAGGTTTATATTAACTAGATTAACCAGGTCTTGAGTGAGAATGGTATGAAATATTCACTAATTAAAAACAAGTTGTAATATCGTTGTGGTGGTGCCTCGTAGTGCTAATTATCATGATTATCTTTAATACAAATTATTAGCGAGCGGAGCGAGTGAGCGAAGCGAACGAGCGAAGCGAGCTCAATGGTAATGCGAGTATATAATGTTGTATTTATTCAATAAATCATCAGATCTCAGTCTTATATGACTGATTCACTGGAGTTGTTGCCCAATCCGCCATCTTTGTTCAACTTATATGACTGATTCACTGGAGTTGTTGCCCGATCCGCCATCTTTGTTATTCCGCCATCTTGGATATCCGAGCAAAATAGTTTGGCAGGTCAGCAACAAATTGAATAAATCTTTCGTTTAAACACCTAAAATCGTTGTAAAATATGGAATAGGGGCAGAATATTTGTTAAATACGACTAATATATCAAGGATACGGACAAAAGATATAATATGAGATCACAGCATTATAACATGTAGAAATATTGTGCAGAAATAGTTAATTAGATATTCACCAGGCGGTGTAATATAAAGTCTCTTGTCACAAAATATTTATTCTGTCACTGTGTGAGTGCTGACTATTAATGCTATTGACATGTCGAAAGCCAACCTTCACAAAGCGCTTATGACACTTCAATTTTATTTTAAAAAAACAAAGGATGCATTGTGCTTTGATATAACTGACAACTTCTTCAATTTTGGCAGCTAGAATATGCAAGGCCAAAAACACATAGTCCCACTTAACCTATGTTGACAGTCATCTCGGCCTTGTGTGATTTGAACATGGCCTTCCTTCACTCAACTGTGTTCCATAATGTAATGATTTGTATACTTATCCAACATTCTTCGGACATTTAAAAAATAAGAAAATTAATTCTGGTAGTCTAATTCTAGGCCAAGATTTATCCAATAGTTAGACTAGTCTAGTTTTATGATTTGTCTGATGGTGGAGTGTGTTGTTTTGCTTGCTTGATTTAGCTAGCTGACATGCGGGCTGTCCGGGCCTTCCGACAATATATTGGTCACTCATAATTATAATGACCCTGCCAATGCCATTCGCACAGTTTGAAAAGATCATATAGAAGCTTAATAGAGAAAAACATATTTTGTCCAAAACTTTTCCTATCTACAAAGCTATGAGAGCTTTCTTGAACGGACTATTGTTGTACAACCACAGACAGCAGGGCTACATGGATTAATCCTCTAGACTAACGTTAGGGGGAAAGTCCACGATGTCTAGTGTTTGTTTGTTTGATTTAGCTACCCCTGAAACCAGGCTGCCTGGGCCTTCAGACAATTATTATTTCACATGTAAAGCAATTCTGAGAATAAACCTGTCGTATTCTTAAGCTTCCCCCGTGCTGAGACTTCCCTTCTGCGCATATACGGCCCTGAGCGGAACGGCACTAGATAGGGGGGAGGGCAAAAATAAGTAAAATCGGCTCGTGTAATTAATTTTATATGTATTTCAATGGGACTGGCATTTGGGGTGGTGAGACCCTATATCTGACTCTGAGTATATATGATTATATCTTTTGTAATCAGCCCAACTTATTAATTCACTAAAATAATTCAGTAATTGGTGCTCCGCTCGCACTCTGGGCATTGTCCATTCATATTAGTATCTACCATTAGTATTGTTATTACGTACATTCTGAAACGACCACAATCTATTAACCCGTTTGTGACGAGCCCCGGAGATCTCCGTGATTTAGGGAGACTATTCAGATACGAGGCCCGGAGATCTCCGGGTTTGATTGCATGAGATAACTATGACGTCATAAAATAATCTCGTTCCAGAAACAGGGCAGTAGCATAATAATCTCGTGTTCAACGGGTTAATAATTATTTCCGGCTGATGTTCATTATACATTCTGTTTTTAAAATGTAATTACAATGTTCTAATACGTAGGCTACTTCGATAACATAATTGTGCATTTTTATGTATATTGTGGTTTCTACTCTTTCTAGAGTGTATTTTTTACTATTACATATCATTTTGTGTAATATACATAGTAGCCATTTTATCCCTGGTCTCGTTGCGAGAAACATCTGTCTTCATATCTTGATAATGCCATTTAATTTTATTTTAAGTAGTCATCATTTAAATTTTCAAAATATCAAGTGTTTTATTATGGAAATATCCACTTAAGATTATAATTCTGTATGTGATAACATGTATTTTCTCGTCTATAATGTTACCAAACTAACACTATTGTATATACATCTAGATATAGGGCCTATGACTATGACAAATAAGTATGTAAAGATTTTTATTGATGTCAATAAAATATCTATATAACTATATTTTTGAACAGTAAGGTGTAATGTCGTTAAAGTGCTTTTGTTAAGAATGAGCTGATATGATCCACGTTTCGTCAAATAGATAATTTTTCATTTTGTATTGAGCTGTGTACTTAGAGTGTGCAGAAAGGGTGTGTCTACTGATTCCAATTCATATTTTACCAGTGTACAGAGTGATAGTCTGAATCGACTTATTTATATGTGTCTAGCTATGTGTGGATATAGGACGTGTAGTGATACCAAATCCATATTCACCTGTGCACGAATACAAATTTACTGCCTTATAATCAGTATTTACGTGTGTACGAGTAGAAAGTGTACTTGTTCAATTCTATTCACTATGTACAATACTAGTCTCTATTTACATTTACCTGTGTACGGATATGAAGTGTACTCGAGTGTGTTAATACTTATGGTTTCTGCGCCAGATTTGAATGTAAAATCCAGGTCAATAAAATATATGATACTCTGACTGTAATCTGTTATAGTTAGCTGTAAAACAAACATTATGAATCTATAGTACATGGAATTTATGATTTGAGGTGGAACGAATTGCAACAGAAGCGATTTTTTGCATTTTTGAATACAGTATCGTATTAAGAATGACAAAAAAAGTTCGAAGACGTAAACATACAGATGGCAGTTGTAGGCTATAGCCCTTTTTCATTATGCATAGATATATATTTTTAAGGAACACTATTTCTTTTTAATATGCTAATTATTATCACATCTATCGTAAAAATGTATGATAAAGCTGGTGTTACCCAAATTTCAAACCATGATAATCTCTTTTTATAAAAAAAAACAATAGATTGTCAGCAAATTTTGTTTGACTTTCATAATTCATTTTAGTAAGGGATATATACGGTGGCCCATAGAGGCCAGGAATGGCCAGGAATAAAATAAATATAAAAATGTTTGCGTGCCCACGCAATAATAATGCGTACCCACGCAATAATAATGCGTGCCCACGCAATAATAATGCGTGCCCACGCAATAGTCAGCACATGGCCAGCCGCTTGTGAAACCTCTCTTGGGTCTTGACGTGTGTGACTTCATAGACTGGGTTTACATGGTTAATTATCAACTTATTATTCTTACGCATTATTCTTACGTGCCCACGCAATAATAATGCGTGCCCACGCAATGACTAATGGCTGCCCAAGCAATGATTAGTGCGTGCCCACGCAATGACCAATGCGTGGCCACGCATAAATAATAATGCGTGCCCACGCAATAATAATGCGTGGCCACGCAGTGACCAATGATATTTTAATTGATATTTCACTTCGAGCACTGTTTGCTCAGCTTTATGAGTTTTTAACACTATATCTGTCAAATTGTTTAGGCATGTTAATAGTGTATAAACAGCCTTTTTTACATTAAGGGAAGTGGCCTCGTATAGGTGCTGGTCACCTGTCGCCACTTGCCTCTGTATGTACAGTTTTATTCATGTGTATTTTACACACATGTACTTGTACTTATAGAAAGCTTAATAAATAAATAATAAAAAAATGCGTGGCCACGCAATAATAATGCGTGGGCACGTAATAATAATGCGTGGCCACGCAATAATATATAGATAGTAGGCGTAGGATATTAAATTAATAATTAACCATGTAAACCCAGTCTATGAAGTCTCACAAGTCAAGACTCAAGAGGGGTTTCACAAGCAGCTGGCCATGTGCTGACTATTGCGTGGGCACGCATTATTATTGCGTGGGCACGCATTATTTTTGCGTGGGCACGCATTATTATTGCGTGGCCACGCATTAGTTTTTTGGGGAGACACGCACTGATCATTGCGTGGGCACGCATTATTATTGCGCGGGCACGCGTTAATCATTTTAATTTATTTTATTCCTGGCCATTCCTGGCCTTTATGGGCCACTGTAGATATACTATAATAATAATAATAATACAGTAATATAATAATAATATAATATACCGCACTCATAATCAGCCGAGGGAGTGGTTTGATATTTGTACAGGACATTGTGTATGATGATAATAATAGTAATAGCGTGTGTTTTGTCGGCAATTATGTTAATTTGAGAACCTTCTTGTGATAGTTGATCACTCCCAGGGTGATTTGAAAACCTCGCCTTCGGCTCGGTTTTTAAATCACCCTGGTCGTGATCAACTCTCACAAGTCGGTTCTCAAATAAACATTATGACCTCCAAACACAGGCTATTGTATAATTATCAGATTGTTAACTTAATAGCTTACGCCTACTATCTATCTAGGCCTATATATTATTGCGTGGCCACGCATTATTATTGCGTGGGCACGCATTATTATTAGGCCCTATTGCGTGGCCACGCATTGATCATTGCGTGGGCACGCACTAATCATTGCGTGGGCACGCATTAGTCATTGTGTGGACACGTATTAGTCATTTCGTGGGCACGCATTATTATTGCGTTGGTAAGCATTATTATTGCGTGGGCACGCATTATTATTGCATGGGCACGCATTAGTCATTGCGTGGGTACACATTATTCATTTTAATTTATTTTATTCCTGGCCTATATTGGCCACTACTGGTCATTATTATTGCGCGGGCACACAATATTATTGCGTGGACACGCATTATTATTGCGTGGGCACGCATTAGTCATTGCGTGGGCACGCACTGATCATTGCGTGGGCACGCATTAGTCATTGCGTGGGCACGCATTATTATTGCGTGGGCACGCATTATTATTGCGTGGGCTCGCATTAATCATTTTATTATTTATTTTATTACTTGCCATTCCTGGCCTCTATGGGCCACCGTAGGCCTAGTATATAGCAAGAGAGCGAAATAAATAACATAGCCCATTGAAACTAAGTTGACACAATCATCATTTTTTATGAAATAATCCCACATTTTCCAATCTCAAACAGGCAAAAATCGTCTGTAATTCTACTATTAACCCTTTAACCGCCAAATTCACTTCACCTAGTGACTGTGTATTTCATTCAGATATTGTGTTTTAATGTTGACAAGTACGAAGAAAAGTTATATATTGGTATATATTGTTATATATTGTCAAGTACAAAGAAAAGTTATATATTACATTTATTATAATGATAATAAATATTTTATTATTTTATATTGTCAAATTACAATCATTTTTTTTCAAAATATTACGCAGCATTTTCTTTATTTGCAACATGCACAGTTTGAAATATCATATTTCAATCATCAGATATTATGACAAAGACATTTTCAATGTTAGCTGGTAATCTAGAAATATAGTCCAAGTGATAGCTTATATCATAATGTAGGTGGGAAATATATCAGTGCACAATCAGTTGAATCAGACTTTTTTCTGTAAAAAGTAATCATGGTAAATACAAATTTTATCAATTGCACATTATGAGATAGCGGAAATATAGTAAATAATTGTAACAATTGTAACGCCTTGCGACCATATGGCATGTTATACCATTCTGTGGACTTCGTCATGGGCTCTTTTTGTGTAGCAGTGGATATTTCATTTTACATTATTGATCTAGCTATCATGTTTACCAAATAATGAGCAAACTCAGTAAAAATGACGACCACTCAGATTTGTTATTCAAAATTTGTTATGGATTAACACAAGACACTTCATAAATTGTTCAACTAGAAACAAAATGGAATACAAATAAATTTTGCATTGTTTTTGTCAATTTTCAAAAGAAATAAAAAGGGATACTGGACGGAAAATTAAAAATTGTTTGTTTCAAAAATTATAATAAAAAAGGTCATCACCTGAAATCAAGTAAATATTTTACGTAAATTTCACAAAGACGACTTAAAAAGTGTTTTTTCGTTAGGCGTCAGAGTACTTAAATGGTTGATTATATGGAGAGAGAAAAAATGTTAAAGGGACTGGCCCAGGCTAAAATCATAAAAATAATCGGTGATTTTATTTCGGGTTCTTAATATGACCATATGATGTAAACATGTACATAGACTAGAACCGCAGATATAGAGACGAAATTCCCGCATTTCCTATTTTTGACATGGTTGTCAATAATTAGAAATCAGGAATTTCGTCTCTATATCTAGCCTAACTGGTGAATGCGCTACTCAAAAATTATAAAAATTTGCAGTTCTAGTCTATGTACATGTTTAGATCATTATGGTCATATTAAGAACCCGAAATAAAATCACCGATATTTTGATGATTTTAGCCTGGGCCAGTCCCTTTAATGAACCCATTATATACTATGTTATATACTATGTTATATGTGTATGTAAAGTATGAACAAACAGAAGCTCATACATTTGGTTCTGTTTGGGAATCACCCAAATAACTGTGGCGTTGGAGGCGGCGATGTAATTTTACTTATAAAAATGTTTAAAATGGTATTTAAAATGGTATTTTTGTCACCTTTCGGACACTCAAGTATTTGGTTATTGTTTTCATAATTTGTGCTAAGGGATCATAATAAGAGGAGAAAATTATCAAACCTACAGTGTTGCCAGGGGGCTGCAGACGTTTTTTGTATTTCTAGGCATTAGTTAGAGATCAGCCCCAGTGGATGGACCATTGGATTGGGATGGCGAATGGTTGATAATTATCACCTAATATGATCATGACAGACCTACTAGCTGCTCCATGAAGTAACTATTAGGACCGGCCTATATACGGCCTGTATCCTATTGAGTTTATTTTGCGTGAGTTTGTGTCCTATTTAGGGGAAAAGGGGGTGCTGCGTGTGGGAAACGGTTGACATTTCTGTACACCAGTCCTTATGAACATGAGCAATGAAACGTTTCAGGTCCTTTTAGTAAATCTGTCGCGATTATATTTGTGGTTAAGAGCTTAAAGGGTTTTGGTTGGAATAACGTTGGCCCGGCGTCTCAGACGGTAGCCCAGCAATACATCAGCATTGGGCCAATGTATCGTATTATCTGGTGTTTCTGGCGCCGGGATGCAAAGCGTCACCCGCATAATAATGCAGCAGTGAGAAAACATGGTACAATCACCCAATGCTGTTTCAATGCCGGGCCAGCGTCGAAGACTGTGGGTCAATTTTGGAACAGCATTGGGTTAATGGCTCGTTTTTTGCGCAAAATATACATTCAGCAGACGTCGTGACGGTTAGTGTTGGGCCAGCGTCGTAGACGATTGACCGCCATTGAACCAGCAATGGGCTGCGACGCTGGCTCAAAATTGAAACGGAATTTGGTGGGTAGGTCTACATCCTCTGTTCGAGGTACATCGTAGGCAAGTATTGAATGGATGCTGTCCAGCACCGGCGATGGTGGTGCAAGGAATTAACGTCGAAGATGTATTTGAACTTGTCTACTTGATTCTTTCTTCAATTATATCCTGGACATTTAGGATTCTGACCCATGAGGAAGATCAATACATTGATTTTTGGTCTATAGCACTCAAACAGACTAAAGCTGGGCCCCAGAGTTCGGGAACTCCTTTTCTAGTTTAAAATAAAATTAAGCGTACTGAACACGATAGTGCATTATTAGGACCGGCCGGAGGCCGATACTATTAAGTTTGTTTTGCCTGAGTTTGTGTTCTATTTAGGGGAAAGAGGGCTGCTGTGTGTGGGAAACGGTTGACATTTCTGTACACCAGTCCTTATGAACATGTGCAATATAACGTTTCAGGTGGTAAGGTTAAGTACTTTTGTCTTTAACAAGTGTTCAGAAATAATAAAATTCACGATTATATTTGTGGTTAAGTCTATAATAAGAACTCAAAGCGCTTTGGTTAGAATAATGTTAGCCCAGCGTCACAGACGGTGGCCCAACATTATTTCACAATTGGGCCAATGTATCTGGGTAGTGGCCTTTCTGACCGTTGGAGATGAAATTGTCACCCCTATAGCAATTGCCGCAAAGTCACCTATGTATACAGAATACTGGGTTGTTGTTGGGCCATCGTCAGACACGTTGGATCAACATTAAAGACGCTGGTGTGGAAGAATCATGCGTTCGGTCAGTGTTGGAGTGGTGTTGAGCCAGTGTCGTACACAATTGACCGGCATTGAACCAGCAATGGGCTGCGACTCTGGCCCACCATTGAACAAAAATTGGGTGGGTAGGCCTACATAATATTAAAGGTGTGGTCAACTGTCAAAATTCGCGGGACAAGGGTCCCCCAGAAGGCAATAGTGCCCGTGGGTAGGCCAAGGCACTATTCCATAATAATACTAAATATGCGTTTCATACCCAAAGCCTCATTAAGAGCAAGTTCTCAAATCACAGCAAGTTCATATATACTTGAGCGACATCTATGAGTTAATAATTTAAAGCACTTCGCCCTTGCCCCTACTTGGTCTCTGACTTGCAAACAAACTGACTGTATTACTGCTGGGATTTGGAAACTGCTTGACCCCAAAAGCTTGTATTGACACTCCGTAAACACAAAACATTTGTATGACTTCATGCAATGTTGGACCAACGTCGAAAACGTTGGGCCGACGTTGTATAAATGTTATACAAATGTCTTGTGTTTGTTGGGTAGCTGCAGGAGGACTTTCTCTCGAACATTGTACATTTATTCAATGTTGGTTCAATGTTGGGCCAGCGTCGCCGACGTTGGCCTAGCATTAAAACAGCATTGGATCAATGTCTCGTTTAAGTTGTTGGCCTACACTTGACCGTCCCAGGCATGCGCATTTTGCAGTTGAACACTAGTTTAAGTGTATCGTGGAGACACGCGCAGCACGATTCACTGGCAAGTATGGAATGGATGTTAGCCAGAACCGGCGATGGTGGTAGAATGAATAAACTTCTCTCCTTGGTCCTATAATTATATCCTGGACAGTTAGAATTCTTTAGAAAAGATATAGCACTCATACAGCCTAAAGCCGGGTCTCGGGGTTCGAGAACTCCTTTTCTAGTATTTTTCTTCTTTTTGTCTCCCAAAAGATGTAGGTGTTGTTTCAACGTTATATTCAGATTTTCCAAATATATCGCACCGAGACAAATAAGAGTTATTTTTTTTAATTAGAGCTTTACTTATATTCTCATTTCGTTTTATTTTAGATGTATCTCAAATATCTGTGTGACAAACAGTTGCGTTTTTAATCATCATATAATGTGGGTGAGTAATAACCATCATTTAGCCATTTTACGATAGGCTTACCCCCACAAAAAAAACATTAAACAATTTCTGGTTTGGGACTTTGTTAGTCATTGTGGAATTTGTGATTGAGCTCGAAATAATAAAGAAGCTACGGTTGCAATTTGTGCCTATGTTCACTACTTTTTGGCTTAAATACCCTGGTCTACTGATGGAAAGATCAAGCAGACAAATGGGTCAAATCAAAGATAATGAAAACAAATTATACTGTGTGCGCTTAGAATTAAACAAGTTATGAAATACTGGCTGATAAAGACTGATGATTAAAAATTATTATTGCTTTTATGTTGCCGATAAAATGCGCCACTTACTTGTTTGAGACACCATGAAGTCGACCCGATAGACAATGCTTGTTGATATACTCCAATTGTCTTAATGTTCCCGATCGGCTGTACATCCGCTAAATTTAAAATGGCTGTGGTTGTGCTGTAAAATATGATGCATGTAGTATAATTACTAAAATGCCATGATTTGTATGATTCTGTTTCAGTAAGCCTGTCATACAGGTTGAGGCGAGACTTACCTTAACCAAACAATCCACTTTTATTCAGTTTGCCCCAGTTTCTGTACAATCATAGCAATCAAACTGAAGTCGAATTGCGTCATTATACTGCATACACCTTGCGATGCAACCCAACTTGACGAAACAAAACAGTTCTTAACATGTTGAGTTTAGTCGCGTGTCTGTGTGTGCCGGGCTTCAGATAAGATAAAGTCTATACTAAATAATGCTCCCTCTTCCAGGGAATCTGAGAAATATTCGAGTCATGGCGGCCATCTTTAATCTTTTTCTTTTGTCAAATTAGGACTTTGTCAGCCGCTTATCCAACAGACTCAATATTCAACATACTGGATACTAGTATTAATTCGTGTCTTGACCGCCACCTTTAATCTTTTTTTTGGTCAAATTATGACCCTTATTACCCTTATCACTTCAAAGCCGCTTATGCGATATACTTGATAGTCAACATACTGCATACTAGTATTAATACACTACATCACAGTTTTTCAGAAAGATCGGAAAAAATATCCGGTTCATGGCGGCCATCTTTAATCTGTTTTGGTCAAAATAGGACCTTGTCACTCTAAGTTAGCTTTCAACAATTTATCTGAAATACTCAAGTAGTAACTATGTATTTGTTCTGCATACACTTATACCTCATAATATTACTTGACAATTACATGCACAAATTCATTATCTGTAAAAAAGACATTAATTGATCATTTCTATTTGAAAAGTGCGCGGGTTGTGTTTATTTCTATTTTTTAAAAAGCTTAGCACAACACGCATCAAATAGAATAATTCAATTGGTCCTCACTAAGATTTTATCATCTTCTTCCATGAGTTATTTTCTATTTCTATCCGATTCTCTTCTATCAAATTATCCAAAATGTCTTTGTTTTTGTTTTTATAATACAATTTTATGCTGAAGCAAAGAATATTTTTTAAACTTCGACCTAACTGTTTTTATTGAGTGTGTTTAAAGTTGAGTAGGCCAGCTCACCTCTATCTACAAGTAGAATAGAATATGTTAAAGCTGCTCCGAAGGATGACATCAATTTTGATTTTTGAATTGTGTAATGAACCCAGCAAACACAAAACATTTGTATAGCATTTATACAACGTCGGCCTTCGACGTTGGTCCAACCCTGTATAAAATGCAATTTCTGTGCAACAGAAGTATATTTATGATGCAACAAAAAGTTTAATGTTTCTGGGTAGTGTTGTCTAATATGGTTTATAGTGTGATTTCATTATAACTGACAGTCATTCCTGTCTGATTTGCTACGTGTCCAGTCGCCAGGGGGGCGCCGGGACTCGGACAAAGAGCCACGCGAGATCCATGCTGGGTTCTGATCGTCCATTTTGTCGGGACCCAGCATGGTGGAAGGACGTGTCCATCATTGCTTAAACTCTGAAGATTTTTTTAAATTTTAACTCGTCCCACCACCATCCCCTTGTCTCCGCCATTATTAAAGTATTTTTATATTATATAAATCTGTATTAATGGTAACAGGGCGGTTTTATCCACCCCCCTTTTCCTGCATGATATTTTTAATAAACAGTCATATTTAAAAGTTGTACAATGTAGGAGTTACACAAGTGTGATAGCTCATCACTCATATTCTGTGCATCATGCGCATGCTGATTTTATATGTTTGTATGTTTTTATTCTCAAACATAATTGTTTTTTAACATACTGCTCATGATGCTTTCTGATTTTTATGTTTATATGTCATTGTCAATATATGACCTTTTCTGTCACACTTCTGTTATATTCACATTACGGTAAAAACGAGCTGCAGGCGAGTTAGATTTTTTGTATATAAGTAAAATTTTGTTGGTAATCATAAATGTAATAAAAATGTCTTGTGTTTGATGGGAAAAAGTGTATCATGACCTCATTTTTTCAAAATTATTGTTTTTTTAAACTGATTTTATCAACATTTACAAGAATCCAAAGAAAACCTAAGCAAACTATTTTTAGACCCGCAGGATGGTTGAATGTTAGCACAGCATTGGCCCATATGTTGATGCCGTCGGCACAGCGCTGGGCAGACAATTGGTGCTGCAGGGGGTTCCTCGCTCTCTATCTTTCACAAACAAATTAACGGCGACGCCTTGTGATTTAGGCTTTCACCACGCCGCCTCAGCGTATTTTAGTCAAGATCAGTAGGATAACTTTATATAAATTAAATTGTAAGAATTGACATGTCAACACGCAATGTCCTTTTAAGATTAATTTATGATATGTATCTGCCTCACAGATACCCCCATAAACATGTTTTCCATGATAAGTATATCTTAGAGAATGATAAATTGAATTGATCAGGAGTCGTTGTTATAATTTATTATTATACTATAATGTTTGATTATAATTACAATGTAATGTAGTATGAATTATACCTGTCTTCCAAACTCGTACCATAGTTAATAGAAAAGCCACCAATCGTGAAGCTCACATGACCGTTGTCTCCTATGAATACCATTTCAGTTGTTGGCATCTGACTTAGTGAAGTTACTGACCATGTGCTTACATAAAAACCGTACACAGCAATGTTGTAGATTTGAGCTACAACAAAACAATGAGCAGGTTAATATTGTAATCAGTAACATGTACTCTTTTGGTCGTGATATAAAACAGTCAAATCCGACGCGATTAATACCTAATTAACATGTAATTAGTGTATCCATAATTAGCAAAATCTAGAAAAAAAATCTGGAGTAATAATACACGAAGAATCTGTGGATCGATTTGAATTATTTCAATTTTTTTATCTGTTTGATGGATAGTTGACACGACAAAAATATTTTTGAGATCATTCATTGTCAAGGTCGCGTGATGTGTCGAGGTCAAAGTCAAAATCGAAGAAAAATCACAATTTCGCACGTTAAATAGGGCATTTGAAATGTTTCAAATTATCTAAAATTAGTTTATATATTAAAGAAAACCCATCTATCTATGACCTTTTATTTGAGAGTTTAGTGTAGCAACCATGCTTATCGACTACACTATTTTAACCGTGTAGCAGGTTCACCCAGTGGACAGAAAAAAAGACTGAGAATTTTTTTCAACTTTAATAGCGTGCGAAAGCAGAATTTGTGATATTTTGATAGCGAACACAATGAGAGTTCGCAGGACTAAGCTATAATGAAATATCACTATGACTTTGAAATATAACTCGACATTAACATTTATTCGTTTCATAATAAGAATTTAACATAATTATCTAAATATAAGCATAACTACGAACTAAACTAAATATAGGCCCATTTGTCGCGACACTTTCCGAATAAAAAGATACTTTGAAAAAATCAGTATAAATGGTAAACAAATACAAAAAAAATTAATCGTGTGTTGCTGAAATCAGACACATTACCATGATTACAAATGGGTAAATGGTCAATCAAAATTATTATAAGGAATATTTGAAATGTGCATTAATTGTATATTGATTTGTATGTGTTGATAGAAATATAAAAAAATCAGTCATAGGCCTATAATTTTTCATAACATTTTCGCCTGGGTTACCATTACATTACCAATTTCAATCTTTACCCCTCTCCAACTTTCAACCTGGGTTTTGCCCCAGGATTAGTCTTGCTCTTTGGCCTACGTCTATATGGAGACTTATATTAAAGTATGTGGGTTATCATGATTCACTGAACACAAATTGTAGACCCACCCGCATGCGCAGCACGACCAACGTTCTCAGGAGATACATAAGAATAAAACTAGAAACAATTTTTTGGGCTTGATATTGTAAAAAATTATTGTAATAAATGGAAAATAATATTGAATATTGAAAAAACTAAAATTGTAATTTTTCGCAAAGGTGGAAAATTAAGCGTGAATGACAGATGGTTTTATAATGGAAGTCAAATTGAGGTCACAAAACATTTCACATATCTTGGAATGGTATTTTCCAGTGGTGGTTCATTTTCAGAAAATTAGAAAAAATTAGCTGGTCAAGCACAAAAGGCCATATTTTCATTACAAAAAATGCTACAGAAATTTGACGATATTAAGTGTGACATGTATTGCGATTTATTTGATAAGCTTATAAAACCGATATTATGCTACGGAAGTGAAGTGTGGGGTTTTAATAGAGGTGATACAATAGAGCGGGTACATTTACAATTTTTAAAGAAAATATTACGTCTTAAATGATTAAATATGCGGGAGGTGGCATAAACCTCATGTATTACCATTAATAGAAAGAAAATGTAGTAGCTGTGAAGACTTGGAGGACGAATATCATTTTTTACTTGTCTGTCCGATGTATACTGAATTACGTAGGACATATTTACCTAAATACTATCATCAGCGTCCCAATATGTTAAAATTTGTTGAGCTCATGTCAAGCAAAAAGTCCAATATCATTACCAAGTTAGCTAATTACAGGTACAAAGCATTTAAAATAAGAAACGAAGTTGAATATGTTATCTAATTTCATGTTTACTAATTTATTTTTTATACAATTATACTTAATCATGTTAATATATTATAATTATAATGTTATAACAGTTACTGCTAATAGCAATGTTAAATGTCTTGTCTAATTTCATGTTTACCAGTTTAATTATACCTAATATATAATATAATGTTATACGGCTAAAATCAATGTGAAATGTTTATTTCAATTTGTTACTTTACAATACCTGTTGTGAATTTCAATTGTATATATGTATATGGCACAAGGGCTACAAGCCTACTGCTTAATAAAATATTCTATTCAATTTATTGATTAGTAAAGCAGCGATATGCTTCACTGAACCATAATATTTACGTTGCGTCGAACCCCACTCCTATGGACGTTGACCATGCTGGACATTGCATTATGCGCCCACAATGTTTACTCAGCGAATCATGACAACTCACTTACTTTAAGTTGGCGTCCATAATATTCGGCAAAAGCAGGCACAGGCAATTGTTGCCAGTAGATCTTAGCAGTAGATTCTTAACAGGTGTGTTATAAGTAAGTAATTATCACTGGAGCGAAACTGGATTAGCTAACGCCGGCGTTAGCCTATCCATGATGAAATGCATCTTTAGTGGGTAAGTCATTTTTCTGCTGCTTTTTTGAGGTATATAGAGCCATTTACCCACCGTATTTATATGAATGTAAGGGATACTTAGGGAGTGGCAGGGTTTGTTAAAAAAGTAAGAATTCGGTAAATTTGACATCTGAAAAAAAACGCGAAAAGATTGACTAACGCATTTCATAAATAATACAAAGATTGAAGAACGGGATCATGATGGATGAGATTGACTAACGTACTCTAGGATTGATTAACGCTTATAATATATCTCATTCCTGAATACACAGTGGCGGATCCAGAGGGGGGCGCAGCCGGCGCGCGCCGCCCCTCAAAAACAAAAAAAAACAAAAAAACTAGAATGCGTCATTTGAGGCCTCAGATTTCAAAATTTTCCGGGGGAGCATGCCCCCGGACCACTCTAGAGCATATAAGTGCAGCTGTGGTGTGTATAAATTCTTGCAAAAAATCGGCGCCCCCCCCCCCCTCCCGTCTGGCAACTGCTGGATCCGCCACTGATACATATTATAATCTGGTAACCGGGGTCGTAATTGTTTGTACAACTGGTCCGCACATTAGTTGTCTTTAGCGCACAGGTTTCGTATATGAATCAACATTATGATTTTAATTATTTTCTTATAATACACTGTGTATTTTAATGTTGTACAAAATGATATGCACCATTAGATATCGCATAAAGGTCAAGGTTAATAAATAAATTCAAGGTTAATGTCAAGGTAAAATTCGAAATATATTTGAAACCTGGTGGGGTTTTTTTGTGATGGGCGTGTCTGACATGGGATTAATAAATTTGATATCCAAACAGTTTAAACGCTTTGATTTTAATGCCACCATCCAGAGAAACAATACAGCCAATGTTAAAATACTTGTTGACGCGTTCAATACATGTAGCTTCCATCTCTCCTCCAATCCCCAGAAGCCATGATAAAAGTTCCCTGCCAAGCAATGCCCCGATACTTGCTATTAATGATGTACATTGCTTTTCAGGTTCATGAAAGTACTGCCGATAAGTTTTTCAAGCATTAACCCTTTAAGCCCTCACGATGCATTAATGCATCATTTCACATCCCTGAAAACAGACTTAATTTTCCTACAACTAGGGGTTTTTAGATTGAAAATTTCCATGAAACACATGGCAATTTTCTTGAATTTTATCCACTACAAGTCGAGAATCGCGGCAGCAATTTGCGGCTTGTAGTGGATGAAGATGACAATGGTAAAGTCAGGCCTGAAAGGGTTAAAATACATATATACAATCCTTTCTAAGCTAAGACTGACATGAGATGAGCAGAAATCCATCTTGGTTGCTAGTTGGGATGACGATGCATGTGATCATCTCAAGACATTCCTCAGCGAATCGATGCTATATTGATTGATCGGTTTGTAATGGTTCACCCAACACCGAAATACAATATATATAATTTCGATGAATATGTATTAATAACTGTCATTCTGCTTATATTGAGCAAGAACTCCATAACGCTTGTTGGTGTTGTACAATCAGGCTAAAATCACCAAAAAATCAGTATTTTTATTTTGGCTTTTTAAAGGGACTGGCCCACGCTAAAATCATCAAAAAATCGGTGATTTTATTTCGGGTTCTTAATATGACCATATGATGTAAACATGTACATAGACTAGAACTAGAAATTTTTATAATTTTTGTGCTGCGCATTCACCAGTTAGGCTAGATATAGAGACGAAATTCCTGATTTCTAATTATTGACAACCATGTCAAAAATAGGAAATGCGGGAGTTTCGTCTCTATATCTAGTCTAACTGGTGTAGAAAGTGAATAAGGCTGAACACTTATCCTCAAGCAGTCCAGGTTGTGTTGCTGTATACTGTCGTGCAAAGCCAAAATGCAGTATCTGATACTTTACAAGCTAGCGGATACCGCCTTTTGCCTTGGCAGAGCAGTATAGTTGAAATTCGGTTTGTGTAACCTAAACACGGGTATGAAAAGTACTAGAACATCTTTTTGTATCTTTTTGACATCTGTATGTATTTCCGGTTCGTTGTGCACATTGTGAATCCTGCTGAGATTTAAATATCGATAGGAATACGTGACAGGAACTGTTACACTCAAACTGGCAAATCAAAACTTACGAATTTAAAATCATTTTTGCCTTTTTACAGGCCAGTGTTCAATTTAAGGTGTGTGTTGATATTATTAACGCGGCTTTATTTGCACTTCTCTCTATATAATACGAGTATTGGGCGCATGTTATGGACGTTATGTTAGCCCGCCACCCTCGCCCAAGACAAAGGAAAACACGTTGAAGTCTGTCAACGGTTCACTGTGGTTAAGCGGTGGAGGTAACTAGAGTTACCATTAGAAAAAGATGCCTGACAAGGTTACCGATTCGTTTACATTTTCATATATTTTGTGTACTTTAACGTTCTCATTTGCTCCACCGATTTGTAGGTGGATTAAAAACACTTAGCTGGACAAAATGCACATTATGTTAACTTAAAATTGGCGATAATTTACCCGTAATCGGTAAACTAAATTTGTTCAATGAGAATGGTAACTGTCATGTGTCAATTCCAGCTGTTACTGGTAACTGCAACTTCAGTGAGTGGTAACTGTCGCTTTCAGTGGGTGGTAACTGTCGCTTCTAATTGGCAGGAGAATGCTATTATAGGCCTAAAATATTCTAAAACAGCTTTCATAATAGTTTACATGATCTTGATGACGATGCGTCCTGACTTTCATTTTAATTACTTCATTATACAGTATCGCAGTAAGGGCGATGTAATATATTACGAGGGCCTACTATATTAGATACTAGATGCATATATGCCTGTACTCATATGCGTGGGTGGTGGACCAACACATAAATATAATAGGGCTTACTTTCAAACACCAGATCGCTATACATGTCAAAAAACATTTCGGTGATGTCTCTTGTGATTTTAAAGTCTACTATATTTATTATAAATTATTTAGGTAGGAATAGTCAGTAGGCCTACGTGGTTTGGCATTAAATTTTAGGCTCATCGTTATTGGGCGGGCATTTTTTTAGGGCTCAGTGGCCAATCTTGATTAAAGTTAGCCTAGGAGCACAAAATTATTTCCTACTTAAGACGCCAAAAAATAGCAAAATCCAAGATGGCCGCTATGTGTACAAGATGAAACAATAAAATTATAATATTTTCGACAGAATAGATGCAGATTCTTGATTTTAGTGTGACATGTAGCATAAGGGTTTTAGTTATGTCTGACATAATGATGTAGTCAGAAAGGACATTGCATTGTTAATAAAATCCAAGATGGCCGCTATTTTTGCAAGGTGAAACAGTAAATTGATATCATTTTCTTATAAAATAGAAGCAAAATCAAAACTCTGGTGTGTACCATAGGTTTCCAAGCATGTCTGACATAGGGGTGTGGCCAGAACGTACTTTACTTATTGCATTGCGAGTAAAATCCAAGATGGCCGCCATTTGTACAAGGTCAAAACAATAAATTGATACATTTTCGATAAAATAGAGAGAATTTCACGATTTCGATGAATGCCGCTGGTTTTCCATGTATGCTCAATTTAGTTGTGTGGCGAGAGGGTAGATCAACATTTTATTGTGGATGAAATTCAAGACACTCGCCATTTGACAAAGTGAAACAAAATTTGAAGGAGATTCGTGACTTTAGTGTCTACCATAGAATTTTCTTATGCACATCACCTGGTGGCATTATCTAGATTCAGATTTAGGAGGGGTTTCAGAGTAGGAAATGTATATAATTTTACTGTAAGTAACATATATTAGTTTCTACCATAGAGTTTTCAGATACTAGTAGCTCGACACGTGACTATGTTTGTATCATTTAAAACAACTATGGTGTACGTAGTCAAAAACCGAGATGGCGGCGGCAAATTAACCATCACATAAACATGACCCTGCGAGAAATGTGTATAGCCTTTGCCGGGATTAGGATCAATCGATGATTTTGCTGTCTATCACAGGGTTTTTCATGTATAGCGCCCGACATGATCAGAAATAATTTGAAAGATAATCAAGATGTTTAAAACCATAATGGCGGCCACAAGACAAACAAAATGGCCACTTCGAACAGTACCATAACCTAAAAGAGATGTAGGCCTATATAGTTTTTGCTGAAATGGATATAGATGAATGGTTTTGGTGGCTATAATATAATTTTTGCTAGATATGCTAGACTGGGTACCACATGGCCGAGCTGGGTATCAGATGGCCGTGCCAGGAGAACACATATCTTCATCTTTTGGTAATAATACCTCTTCCTTCTTTTGGATAAGGCATTGTACATGTTGTAGCCGTCGAATACAATATGCAGACTGGGCTTAGAACAGACTGAAAAATCCACAGAAAAGACATTTTTAATTACTTTTTGGAAGGTTTAAAGCTACACAATAAGGCCCAAATCACCATTTTTATTTTAGCTCCTTGATATGTCCAAACTCAACATAGACTAGAATTTTACATGTAAAACTTTTAAAATATCTGTAGATTCCAGATAAACTTGTTGTTGGGATATAGATTGTCCAAAATTATGCTTGGCAGTCACAGGGGCGTATATATGAAAATCCTGCATGGGTGTTACCAAAATCACTAATCTTCTTCCATTCTGTTGACAATTATATTATTTTTTGGTTTTCACAAATGGCGGCCATCTTGGATTTTACCCATAATGCAATATCTAATGTACTTTCCAACCACACACTATGTCGGGAATACCTGAAAACCCAATCGTAGACGGTCCATTCTGTCGAAAATGATGGTAATTTACATAGCTTAACCTTCGCAGTAATGGTGGCCATCTTGGATTTTACCAACAAAGCAATGGCCAAAATAATTTCCGGCCACACCATTATGTTGGGCATACCTGGAAACCATATGCTAGATACCAAAGTCATGACTCAGCTTATATTCTAGCGAAAATAATATCATTTTAATATTTGACCTTGGTCAAAACGGGCGCCATTTTGGATTTTTATGTTTTACATCAACATTTTTAAATATTCAATAGGGCTCCTAGGCTAATGGTAACTGATGGGTCCTAATAGAGCGTCGTGCAGGCCTTTATCTATGGCTTTCTTTTAGAACCGATTTAATCATCTACATGCCGAATATATTTCATCTTGCGAATAACGCCCGGTATTATTAATGGATATAATATATCATCATCATCAGTTGAATTTGTGTATGGGATACATAGATTTATTATTAAAATTGCAACGACCTGTACTAGCAGATATTTGTACTAGAACATATTTGTTTTCTGAAAAACGTTTGAAAGATATTTTAACATCGTCTTTATTTGAAATGAAGTGTTTGCTTTGTGAAAATGTTTTGATCTATGTCCACAATATTCGCTGTTATGATCCAAAATCCACTTTCTCACACTGAAATTTTGTGATCGAAATGATCTCGTAATGTGTCATCCAGTACATCATTAACACTGTGTGCAAAATATACACACTGATAACATAAGTATGGATGATAATCTACAAGGTAATTTTTTTCGACTAATACTGTTAAAAAAAAGCAGTATTGATGGTAATTTTAACTTATATCGATATTCCCTTGATGATAAACATGTACCGCTCTGCAAAGCCAGAGGCAGTATCTGCTTACAAAGAAAACTGATACTGCTTTTTGGCTTTGTGCGATAATATATATTACTATCGGTGACTATCTACAAGTAGCCTATTACCTGATTACTGTTGCTGGAGTGAATCATCACAGATCTGTACTTTTTCATTTTAAACAGTTAGACAAAAAAACTACACAGAAAACACAGAAGTTGAAACAATAATGGTTCAATGCTGGACGGGCGTCGTAGATGGTGGCAATGTTTCGTGTCTTCGGGGTACAATTGAAATCCATTACATAATATAAAAGTCTCAAGATGTATTGTAAGATTATAGTCCACCAGTGTTACTGAAATAACAGAAATGTGAAGAGCGATGATTTTCTCGGGCAATGATTCCGGACTGAAATGATGATGAGAAACATATACTAACCATGCTAACTGAATTGCAATTGTAAAATTCAAAATAAGCAGTATATATGATGCACCATTGGGAAATTTCCAAGAAATAGAGTTTCAGTTATCAGCAACATAATTTGTCAGTTACCATTAGCATCATATCATTGATTATTGCAGTTACCAGCAACACACTTGGCAGTTACCATTCTCATTGAACAAATTTAGTTTACCGATTACGAGAAAATTATCGAGAAATTCAGGTTAACGTAATGTCCATTTTTTCCAGTTAAGTATTATTAATTCACCTACAAATCGTCGGAGCAAAAGAGGACGTTAAAGTACACAAAATATATGAAAATGTAAACGAGTCGGTAGCCTTGTCAGCCATTTTTTGCTAATGGTAACTCCAGTTACCTCCACCGCTTAACCACAGTGACGGTTGCAGTAGGTTAATGCTTTCTTATAAATATATTATGCATCAATGATTGTGTCTGACAATTGATAGGTTTAAACAATATGATATTTTGCCATGACGTAGGCCCTACAAATATCGAATATCAATTACTTAGACTAAAGTTCACTTTCACATTGACATTGACCCAGTCATATAATTAAAATTGACTGATTTATTATTTTCGTTTGGCATACGGCAGCACGACGAAAAGGAAATCATCAGGTCTCAAATGGCATACGGCAGTACGACGAAAAGGGAATCATCAGGTCTCAAATTTATTTTTAATTTCACTTTAATTTGACCTTGAAGTTTGTTTAACATTTACCTTTTTGTAATATGATTTAGTGCGTAAGATGTGGGATATCATTCGAAATGTCTTAAAAACAAAAATTAATTAAATCGACTGACGATCCATACATGAGGCATGTGTGGTATAGACAATGCATGAATATATCACTTGTCCAGACGATAATGGTCCCGGTTTTAGAGATACAGATTACAATAGGCCATCAAATTAAAGCTGTTACATTGGTGTGTTTTTTTAGGATAAATAAGTATTGCAACATGAATAAATCTCACGCTAGCCGTAAATGTTACAAGTGTGGTGAGAGTCACACCACCTCTGATTGTCGTCACCACAGCCGTGTGACGTGTTGGAGCTGCGGACTCCTCGGCCACAAGAACACCATGTGTAGGAAGTGATGAACAAAACACAGCGCGCCTGACATCTGACTTGTCTAACACGTGTCGCAACACTCAAACTAATTTAATTTATCTTAACGGTCGCAGTTTAAAGTCGGTTACATTTAATGTGAATAAAATCAGAGACTTTAACGCTCTAATTGAACTCGGTGACAGTGACATTTTTGGAATAACAGAGACCTGGTTGAATTCTAATATTTTGGACATTTAATTATTTTCTGACCAATATACTGTTTATCGTAAGGATAGAGAAGAGACAGTACAAAACAAGAGAGGCGGTGGCATTTTAATGGCATTCAAAAAAGCTAGTATATCTCGCCGTCCCGCTGATTTATAGCCTGACTGTGAAATAATGGTATGTGATATGCAAGCCAGCAATGCTAAGAAAACAGCTCTTGTTCTTCGTTACAGACCTCCGTCTTTTGATAAAGAGTTTTTCTGTACCGCCATGAATAATACCCCACAAGCTGTTCACCACGAATATGATAACGTGTGTGTTTTCGGCGATTTCAATTTCCCATCCATTGATTGGAGTGGTAATGAAAATACGCAAAACTTAGGTTCATGCGGTAGAGTCTCATTTAAAGAGATAATGTCAGAATTTGGCCACTCACAGATTAACGATGTGATCTCTAATTCTGCAGGAAATATTCTTGATCTTATTTTTGCAAATATTCCAGAAATGATATCTACTGTTTCTAAATTTCCTTGTATATTTCCCACTGATCACGCTGTGCTAAAATTGTCTATTTTTATTCCAAAGACGCGACATAACAAAAAAGAACGGTTTATTTATAATTATAAAGCAGCCCAGTGGAATGAGCTGAGAGCTAAGATTGTAAATTTATGCAAATCGTGTGACTGGAACAAGTTCAAAAAGTTACGAAAACAACTTAAAAAGAGAATGAAGCATAAATATCAAATTTGTGTAGAAGACTTAAGTGATAAAGTTGGGACCAACCCGAAAACATTCTGGTCTTTTTTTTTCATGATAAAACTCAATCTAACGCCATTCCTGATACTCTAACCGATGGTGATTCAGAGTATACTGAACCTGCAGCAAAAGAAAATTTATTTAACAATTATTTGCGCAGACAATGTGAGTACCGCGGAAATAAATTTATCATCTATCGAGTTTCATTATTTGGAAGTTCAAAAATTATTATCCAGATTAATTTCTAACAAAGCATATGTTCCAGATAACCTTTCGTCACGTATTCTCAAAGAATGTGCAAACGTTCTAGCTCTATCATTAACTTTGTCTTTTTTAAAAAGAGATTTGCCTCTGGTCACATACCAACCCAGTGGAAACAAGCAAATGTTGTACCAGTTCACAAGAAGGGAAACAAATCACAAGTTTCAAACTACAGACCAATCTCACTTTTATGCATAGTATCTAAGGTTATGGAGAGATATATTTACAATAGTGTTTATAATATTGTTAAAACGCTAATTAATACTCACCAACATATGATTAATACTCATGCACCAACTTATGACCGGCAAATCGTGTACCACACAACTGCTATCCGCTTATGATACAGTTGGTAAGCACTTAGATGAGGGTAAACAAACTGATATGCTATTTTTGGATTTTTCAAAAGCATTTGACTCGGTTAATCACAACTTGCTTATTAATAAATTACAAAAACTTGGATTTTCTGGTAAATTATTACTTTGGATTACCGATTACTTTAAAGACTGGTCCCAAAGAGTGGTGCTTGATGGTTCCACATCTGATTGGGTGCCTGTTACATTTGGTGTACCACAGGGATCAATACTTGGTCCATTATTGTTTTTACTCTTCATAAATGACATGCCGGATTGTACAGAACATTCAATATTATCTTTGTTCGCAGATGATGCAAAATATTTCCGGATAATTAAAAACATTTAAAATTGTGAGCAACTGCAGCGTGATTTAAATAGCCTTTACGAATGGAGTCAAGTTTGGAAGTTGAATTTTAATGTGCCTAAGTGTAAAGTACTTTAATTTACAAGAAATGTTACTCCTATTGTATTTAAATATAATCTTAACGGAACTGCATTAGAAAATATATCATGCTATAATGAGCTGGGGGTCACAGTTGACAAGGGTTTAGTATTCAACAATCATGTTTCTAATGTAATCAACAAATGTAACAAAGTCAATGGTATGATTACACGCTCACTAGGTTACAGAGCCCCAACATCAGTATCCATTAAACTTTATAAAGCTTCAATACAGCCCATTATTGAATATTCTGCTCCAGTCTGGTCTCCGTTCACCAAAATTCAAATAGAGTCTATTGAACGAATTCAGATAAATTTTACCAAATATGCCCTTCATTATCAAACTATCGATTATAAAAAACGTTGTGAGCTCTTACATATCTTACCATTGTCTTTTCGCAGAGAGATGATGGACATCAAACTTCTTTTTAAATCACACTATTTGTGTCTGATTTTTCTAATAGTGTTGCATCATTATTGAGATACTACGAACCTGACAGAAGACTCCGGTCAAGTCAGAACGGATCACTCTTTTATCCGAGACAAGTCAGAACTAAGACGTTTAAACATTTCTATTCTAATCGCGTAGTTAGCATTTGGAATAGTTTACCGAAGGACTTGCGCCATGTGCAAACAATGACAAGCTTTGTACGTCAATTGAATAGTTTTTATTATTTAAAGTTCGAGGACAGTTTCAACTGTGATAACGTATGTACTTGGACAAGCAACTGTGGATGTCAGGCGTGTGTGTGATATTCGAATAATCATAATCAACATGTTTCAATATCGCATTCTGCTAGAAAGCGTTCCATTGTGCCACCAGTCCAGCTCAGAATAGTATAGCATAGATGGATTTCTTCGGCTGAGCGACGGCTATGCGAACTGACGCCAGCAGATGCAATTTAGACTAATCAAAGTACTTTTATTCTAAAGGGACTAACGTTATGTTCGTGTCGAGGGCTCTATTTAATACCACATAGTTGTATTATCGTCCTTAAAAATACTCCTAATATAGCATGGTTTTATTGTATTATCATGATATTATATGGTATTTGGCTCGAGTGCATAATGAACTAAACTTGTGTGGTGGCTCAGGGCACCCTGGTCACCTTCTACTTGCTCCGCAGTCAAGCAAATATCTACAACGTTGAAATTGTGAAGACCTTATAAAACTAAAATAATGATATTGTTATAATGTTGCATGCTTTTAAAAAATTCTCCACTTGTAGTTGTTTTATAAGTTTCTACGCTGTCCAGAGAGTTTTTTGGCTACTTTCATACTATTATGTAGTTATTTTAACGCGGGAAACAAAAAATATGTATAATATATTTATATTTAATTTTACTTTCAAGTGTAATTTTAAATGTAATTACCATGTATATAAATTTTATCTTGGATGTCGAACTTAGTTAGGGTGCTGGTCACCTGTATTCGACATCCTGATGTACACAATTTTATTTACAATTGCATACTTGTACGATTATTGTATATATTTGTGTATATAAAGCCTAATAAATAAAAATAATAATTTGTACTTTGAAACATTTGACATTAGCTTTTTTGTTCGGAATTTTTAAGATTTGCTCACATTTTACCTTGTCTTTGCCGCATCACGTGACCTTGACCACTAATAATTATCTTATAGGAATGTTTTATCGTGTAAGCTATACGTTTAATAAATAACACAACTCAAGAGAGATCTACCAATTCTTGAGATATTATTTTTACGGGATTGTTACATGGCTTTGCTAATTATGGACTTGTGCACACACTCGCTCGATTTTGACCTTAACAACCTGGAATATGGCCCGTCTTAGCCAAAGACGATCTTACATTTTTCCAAGACGCCCCCCAAGACGATCGGTTTTGGTCGCGTCGTGATTCGTCTTTTTGGAGCAGACTGGCCTATAGAGTGAGAGGGAAATATTAAAGTCATAATCGATCGATTCTCTTCATATGTATCTATTTTATTTGTGGTGTTAGTATGTTATTATTGCGGTAGTTATTATCCCATGCATTTGACTGATTGTATGTATTATATGTAAGCACAGAAGAAATAATATTTTAGAAACAGATGCCGTCGAACCCGATAACCCCAGGTTCATTGTAAAAACCCTCGTACCATATTACAATAAACTTAAAAAGTTATCATAAAGAAAACAAAATTAAAGGATTGTTTTCATCGTTTTTGGTGTGTACATTTCGGAGCAAATAAATAACTATGTACGCTTGTGTATTTTCTGCGAACAGCTCATATCCCAGCATTACATGAGACTGACCAACATCAAACCTACATCGGCTCAATGTCTGGTGTTTGCCGGAATCGTATGAGTCATTGAGAGAGTGCATGCTATATCAAAACATGCTGACTTACTAATCCTAATCATTAACCCGCCGGTCCCAAAAATATTCATTTTTTTTCATTTTTTAATCGCACATTAAATAGTTTTGGACATGCTAAAGATAAAATGTGACATCAGTCACTAGATTTCGAAAAATCCGAATAATTTGCACTCACTTGAAGTTTCACACCGATACACAATTTCAAGTGGGTGAAAATTCCGACTGAATAATTTGGTAGTTGAAGGGTCAATTAGTTTGGTTTGAGCACATTATGTTGTCACTTACCTTCACAAGGTGTCCATGGATACATAAGCTTAGTGTCGTATTCGAGAGTAAAATTATAACAAAATGTGGTCTTTTTCTCATCAGGAGTAGTGATATCAAGCTAAAACAGATCAGGCTATTCTGAATTAAAATAATATATAACGAGTAGCCACCTTTTGCTTAAATACTAGGATATACCGAGACAAGCATATAGAACACATGCTAATCTAGGTATTTGGTAAGTAGTGTTAAATATTAAGGAAAGACACGTAATCAAGAAATTGTTCGCATAGTGTTAATCATAAAACTCGCAAGCTGGACCTTGAATAAATGCATTCATTCATTCATTCATTCGTTCATTCATTCATTCATTCATTCATTCATTCATTCATTCATTCATTCATTCATTCATTCATTCATTCATTCATTCATTCATTCATTCATTCATTCATTCATTCATTCATTCATTCTTCATTCATTCATTCATTCATTCATTCATTCATTCATTCATTCATTCATTCATTCATTTATTCATTCATTCATTCATTCATTCATTCATTCAGTCAGTCAGTCAGTCAGTCAGTCAGTCAGTCAGTCAGTCAGTCAGTCAGTCGGTCGGTCGGTCGGTCGGTCGGTCGGTCGGTCGGTCGGTCGGTCGGTCGGTCGGTCGGTCGGTCGGTCGGTCGGTCGGTCGGTCGGTCGGTCGGTCGGTCGGTCGGTCGGCCGGCCGGCCGGCCGGTCGGTCGGTCGGTCGGTCGGTCGGTCGGTCGGTCGGTCGGTCGGTCGGTCGGTCGGTCGGTCGGTCGGTCGGTCGGTCGTTTGGTCGGTCGGTCGGTCGGTCGGTCGGTCGGTCGGTCGGTCGGTCGGTCGGTCGGTCGGTCGGTCGGTCGGTCGGTCGGTCGGTCGGTCGGTCGGTCAGTCAGTCAGTCAGTCAGTCAGTCAGTCAGTCAGTCAGTCATTCAGTCAGTCAGTCAGTCAGTCAGTCAGTCAGTCAGTCAGTCAGTCAGTCAGTCAGTCAGTCAGTCAGTCAGTCAGTCAGTCAGTCAGTCAGTCAGTCAGTCAGTCAGTCAGTCCGTCGGCCGGTCGGTCGGTCGGTCGGTCGGTCGGTCGGTCGGTCGGTCGGTCGGTCGGCCGGTCGGTCGGTCGGTCGGTCGGTCGGTCGGTCGGTCGGTCGGTCGGTCGGTCGGTCGGTCGGTCGGTCGGTCGGTCGGTCGGTCGGTCGGTCGGTCGGTCGGTCGGTCGGTCGGTCGGTATATATATATACGGGGGTATATTAACTTATTTCCAGAGGCCAATGCAAGGATTCTAATCACACACATTGAAAAAGAATAAATTACTTCAACTGACGTTTTTAAAACGACTTTTGTATAAGCTGTAAATGTACGGTGATTCTATAGAAGAGCATAATTGTGAAGACTTAAAATGTCTTGCATATCATGGATTATAACCTTAATTTATCTGAGTGATAAAAATATTATCTACCTCGTGTTATTTGTAATGGTAAATTATTATCGCCATGCTGAATAATTGTCCTACTATGATCATACCAGATGTTCCGCTTATGAGCATATACTCATATCAGTATTACCAATGTGCTCCTATTAAGGACATTCTTGGCAGGGACTAATTACCCAGCAAACACAAAACATTTGTATAACATTTATACAACGCTGTCCAACGTCTTCGACGCTCGACCAACAGTTTATACATGTTATACAATTGTTTTGTGTTTACTGGGCAGAGTGGCCTACTACACAATATGATTTGTTTGTGTAAAATGAAATAATTAACTTTACATACTTTAAATACTTTAAATAATTACTTTAACATTACCACCTTATATCTTTCATATGATAGAGGCATTGCTGACATAATTGTCAGATTCAAATGACTGGGAAATACCCTTACATTTCTAAACTAGTCTGTTAGTTACAATATGTGCTCTGTTTGACTTTCAGTTCTGCGCTTGCACAGCTAATCAATTTAATCATTTCATTTTTTAGTAGTTTGTACACTTTTCAAATTCAATTGAACCTTTGTATCCCATTGTCATCGCTATGATTTGTGTGTCATATAGATGGTTAATGTGATTCGTGTTTCATTCGAAAGATTTGGTGCAAGCCAAATGGGTTATTTGGTTCAAGCCAATTGATTTGGTGCGCGCCAAATGATTATTTGGTTCAAGCCAAGTGATTTGGAGCGCTCCAAATGATTATTTGGTTCAAGCCAAATGATTTGGCGCGCGCCAAATGATTATTTGGTGCAAGCCAAATGATTGGCGCGCTCCAATTAAATACTTTCAGTTGAATTATATTTTTTTGGAAATGTTCCCCATAAAGCTCCGTAGTATAGACACCTCATATGTTCAGATAATTTATCTGTAATATTGCCGAGATATGACACAAAATATATTTTTCGGTAACGGTGGAAAATTTTGTCCCAGTTTACCCTTTTCGGACAATTTTGAAAAGGTACCCTTTAGAACCGTATAATGTAACCAGACGTAAACTGTAACCGGTTACATTTTACTGCGCCGTATAATGTAACCGGTTACATATTACGGCGACTCGTTACATTATACGGTCACAACGTCAACCTATAATGTAACCAGGGAAAAAAGGTATTATAGGACCGTATGTAACCAGTACCGTATAATGTAACCGGGATAGTTTTATAAAACGTATATGTTTTTGGGGATTATACTCCGGGAAGTTTCATTACAATTAACTACCTGTTAGTATGTTTAAATTAACTGAGTGAGTGGTTATGTCTTCAAGCGGCGTCCGCTCGTTCCTTTCCCTTATAAGTTTGTGCCTCCACTCACTCGTTCGTCCGCCCGTTCGTTTATCCCCTAACTCCTCAGTACGTCCGTCCGTCTATAATACTTAGATATTTTAATTGTTATAAATATGTCCATGTTGCGTTACATTATAACCCAATGCCGGGTTAATGTAAAGTAGCGAACACTTTGGCTTAAAGCAGCTCCTTGGGATAACCTCAATTTACGTTTTTAGCTTTGTAATGAAGTAGTGTATCCCCCAGATCATGATTTATTTATTTTTAGAATTTTTAGATTTTTTAAAATATTTTTTATCAACATTTCTATTAATCCGCTTAAAACCCAAACAAACATTTTGTATACCTAAACACTTTGTATTTGTTTACTTTACAGGTAACAGTGAGTTACAGGTAAGTGAACATATAATGTATATATTGCCTTTTAGATTTGCAGATCAGTACGTTGCTCTTGTGACGAATGACATTCGACATGTATACACCAACTTATAATGCCATCAAATATATACGGGGAAAAAATGTGAGCCTTGTTAACAAACCTGATATGGTGGTTTTGTGAAAACAATCATGTTCAAATTAAACAAAAAAATTGCATTTATTTTTTTGACTGGTATCATTATTTTTGAAAAAAATAGGTCGATATGAACATGATGAATAAAAATCTTTGTTGGCATTCCACTCAAATCAGTGACTAATCAATCAATCAATCAATCAAGCAATCAATCGATCAGCTTATGTCTCCTAGATATATAATAACAAAAAATGCCCTTTAATTCTTTCAAAGTGGGCAAATGCGTTCAGATCCCAAATGAAGCACCAATTATGAAGTATTAAGTCTAACACTATTAGGGCATTTGTCATTCTTCTGAAGCTGAAATTTGCGTTACCAATGTCAGTTTCAAATGAATAAAAAATGCAACACATAAGCAACTTTAGTTGCTTAGATAGATATACAGTACTGATTTTACAAAATGGGACAGATTTTTCATCAGTGGCTGGCCTGCTTTAACGCTGGCCAGCCCGTCATTAGCCCGAGCGCAAGCCCGGCGAGACAGGCGCAGAAATGGTTGCGCCCAGCGCATGAAATGGGCTCGAGCCCCCACACGGTTCAGGCCAGGAAAATATACCCGCCCAAATCCTACTTGGGCTTGCGCCCCAATATACTGTGTGACGGCTAACATGGATGCTGTTAACCATGTGTCATCTCGCCGGGCTGGCCAGGCTCGCTCTGGACAAGACAGGGCGCGCGCAGCTTGACCACATTCAGCATTATATGAACAGCTCTGAGTTTATCTCGACGTGCAATAAATAAGTGTCCTTACGTGTATACATGTAGATCTGTTGCAGTCCTCATTTATTTCTGCTTAGCCATTTAGCATTTAGCCTTTAGCATTTAGACATTATCTTTAGTATCGGACAAGTAGTTCAGTGTATAAATTCAGAAAATGGGTGGTTTTATGAAGCTACGGTCACTGGAATAGGCCTAGCTGAAGATGAAAAAGTCAGGCTCGCCCGGGGCACCGGTCGAGCTTGAAACCGGACCAGACGAAAAGCGCGCCTGAGTAAAACATGCAGGCGTTGATTCAATTCGCCGGGGCTCTAGATTGGCTTGAGCCCCGGCGATATGAGCGCGGCTCCATTTATATAAACTGATACCAAAACGCACATTGCGCCCCGGCTAAGGGATTTCATGAATCTGGGCGCATACAGGCGAGCCCCAAATGGGGTGGGGAGAGAACATAGGGCTAGCCCAAGGCTAGCCTGCGTTAGCCGGGGCTAGCCCCACTGAAAAAGCTTGTCCCATTTTGCTAAATCAGTACTGTAGGTATACCTGTCTGCTATTTCGTCTCCATTCATCACAACAGTAATAATACTTTTTGATTGTCCTCTTTTTCGATATTAAAATATGTCTAGTATCGGCATTTATACGTGCCACCCTTCCCACCCCGAGTGAACATTTAACAGACGGCACTTTTATTTCACAAAATGATTATGCCCAATCTATGCCAGTTTATATTTCATTTACATTTTCGATTGAAGATTGATCAAACACACAGAAGGGAAATCAAGGAACAAAGGGATCGGGAATACCAACAAACAGGAGGCGAAAAATAACGAGCCAACGAGTTAGCAAATTTACGGGCAAACGCTAATTGAATGAACGAACGAACGAACGAACGAACGAACGAACGAACGAACGAACGAACGAACGAACGAACGAACGAACGAACGAACGAACATGCCAAACGGACAGTGAAAAATGAATGAATGGGGCTTTAGTCTACATTTGCTCATATATAGGCTAACTTGGGTCAGGATGGTGAGATGAATGATATGCCACTGCCATCCAGACACAGGATTCGAAATGCTGGTGGTCCCAGCACAAGCACGCCACCTCTCGGTCAATTAGGAGGCTCCCCACAATATTGAATCTTTACGAGTGAGCGAGGAAGAAATATCTTGTTTTTTTGAAACCTGAATGGCAGAGCGAGGGACGAAACCTGGCCGCGATCTCCGACTTTCCAAGCAGAGGCAGCTTTAGCCATTGCACCATGCCACCCGCAATTATGTGACACAGAGTTTGAAGTGCAAAGTTAAATTTGAATGACACAAAATCTGAAATCCGAAGTATGTAACTCCAAAATTGTATGCTGTAACTTCTTTAACATTTGGTTTGTCTCACATAATTAAATTAAAGACACCACCCTAAATAAACCGAAATCACAGCAGGTGTCTACTAATGATGGAAATATGTTTAGTGCGGCTGTTCCAACCTCTGTTGAATTAAAAATAAATGCAAATATGTTATAATTTTGTCGATATTTAATATGTACATGGTGTCTTCTTCATGCAGGATATCAGATATAACTGTTTCTATTTGTGATAATCTGGAGGGGGTACAGTAGGTTGAAAAGATGTGTGTCTTTATGCGAAAGAGGGTATGAATTTCAGCCTAATTTGAACTGTGGTGACATTTTCACGCGTTAGGGGGTGTAATGCAAAATCTGTCTGGGCAGCATACCCATATCAGACTTGTTTTTTGAAAATACACAGCCCAGGTTATATCATGATATGCGGCACTACATGGTTAGGAGAACAGGAATAAATAAAATCGGAATCGAGGCAGTTTACATGTATGGGGTGGTGAGACCATAATTATGATAAATTGATTCCAGAATTTCAGTATCAGAAATAAACTAATGAAGACATGTCTCTTTTGAAAAGAGTGGGCTTCTGCGAGCTTCACCGTGACAGGCGCATCGCTAAACCACTACACGAGGATCCCGTCCTCATTTGATTCGATGGATTAAAGTATTACAAAAATATTGAATACCATCAATTAGTTTTATAAAGTGCCCTTTTATATCAAGCTTATCTTCTATTCGGTAAATTACGGGCAATAAAAGGAGCGGTTACATTATACATTAGTGCTGGTTACAAATTACGTTTTTCCCTGTGACCGTATAATGTAACCAGACGTATAATGTAACCGGTTACATCATACGTCTGGTTACATTATACGGTTCTACAACCCTCGTATAACTGGCTTTTAATGTTATTTGATCAGGCTATAGACTAATTCAGCTTATACTAGAGGAGCTAGCTAGAGTTGAGTAGGACTGTCGAGGTTGACTAGGTTTGGTTTTAAAATTTGATTATATAATGTCTGGAAATCCAAAAAAGTTTGAAGCCATGTTTCGGCTCATGGTCATTTGACCTCAATATGGGGTCAAAGGTCAAACAAATCAATAAAAATTAAATCTCAGTTACATAGTCATATGTACGAAGACCCAGAGGGGACATAGGAAGAAAAAATAATAATGTGAATATCCCGTACGTACGTAATCATGATCCCGTACGTACGCAATCATTATCCCGTACGTACGCAATCATGATCCGGTACGTACGCAATCATTATCGCGAACGTACGCAATTATTATCCCGTACGTATTTTAAATTGCTTTATTTTATTGACTTATTATGCAATTATATATCAAGAGCTTCCATATGCCTATATATCAGCTGGTCTTGAGTTTAGAGAAGCGCGCAAGGGGAGGGGGGGGGGGGCTCTAACACTTTCTATGTATATTTTGCGAAGTGACCAGTTATGCCTCTGACAAGTCTCGTCTTTTCACGTGGGTGGTAATAGATGTGGCGATATTTGTCTTTCAATCACAGATCTACTAATTAGGAAAGTTACTAAAGCTTGTCTCTGACTCCGAAGTTTTGTAATGTCCTCCGGACAACCGGGACACCCTATTACATACACAGGAGTGACGATACACTACCCCAACCAGGCCCCCATGTTGGCACAAGCATTGGGCCAATGTCGGGTTATTGTCGTACCACTCGTTAAATCAACCCTTCTAAATCATGTAAATGAAATGAAATGAATGGGGTTTTAGGCCACCTTTGTGCACATATAGCCTAAACTGGGCCAGGAGAACCTCCTGAGGGTGGTGAGATGAATGAAATGACACTGCCTTCCAGATACATGATTCGAAATTAGAGCCCTGGCGGTCTGAGGCCGAGCACACTACCTCTCGGTCACGGAGGCTCCCCACAATATTGAATCTTTACGGATAATCGAAGAAGAAACATTTTGTTTCTTTGAAACTTTGAGGCCAGAGTGGGGTTCGAACCCGCGATCTCTGACTTTCCAAGCAGGCAGCCGTAACCACTGCACCAACAACAGCAACGTATTTCAATAAACACATATGCTGCGCACGCAGTAACGAGAACATCGTCTAATTTATTGCATTGAACATTATATTCTAGAATTGTAAAAGTTGTGAGTCCCCTTTATCGCACATGTAGCTCCTACAAGGAACCTATATTATTATACAACCTGCTCAGAGTCTGTTAGGTAGAAGACTTAGTGTAAACTAAGGTCAAATACAATATTGTATTTCCATGTTGTTGTAAAATATAAAATACTTATTTTCTTTGATACAGGTACAATTAAACCTAAGCAACACACAAGTCTAATAACACCACGATGCTTCTTCGTCTGTGTATTTTATTGCGACTGAGATTTTTTAGCACTCAATTTAAAAGTCGGCCTTGCTTGAAAATCATGCTACATATATTTTCAACGTACCCTCCCCCCCCAACCGGTACGCTAAAATTATTTTCAACAAACACCGGCCCCGGTACCCTGAAACTAGTTCGACCCTAGGGATAATCTAAAAATGTCACAATAACCAGTTACACATAGTCTACTACTGTCCGTAACATTAAAATTGCTCTTAATTTATGTTTTCCACTATATATACAAAAATAAAAAATATATATAATGATAGGCCAAATTGTGGCCAACGTCTCAAACATTGGGCCACCATGATTAAAACGATTAAACCAATCTCGTTAGTTAACGGTGATTGGGTGAGGGAAATTAGGGAACTGTCAATCAAATCTCTCCCACAACATCACAGTATGCATTATGCGTGACACTCTCTCCACAGAGATATCTAGCCAACTAGGCCTATCACTTAATCAATCGGGGTTCGGTTCCCGGTCTCGGCGGTTTGAAAGAAACAAAAATGTTTCTTCCCCATCCACGTGTGAAAGTCAGTATTGTGGGGAGCCTCCGTGACCGAGAGGTAGCGTGCTCGGCCTCAGACCGCCAGGGCTCGAATTTCGAATCCTGTGTCTGGAGGACAATGTCATCTCAATCATCTCACCATCCTCAGGAGGTTCTCCTGGCCAAGTTTAGCCTATATGTGCACAAAGGTGGCCTAAAGCCCGATTCATTTCATTGCTTACTTAATCAATATTGGGCCAATGCTGCGAACATTTGTCTCACATTTAGCCACCCACTCTCGTGCTAACATTTGCTGCTTTCGTTTCCTCCTGTATCAGAGAATACACACCAGTTTGTTTAATGTTGGGTCATCGTCTACGACACCAGTACAACATTAACCCGGTATTGACTCAATATTTCGTGTTTCCTGGGCATACGAACAACGGAGTGGGCGTGGCTTGTTATAGAATAGGCTACCTGTTAACAATGTAAAATTTGCATTAGGCATCCCGGCTCAAGTCTGTTATTCTACCTGATTTAAATAACAGCTTAATAACGGCGGTGATTGGCTGATCACGTCCTGTGACAGGCTGAACCACTCTTCGATTGGTTGAGGGTAAAATATGCGTACGTACGAAGACCCAGAGGGGACATAGGAAGAAAAAATAATAATGTGAATATCCCGTACGTACGTAATCATGATCCCGTACGTACGCAATCATTATCTGGGTCTTCGTACATATGTTTACTCAAATTTTCAGAAATTTTATGCTGATTGCAAATATATACATTCTATGTCATAAAAATAACATATGAAGAAAATATGACGTTTAGAGGTTGAACATTTTTTGTGAAATGTTTGTGTTTTGACGATTTACACTACTGAATGTACCACAAAATTTCATTTAAGCTAGATCTTGAAAAAATGCCACCTACTTCATCAAGCATATACTTACTTATACAATAGGAAGTGTCGCTTACCTGCAATGCCAACTCTCAGTTAATGCCGCATCAAAAGAACTTACTTTAGATCCGTTGCGTTTGTCGATTTCCCTAAACCCTGTAAATGCTTAAAATGCGCAAGACCGACAATTTGCCCTTGCGAAAATTAAACATAACATGTTGTAAGTTTTGCGACTGTGGAACAAAATGTAAAATCCGATGAAATAAATAACAACAAACATTTATGCCATACAATATTATTTTATTTTATTACAGTTCTCCAGTAATTATACATTCGAGCCAAATAAACCTGGAACCAAGACAATGTGCTAAATATATTTTCTTTCGTGACATTGTTTTCCATATAGAAAGTATATGTTTGTGTTCTGTATTAAATTTCACAAAAGTTGAGTATAAAAATTACAATAAAACAAAGTTACGAAGTAACTTATATTTTTTCAATGACATTTTTAGAAAATATAAGGTATTTGTAATCAGCGTGAAATTTCCGAAACATAGAGTATAAACATGACTATATAACGAGCTTTTGTTTTTTATTGATCATTGTGACCTTTGACCACATATTACGTCATATTTTCTTCATATGTTATTTTTATGACATAACGTATATATTTGCAATCAGCATAAAATTTCTGAGAATTTGAGTATAAATATGACTATGTAACTAAGATTCAATTTTTATCGATTTTTGTGACCTTTGACCCCATATTGAGGTCAAATGTCCATGAGCCGAAACATGGCGTCAAACTTTTTTGGATCGACAGACATTATATAATCAAATTTTAAAGTCAAACCTAATCGACCTCGACAGTCCTACTCTAGTACTGAGGTAAATAGGCTACTGCGTTTGGCATTTAAACTGCACAGCGAAACACAAGTTCCCGGATCACTGGGCAGGTCTGAGCGTAATAACTCTAGTTATGCCCTCTAGAAATTAAACACTCTCAATAACCCATGATGCCAAACCACCCTACCCTCACGTCATCATCTGTATATCAACATTTCCAATTACTGTTATACAGTTTGCACTTTTTGTAACGCATTACATTAAATGATAACTGTCTAAAGTAACGATTGCAACAATTTCACTTATTTATTTATATTCAGGGAAATAATGTCAGATGCACTAATGTTTCTAGCATATATTATTCTATACTATAATAGAGCAATAAACTAATTTATACATAGCTTATAAATATATCTATGAACAATTGCTGTCACATCTATTCGAGACCAGGTTCTCTGGCTTGCTAAATAGCCGAGGAACTTTTCCTTTCCCTCAGCTCTGTTATCCTGGGTTCGGATAGTCCCCAGAGTAAGAATGAAAAGTAAAGGTGCAGGTTTATGGTCTGCTATCAATTGTGAAGCCATCTTTACATCTCACCGACCTGTCTCTGGACCTGTTCGCTTGTGTGCCATTTCAACTCAACGGAAAACATACAGTCCTGCAGCCACTTCGGCGCAATAAACTAATCGTACATATTGTCATATCCGTCCTACCAGGTAAACATCTCAGTCAATTGAAGCATGTAAGGGTAAAGTGCCTTGCCCAAGGACGCAACATCGAAACAATGTCCAAACATAGAGAGGGGAGAAACAAGATATTTCACTGAACATCCTGCATAAATTCGGGGATTGGCGACAGGCAGCGACATTGGCAAAGCGTCACGCTCTAACCATTGCGCCACATCCCTCTCTAATATAGTTGATGGGTAATATAAAGCAATTTATCCCAAGTAGTTGACCTAATGTCAAACACTCTATTGTCGGTGATCAATAATGTGATAGCTGCATTGGCTCCGATGCTGGGTGGAGAAACCGAGGTATACCGCTAAAAAGATGTCAACCAAGATTATGGCCAGACTCCAAGAGGATGCAGCTTCTATTGGATAGTTGCTGTAGACTAATGATTCTGTTACATTCTATACAGCATGCAACAGACAGATTAATTCTCAGATGACCTGCCGAAGACGGGGTTTAAAATTATACCGCTAGCCTACTACAACAAAATGAAAGGGGACGTATTACTACTAATAACCATCCTAGTTCCCCCAAAGGCGAATAACCTTTCATTCGCTATTCAGTTTATTCCAATTTAAACTTTTTAAAAAAAAAAATCATTAGATAGAAGTAGATCTTGAAAAATATTTGTGCATAGAAATAGTTTTACATTTCATTATAATTACACAATAAATGAGGGATAAAATATAAATTTAAAACACATTGCTCTTAATATGAGCATAGAAGATCTTTATGAGCAGACATGCTCAAATTTGGAATACATAAAAATGTATTCCAAAAAAATAATAGCCTTTGGTTTTTCAAGTGTTTTTATATAATATTCTACGTACAATACATTTATTTCTACTCTAATAAAAATGACAGCCCTAACATTGTCAAGTTAAATAGACATTGCATAATATTTCCTATGGCCATGCTCATCTTATGAACACATGTTAATATTATGAGCAGAATTGCAAAAAAAAATAAAACCCTCTCAAAATGAAAAATATAATTATTAAAAAGGCGCAAATTTATTTTTTTGCTAGAAAAATCACACATATGTATATTTTATTAAGTTTAGTTGGCATCGGCCTACTACTAACGCTCGCAGTGGAGTGTATCCACACTATGCTCATAATACGCACTTCGTGTTATCGATCAAAACAAGAGTGAATATATTTAAGAAAAGATAATTGTCAGACAACACTGTTAAGATATTATTACGACATCGAATCATTTACATGTGTCACATTTTAAATAAAACCATAATTATCGTAAAAAAATTGTCACCTTATAACCCTTTATTTCCGTCGTAGAAAACATGCTTCCGAAGCTAGCGATGCTTGACCCTCCTATGTTAATGGAGACTATACTTCCGATATTTATTCCACTCTCTATGCTGAATAACTGGGCACTGAAGCACACAAAAGAATGCGATAAGTACTATAAATGGTAAAATCAAATAAATGAAAGCCCGTCCCTAAAGAACAACAAAAACAATGTATAATTTACTTCTTCTCTATAGCCGTTATGAACTCTAAATGTCATCATTTAGTCGCCAATTGTAAATAATTTTATCTGAAAGTTATGAGCCTGTCAAACGACCAGGCTGGTATTAATTGGATGAAAGATAAACCTGTTTTCTGTATCAAACGTCATCCTGACAGTACGCTCCGCCATAGTGTCTTCTGTACCTGTCATTTGAATTGTAAAGTAGCCATCTGATACAGAGTTAGCATGATCTATCTCCATCTCAAATGTATAGACATACAAGGGTCCGTCTGAAAACAACACAAAATAACGCTGATAGGGGCCTACATTCAAATAATGGGGGACAGGCTGGACCCCACCCTACCCCATCAGGTCAGACTATCAGTCTGTCGGTAGCAAACAACTGGGTGGATGAAGATGGCTGGACCCAGGAATGTACCCTAACCGGTAAATCACACGATTAACATTATAATAGTACCACAAACGGTGGAAATCCAGACTTTCAAATAATATTTTTAAAATAATATGATTAACATTAGTAAAGAAAAATTGTAATTGACTTGTCTGCTCTAAACTCAAATAGGTCCTCATTACTATTATTATCACAATAATGTACAGTTTTCTTGTTATATTCCCTACTAGTATTGTACAAGTCTGTGGTGCAAAGCCAAAAGGCAGTTTCTGCGTACATTACAAGTACGCAGATTTAATTGTCATGATGATGAATCGTTGTGGTCGTTTGATTATCAGACAGCATTATTATATGTCAGTGTATTATGACAATGGGAATTGCTATCTGATTTTTTTCTTGCTATTCACATAAATGTGTGTACCAGGAGTGCCACTTAAAGGCCCATTCCCAGACAAATGGCATGTTTTTGTTTTAGCTCTGTTATATCTTTTTGGGTGTTTGAATGAGTGAAGGCAACATTCCGATAGATCACAATTTTTAGAAACATCCGTTGGCAACTTAATCGGATTAAAAAAAAACGGATTATGACAAAATGTCGGTCATTACATTTTTATCTTTTAGATCAACCCCTTTTTATAATGCACTTGTCTAATTTGACAGGGAAATGACATCGAATCAGTCACCAATTTGATTATTTCCTTCTAAACAGAGTTTTTTTTATAATTTACTAGCCGTGATCGATGACAATAAGTTCTTAACTCGTATCAGGGGGAGTATGTAAGGTCTCAGATATATCACATCACCAAAGACGTTGCGAGCTTAATGACAACGTCATCGGAAAATCACCCCTTTCTCTGCCCCTTTCCTAACGGGCCTAGCATTTAAAAACAGGAAGGGTCAACACAGTTAAACTTGACCGATTGACATGTTTTAAATCTTTGCGGGAACATCGCCGAAATACACAGGCAATATTCATGGGATGTTCGTGGCTGTTGCAGCGACAAAAAGATCTCTTTTAACTGGAGATTGGAGAAACTTAATATAGATTTACGAAGATAAGCCTAAATAACACAATTTTAAACTTTGAAATTTTTAGGTTTAAGAAACTTGGGAATGGGTCTTTAATAACACTATTCCCATTAAAATAATACAAAATAAATTCTGAAGAGTAGAAAACATTAAGTCTTCATCAATTATTTTGGTGACATGACATGTTTTTATTTTAAGTATAGGCCTACTATTTGTTCATATCCATGAACATTACAAGGTTTCTTGTAAACGTTCACAGGTAATTATTATTGTTTCAATATACCGTTTCCTTAGATATGAAAGGGTGTATCTGCCACTTTGTGAAGTGGCAGATACACCCTTTCATATCCAAGGAGACGAATTACATGTAGCATGTTTGTTCATCATGTTGTTTGCTTATGATTGAGACTACATTTCTTTTTGTGTTAAATGTAGCATGGCTTCTAACACGCATGTCATGTTCACTAACCAGATGAATGATCCAGTAAAGCTGAGCAACTGTCATCACAAGGAGGCAACAGGCAACTGAGCTGACATAAGGTAGACCAGACGAACGTGTAGTTCACATTGTAATTGATGTCCCATAACACCACCTGGAAACATAACATATGACAAAACAGACAAAACGGATGGATATAGCAAGGAAAATAGAATCAGTCTGATTCTATTTTCATCGGATACAGCAACATAGACAGACAAATAAGGGCTGTATACATGTACTTTTAGTATTTTTTCCAACATCGACTTGAAATCCAGTAAAATATGATTTGAAAATTAATTTAAAAATCTATATATTTATTAAGCTATTACTCTATTGATCTTACATTCTAGCAGCATCTATGCATATTTACCTCTATTATTTTTAGCCCAGATATGATCTCAGAATAGTTGGCTGATAATGTCAAAGACTGCACTGGAGAAGGTAATATTTCAGTGGACACTACTTCTTCCCACACACTGGACAAAGAAAATATAACGTATTGGGCCTATCAAATAATGATCAACAATATAGGCCTAATGAACCGCAAATAAAAACTGTGTGCGATAATAATAGCGAAAACAAAGCGCTGGGCCTAAAAAACTATTAAAAAATTCAATACATGTGCCATTTAATTTTTGTTTACAGGCTGATCATAAAATACAAGGCAGTTAATCCTTTGGAATTTAAAATAAACGATACCATTTGCGATATTACGTGAATGGCATGATAGCACGGTTACTAACCTATCATCATGAATTGGTTTTCGGGCCTCATTCAGGTTCACTGTTATCTCATCATGATCACCGGAATTCACAACCACTTCAAGACCAACAGCTTCACCAGATTTCACCATCACTTGGAATTGACAGTACTGCATTTGAGAAAGTTCTACAACAATCATTGATAGGTTGACTCACTTGGTCACAATGTCTGGTGCGTGGCGGAGCTGGAGTATACAGTCACAATGCTGCTTGACATTTTATATTCATTTGAAGTAGGGATTGATAGCACAATTACATATCTGTATGAATGAAAAAATACTCATTGCCCCACAAATAAACGTAGAACTGTTATTTGGTTATGTGTCACGTTTTACACAGACCTACCTAGTGCATTATAGAACATGTATGTATCTAGCTGGTAACGAGCGCTTACTATGCCCACATGGACACCCAATGTCTAGAGGTGTGATATGTATGTATGCACATACAATATCGTTACTCGCCTATAAATTAGTTGTTCGTGTGGGCATAGTAAGCCCTCATACTCGGGATTTAAACTTTGTCTGAAACATCATGATCCAGCCAATTGTGTGCGAGAACTAAGTTAAAGGTCATTGCAACACAATCAAATGGCCATGCTTTATAACATCAAACATTGGATGGAAGTATTTATCTAATCCCCGAGAGCAACACACCACACACCAAACAAAATCAAATCAAATCAAATTTATTCTCACAAGACATGTGAGATATGTGAAATATATGTGAGATATATACATTATCATTTGTTTACCAGGAAGGCATACAGTAAAATTACAACATTTTTTTTATCCATTAACATTCTTAATGATAATTTGTATGAGCTTAGAGAGTTTCAGTAATTTAGTTCCACTAGCATTCATAACATGATTAAAAGTAAAAATCGAGGGATGTGTGAATATGCGTTTGCCTAGTAATAGCAATCTCTGCTCAGCAAAGAAAGGACATTTTAATACGTAATGGAACTCGTCTCCTACTTCGTTTATGTTGCATAAAGTGCAGTATCTTAAATTTCTATCCTCTGAATTTTGTCTGAATTTTTCAACAGGGAGTTTGTGATTTCGACATCTAAATTTACAGAGCGGAATCCAGAGTGCTGGTGGTAGACTGATTAGATAATTTTCTCTTTCAAAATTTAGTTTAAACATTCTGAAATTAATGGATTTGGGGCTCTTATCAATGCCCGAGTTCCATTGCTGTATGAACTCATCTCGGAGGCGCTGTAACATATTATTGTTAAAAAGGTCTATTCCAGTGGGAATAGTTTGGCTTTGCCAGACCCCCGAAAAACCACAATCACATAGTATTTTCTTAACAAATAATATCCACGGAGAGTGGTAGACATTATTTGTGTGTATACTAAATATAAACCTATAAATAAAAGATGATAACTTCCTAGCCTGGCATGTGATTAATCTACTCCAGTATTTAATAATTCTACACCACTTAACACGTAAACTAAGCGGTATTTCACCCGTTTCACCGTATACTATATTTGTGTATGTACATTTATTTAAAGATAATATATATTTACGAAATTTTAAGTGCAATCGTTCAATTACTATACAATCTTCAACTCCCCACGCTTCTGCCCCGTACATAATTACTGGGGTCACAAGCGTGTGGAATAGCTGCAGCTGGATGTCTATGTGTAGGGTTAACGTTCTTGCCTTGCGTAGTAAGGAGAACATTGGTGGACATAACACGAGGTTGACATATCATGGACCCTTTAAATATATTTCTATAGATAAATAACGTTATTTTTACTATGACGAGGTAAATAGTCCTGATACCGTCTGTTTTTAATGTATGTACTTGTACTCTGGAAATGATGCATGCCGTATAAATTATTCTGATTTTGGGTACAGGGGTGAAAATAATATGTATAAAAAGCATGTTTTGTTTTTGATTAATACTCTATTTCTGTATATAGCAATCGAAACAAGTCTGATGTATAATCTTCTATTACGCTAGCAGTGTGGATCGTTTTGAGCTCAGGGGGCAAAAACTTATTCAAGGCAAAGGAAACATCTACCTGGTATAGCTATGAGTATGAAGCTTTCCTAGTATAATATAATTGGGTGGAAGCATGGCGACTGTGAGGCTGATGGGAGAATTAAGTCTTGTTTGGTAGAATTGTATAAAAAAACGGAAAACATTTGTAAATAAATTAATTTCATGTTTTTCCATGTATAGTATTATCTACAAGGTGTCTTGTCGCTTGGTACACTTAACTAATTAACTAAGGTTTTGTGAGTTGGCTCATTAATTTTGTGCACAAATTAGTGCATCTATTAATAAAAAAAAAATTACTTACCTTTAAATTGTGCATAGCCAAACATCAAAAGGATGAAAACAGTGATACACATAATTCCACGTGTACACTGGAAAACTGACAAAATGAAATTTTATTGGAAAACCATCAAACTACAATTATGATTGCCTCGATGTACGCTTAAGGATATCACAAAGACAATCTTGTAAATGAACAGATATATGTGAGATAATCAAGGGCAATGCTTTGATGTTTGCCACTCAGAAAAAGCAGGCTTATCCGGCAGTGGTTCCAAGGACATCCGCAATATGTATGATAATATTGTTAATGACAGCGATGCGTCTTACAATTTACGGTGAGTTAAAACGGCCCTGATAAAGCAGAATATCACCACCCAATATCAATAATTATATAAACCAGGGTTTTGATTACATGGTTTTGATTACACACAGATACGTCATTCATCAATAGCGGCTTTATGTCCGCCGTTAAGGGCTATAATACGCAGGTATATATTATTCACACAAAAACGCTGTTAAGTTTGCATTAGGACAACATCCATCGACAGATCTTATAGATTGTCTGCATTGTAGCCAATAAATCTTTGAATACATGAGACACTCACTCTATTTTGGATAAATGCCGGTCCACTGTGAACCAGCATTTATACAGCTTGGGTCAACGTAGGTGTTTGCTGTGAACCTCGCATGTTATGTTATAAGCATCAGAATGAATCGTTGCAGACACCTTCCTAGGAAATCGCATCACATTACGTTTAGCTAAACAATGTGACAGATTGATCACTCCACGTTTCGGCCCACCCTTATAGACGTACCAAGTCAACATCTGTCAACTACAAATTATGCAAGCTTATATATTATGTAAAGTATTTATTGTTGTGTTAAAAGTAAGTATACATTTCTAAAGAAGTGAGAAGTGTTTTTATGACGGTTTAAGATTTGTGTTTTATGATGTATTTGCTATATGGTCATATATGATCTTTTTTAGTGTTTAACCCTTACAGCGCGGGGGGATCGACTTTGGTCGTCAGAATCTGACGTCTGTGTACGTCAGATTCTGACGCCTAAAGTTGATCCCCGCATTGTAAGAGTATAAATATTTCTAATGGCGGTAGACCCATACCATAGGTATTCAAATGAATCAGAAAGAGCTATAGCAAAGACAATAATGATTTCAAACTGAAAAAAACCCTTTGGTAGCAATGTTTTTTACAAATTAATTCAGCGCTTTAAGGGTTAAATAAGCTACTATTTGTTTGTGTAAATTACTTAAGGTGACGCTCCTCATATTAACTCTCATTGTCGTGTGTAGTCAGTCGTCAGGGGCGCGTATGTTAGGACGTTGATGAAATCATGTTCTCCCGCTTTCTGGATTTTGTGCACATTTGTCAGGGAAAAACTAAGTTACCCTCCTTCTCCCCAGCTTTCCGTCCGGTATTATTTGTTCATTTATATTACTTATTGTACTTTTTGTTGTAGTAGATGTGTCGGGCGGTTAGTCACCCCCCTGATTCCTCTTTGCGTTGTTTGATCATTGAATTTTATTAGTTTATTGTGGTGTATGGAACATATATGTTATATTAATGTTCTGATACACGCCTATATTGTATGGCGAAATACAAACTATCAAAATGAATAGGTATCAGTACTACATTTTTGTAGCATTTTAATATTTTATACTTGTCATTATTAAATGACCAAAATCAATCAGCTATGGTATTATTTGCATTGGAAAAAGATAGCTGTCCGCTTCTGATTTTGTTTCGTAACCAATAGTCGAATTTTATCGATTTTTAAAATGAAGATCGTAATGTACCCCACCTTGTGCAGAGCACGTGCACTCATGTACGGTACAGATAGAGCTGCTACAATTTGTTTTTAACACAGCTGCAATCATACACTGTTCAGTTACGATATCATGACTCACATTTTGTAAACGTCGCGCCGTATTATATCGATGTAAAATAATGCGACATTATATTGAGCATGTTTGTGCCATTTTTTATTATTAATATAATACAATATCTGGTGAAATATTTATAAAAAGCGCAGGACTCACGTTACGATACCATCTGAACTCCCGATGACAGCGATGATTTTCTACAATAAACGAGTGAAAAATAACAAAAATAGAAAGATAAATCAATAAACTGTTTATATTGCTAAGCACTTCTGGTCTGAAATGTAAACATAGGCCTACTTATAATCTTAATGTTTTATAGACATGTTGAAAATGGGGATCGTGCTCCCTCGCCATGTAAGGCCCGGATTTTAACGCAATTTTGTAACTTTCTGGGGTTTTAATCGACTTAATTTGTCTTTTCTATCCATTGGAAGGTTTGCTGTCAAGATAAAATCTATACTGTACATGCTATTTATTTTTTTATAGGATAAAAACTGTTTTCAAAATCGGATGGTCAGTTGTTACGTAACAAATCAGAAATGGCCAGCTTCGGTCAGGTTTCGCTTTCTGTGTTTAGATCTAAAGTTACATAGGCTACTGCTTGTGGTGTAGGCATTTATTTTATGATGAAAGCCGACATAAAGGTTTTTATTATTTGCGCACATAGGGCCTATTCTGGCTGTTGCTTGATGTGATGCGAGGTAACTCCACCCACTTATTATGTTATTTTGCCTTGTGAGAAGTAACTAGTTTATAGATAAATGTGACTGTTTTGGCACGTAAACATTAAGATCATGCCATCTCAAAAATAACTTTAAAAGCGGCAATCATTTTTTATATAGGGTAGGGTGGGACAAGACGCCCATGCGCTTTATATATCCAGTCCTTGGTCAATTTGGTCTAATTTTACGTTCGAGACAATACCTACCACCCGATGACAGTGTGGAGGTCACGCGGTGAATAAATCAGTGTTGATGACTAGTTTTCACTTTAAGCCAAAAAAATTATAAAAAATGGACCATGCAACTTTAATGATTATTCGTTAAATAACCCTGATATAAGGATGTAGAATTCTTAGCGGTTCAACATAACTCTAAGATACATTTTTATTCTATGACCTTGGGCGATAATACAGAACTCTACGGCGTGCAACGAGATCAATTCAAAATGACAAAATGGGGCAAGACGCCTACCATGGCGTTGGGAAAGACGCCCATAGGGATTGGGGCAAGACGCCTACTATGGGCGTCTTGTCCCGCACCATCCCAGTAAGCATGAAACAATAAACCAATGTTGCTTTAATGCTGGGCTGGTGTCGCTGACGGTCATTAATAAAACATCAGTACCAGTTTTCTACGAATCTTAATACCCTTTGAACTAAAACAGTCTTAATTTTTAAGTTTTTGTCGTTATAGCCTACAGCCTAGCTCTGAGCCTAGCCTAATTGCAACCATCTTTTTAATCGTGGCGTTTATTTTCAGGGGGTCCAAAACCATGATTACGTGACCAACCTTAGGCAAGTGAGGTTTGACGATTGTTTTAGGTTGTAAACAAATAAGCTTCAAGGCCTCCCTATAAAAGATGGGCGAAATTTTGTAGAGCGTAAAATCCAAAATGGCTGCCATCGATCACAGTGAAAAGCAAGTATTCACTTATATTCATCCACTGGTCTCCCAGTAGAGCGCATTCTTGAATGCACTTTGGTAAAAGATAGATTTATGGATGTCAACCAGTTTACAATTTAAAAGATGCATGTCGCTTTTGGCCGAAAACGGCAAAAAATCACGATGGCCACTAGCTGCCTTTTAAACAAAATAGATTTTAAACTAATTATCCCATAAATAACTGTGATATGCCATTTCTGACTAATTTTAGGGTGTGACACCCATTTCTGATTCTAAAATTACAATAATAAGCCTCTGTGACTTTCAAACATCACACGAAGGTCAAAACATGATCGGTATATCGGTTATATGGTGGGTTTTTGCTAGTGGTCCAAAAGTTACATTTGATATGTCCCTTTTGGCTGACTGGGTGGCACAGAATCTATCTTTGGTATTCATAAAGTCATTCTAGGTATCAGTGACCTCAACAATCTTATTCTATGACCTCTATATGAAGGGTAAAAATGAATACCAGCGGTCATAGGAAAAATACAACTTATCCATAAATGATCCAATATTCAAATGTCATATGTCGTTACTAACTGACATGTGGCACATAATCCATTTTCGGCATGTCATTTTAAGCATCGGTGACATTAAAAGCCTTATTATGTGACCTTCAAACACCATACCAAGGTAAAAAAACGACCAATAGTTGTCATTAGCCATGGCAGTTGCACAGCCATGACATACATGTATTGTATTCCATCTGTGTAATATAATCAGGGGGTCACTGGGGTCACGTGACACTACCTTGATGTCTACCTAGTTTTCCATTTTCTAGTCCAGTAACTTGAGTCCATTTTTTAGTCGCGTCTACGTATTGTGCCATTTGTTATATTTTGGTGACCTTCCCTTTTTCCAACCTGGATCCGCCCCTGATAATAGACTAAGGGAAGTCCATGTGGAGGCAACATATGCAATTGAAAACAATGCGAGCATAAACAAATCTTCTAAATCACACACAACAAATAAGTTATTTCCCATTGATGAATGGTTACAAATTCACATGAAAAACGACACCCACATATTTATTACATATCTGATGCAATATTCACTAGTAGGGGCACTAAGATGGTTGTTAGTGATAGTACTTGGGAGTTGTTACATCTGTTGCATGCTGCGTGGCATGGTACATAATCAGCTAGTCAACAACAACTATCCAAGAAAAGTTGTAACCTCCAAGAGTCCGATCATATCTTCATTAATGCAAGGAAAATTGATTGATGTGGCCACAGTAGAAATCATCACTAAATACCAGAGCATGTTTCAAAAAGGTAAAAGCACCACAGAGCATTTAGTTAAGTTAGAGGTGTATATCTGTTAAGGTTTTGTAAAAAATCAAGACATAGTGTAAATATTTTGTGATGCAGAAAAGGCCTATGACAAAACTTTGATGAGTATATATGATAGGATCATGAAACACTTTCATTGCATATGGCCTAGGTCTAAGGGGTACAATACTTCTTTTTGTAATATATTTAAAAAAAAGAGACAGTTTAAAGTCGGATGAGATAACACCTACACCTTCTGAATTCACAAGAGGAAGGTGTCCTACAAGTAAGTATTTTGTCGCCAAATCTATTCACAGGCTCAACTCCAACCGGTGATGGGCAATGTTTTAAACGCCCCTGAGCATAACCTCCAACATTGGCTGACGTTCGGATCTATTACCTCCAGTGCGATCATCTCGCCGATATATACACAATACAGCCTTAATCCAATTTTAATTTCATGTGTGACCAATATACCCTTAATATCCAGTTATCCGGTCGCAACCCCAGTAATTGATGAATATAATTTAGAACAGCTGCAATGATTTCTGTACTTCTCTTTAATATATGTAGATCTAATGTAAAAAAAATGTATGCCCTTTTATGCCCACAAATAGATTCGACTACAATTACACAATACAATTTTTTTGAAAAGTTGTGTTTTGACGATGACCGCTGGTGGTCATTTCTGGCCTTTATTCAGAGATCGCAGCTCAGAGACAAAGGTTTTCAAGGTCATCGATGCCTAAAATGACATTATTGATACCAGAAATGGATTATGTGCCCCAAAGTCAGTCAGACACGACAAATTACATGTACCCATCGGACCACTTATGAAAAAGTTGTATTTTCACTGTGACAACTCCTTGTCATTTTTTTACCTTGATATGGTGTTTGAATATCACATAATAAGGATCACATAATAAGTATTATTAGTTGAGCAAGACAGTTGTTCAAAGGTCGCTGGTGGCCATCTCGGATTTTTGCCGTTTTCGGCCAAACGCGACATGCATCTTTTGAAATATAAACTGGTTGACCTTAATAAATTCCTTTTCTACCTAATTGCATTAAAAATGATGTTCACTAGGAGTCCAGTCGATGAAATAGGTGAATACTTGCTTTTTACTGTGATCGATGGCGGTCATTTTGGAGTTTACGCTGTACAAAATTCTGCGCACCTTTTCTAGAGAGGCGTAGGAGCTTTTTTTTGACAAATACCTTAAGCTACCTAGAACAATCAAGGGTCACGGAATCATGGTTTTGGACCCTAATAATATACAAATGCTTCAAGCTATGCTGCAATGCACTACGTTATCTATGAAGAAATCCTAATATCATTTCGCAAAAAGCAGAGCATAATTTTATAATCTCAATAGCGATGTTAATGTATGTTATTGTCTGAATGTTAAATATAAACTTAGAGCTGGTCTTGTAACTCAAAGTGACGTGTGTTTTTATCTCTTGATGACCAATGATGATACTATTTATTATTTATTGTCACATATTATAATTTGATGCATCAAACTATAAAAATTGCGGGGTCACAAAAATATATAGGCCTCCACAATAAAACATGTTTGGTTCAGATGTGTTAATTGTTTCAAAATGACCTTAGATGACCCCAAAGGGGACCAATTGACCCCCGAATGACTTGTGTGATCATAATATTCGTTATTTAAAACTCGTTATTTGATGTCAAATGACCTTCAGCCTAAAATATTTATTTTTTTGAAAGAGGACTTATTACATTATCGAAATTTTAATGCTTTCAATCAGCAAAAATAGCACTTTAACCCCAGCAAAATACATACATAGCCCACTGCCCTATGATATTTTTGACTTACTTTCTAGCCCGCTACCTCTCGGTCACGGAGGCTCCCCACAATATTGAATATTTTCGAGTGAGCGGAGAAGAAACAGTTCGGTTCTTTGAAACTTGAATGCCAGAGTGGGGTGTGGGGCAAGATGCCCACCCGTGGGCGTCTTGCCCCGAGGGTGGGACAAGACGCCTACTTTCTATTTATTTTTATTTTATTATCTGACAGCTGAAAAACGTTCCAAGCTTAAAATCATCAAAATATACACATCGAGACAATAAATAAGGAGTGAAATCCTTAGGGTGGGCGTCTTGCTCCACCTTACCCTATAAATCTTTAAAAATGCTCCCTCCACCAATGTCATTTTTTTCATGATTATCACTGTCAGTCATTTTGTTCTAAATGGTTTCTTCCCGAAATGTAATCAGATGGTGAGAACCATCAAGGCAATCCAACCAACTGCTCTGAAGATACATAGACCTATGTACCCTGTGTTCATAAGCGTTTTTTGACGGCCATCTTGGAAAATATCATTTTATGGGTCGATACGGAAACAATTTATATATAGGACGAGTAATAATAGGTCATAATTATGTGCAAATATATCATCAGTTTAATTTTTTTATTTTTTATTTTTGTGTAGCCCGCAAGCGGCAACGGCGGCGGAAAAAATGATCACCGACACAACTGAAACATTTTACTCACCACCCAGCCAACACGAGACATTATCCGACGTCGGCCCAATATCACCCGATATTAGGTGAATGTCTAGTGTTACCTAGGTCAGTGGGTTTTTACGATTGCTGTTTTATCATCATTCGCATTTAGATTGCAAATACTTTAAGCCACCTCAAGGGCGGGGGTCCTAGGGTAGTGGTTAGCCCCGCTGCCTTTCACGCCAGAGTTCGGGGTTCGTTTCCCGGTCTAGGCGGTTTGAAAGGAACACAATGTTTCTTCTCCATCCATTCGTAAAACTCAGTATTGTGGGGAGTCTCCGTGACCGAGAGGTAGCGTGCTCGGCCTCAGAGTTCGAATTTCGAATACTGTGTCAGGAGGGCAGTGTCATCTCACCATCCTCAGGAGGTTCTCCTGGCTCAATTTAGCCTGTATGTGCACAAAAGTGGCTTAAAGCCCGATTCATTCCATTTCATTTTTAAGCCACCTCAATGGATTTAGCTCGTACAATTTTGCATATTCTTTGCGCAATTAGACAGAAAATACGAAGAAAAAGGAAAAACTACGAGGAGAAAAATAAGAGGAAAGATTTTGTACATAATCTGTGGTACGGGCATTTAGAATCTTCTTCCAATTCTGTCAGAATGCACTTGCAATGCTTTTTGCAATGCTGAACTCCTGGGCACATTTGCATTCCCACCGCTGAATTCCTTGGGAGGGTGGTTGAAAAAATATCACAATATTTTGTAATGTCAGATTTGTCTAAAAACACCAGCAGGGTGGTAGCTTATAAACAAGTTATAACATGAGAAAGATTTGTGCTTTACAGGTGCATAACACAAAGGTCATGTCAAGGTCACATATCAAGGTCATTTCAAAATCATCATCATTGTCTTAGTTAACTCTTTCTGCTTTATTTGAATACCTATGTTATGGGTCTACTGTCATCAATTAATTATTTTTTTAATTATTTTAATGCGGAGATTGACTTTGAGCGCGAAACACACCAATGCGATTGCCCGCGCGTGGTCTCGCGCGACGTCGCGTCGGTTTTTCAAACACACTATTTCATCATTTGCCTAACATACCAGCGTGACGACGTGTGCGATAGGCAACGCCATCTTTTTCAAAATTGTTGCATTTCCGTCGCGCCGGCCTTCGCGCCGCGCGCCGCGCACCGCGCATCACATGTTGCGCTGGACGTCGCGTCGTTCGTCGCGTTGGTGTGTGAACAGTCACGCGATTGTCGCGTCCCACGTCGCGTGCCTAATCGCGCTCGCGCTCGCGTTGGTATGTTTTGCACTATAGACGTAATAAGATTCTAAAGTCGGTACCCGCACTGAAAGGGTTACGTCACGAAAATAAACCAAATCCTGATAAGTGCCACCAGAAAATATTTATGCTCGTTTTTTTTCAAATACATTAAATATCTCCCTTAATATTAGAATTCGACATTTTTCAAATCCCCCTTGAATGCGATCAGTGTTTTGAATGCTGTTAAAATGTTTAAAAAATGTTGCGAAATTAGTGAAAATTTTAGCAGGTATCTAGAATGACGTCCAATATCATCTATTTCCACTAGGTCTGCATGTCGATAATTTCAAATTTTAATGGTGTTGAATTAAATATTTCAAATGCAGTCAGAATTAAGTTTGAATATTATTTTTTTTAAATTAGCTAAATGAATGAATGAATATGGATGATTAAAGGGAGAAGTGTGGACTCCATGCTTTCTGACTACAACAATGAACAAAGACTCTTCTCTAGCCCAGAAGAACCAATTAAAATCCTGAACCAATTGAACTCTTGGAGATGTTTTCATGGAGTGTAAGGGGTGTCAAAAATTTCCGCTGCTGTGTAGAAGGAAAAGAAGAGGTTTGCCGACGCATCCAACAAATGTCTTTGTATTTTTTTCCTGCCATGCTTAGTTTACTACGGGGAAGGGGGTGGCTATTATTGTTTGTCAAGCAATTCATGACTCCGATAGACAACTGATAGAGAAAATACCGATTATTGAGCTTGTGAGTGTACACCTACATTAAAATGTGATACCTATCGGTAACCCCCCCCCCCCCCCCCATCATGCTCAGTTGACTTAGGGGAGGGGGGGGGGGGTCTACTAATGTTTGGCACCTTGTATTTTCTCAAAGAAGCAAGAATAATATGGTATTGACGGGGTTTCTGTCTACACGCCAGTAATGATTCGTCTAATGATTCCGGTAATGACTCTTCCCTTCAGGCGGATCAATGGTAAATACCTCACTTTTAGATCTAGTCACAAAACATTTGCTCTGCTATTTATGTCGTGAATGTGCCTATCAACTTCATCATTTGGGACATGGATCTACTTAGTGACTATATGTGACGTGGCACATCGGCACCCGACCTAGATGCCGTGGCTTTAGATTTTGAGTTATGGCCATGGTTTGTTAAAATAATATTTTTAGGCTAATTTTCATTTTTAACGCTGATCGAAAATACAACTTCAAAGCAATATAAGTACAACATATTGAAGATACCCTAGTTTTATTCTCATATAAAAAAATGATTTAATTTAAATTATTTAAACTATTTGTCAATTAAATTTCAACTTTGTAGGTCATTTTCTCAACATTTTGCGATATTTTGAGCTTAAGTTTCCAAATCTTGTTTTATCGAAAAAAATGACATGCTAATTGTATCGTGCGTGTATCCAATTATCAATATTAAGATAATTTAAATGTAATGTAAAAAAAATATACTATGTCACTTGTAAGTATTTTATAAGTGATTATAGCATTCATGCAAAATACACAAGCATAAATGGTATAGTGCCAAGATATTTTTTTTCGAATATTAGTTTTAAAATGTATTTAGAATGTATATTAGCACTCAAATTGGATCCCATTGGCAGCAATTTATTTTTTTACATAATTTTATATTTAAATGCTCAATGAATTTTAAAGGAATTATAAACACATATAAAATAATTATTCATCACCTACCAGATATGACCTGGTGAAAACAGAAGGTTTATTATTTACTCGAATTCGTGGAGAATTAGTAACAATACTATGTGTTTTAATGGCTAATTAAAATTGAACATTATACATAAAGTTATTTTATTAATTATTTACGCATGACATATAAATAGCATAATGATTGTTCAATACCTTTATTTTAAATATATTAATAATTATTAGTTTTTCAAATATAATAATTGCTATTATAAAACTACATGAACAGTTCTACAAAGAAGACATGTATTTTTCAGACTATGAAAATCGTCGTTTAATTCTGCTTCTATGATCTATATTAGATCGTGTTTCTATTTGCCAGTTCTCAAGCTGTGTTATATTACCCAGGCTTACTGTAGCTGTACATGTAAGGTTCACTGCTGGGAGCACGTCACAGTGAATCTGATTAGTAGGCCTGTGAGATGGTTTGGTATCCTTGTGTGTCATCTTAATACGCGAGTTCATGTTTGCTCCAGAAACAGGAGGCAGCTTAAATCTGTCATCATTTCGTCTAGTTGACATTATTCTTCGGTCAAATCTTGACTTGGTGACAGGGGAGCCATAACGACAGGTGCGGGCCAGGGATTTCCTGGCATCATAATCTCTTAAATCAGGTCTGAGCCTGCTACAATCTAACACTGTCATTTGTAGTTTCTCAGCTTCCTTTACAGTCTGATCAATCGCGTAATTAGCCATTCTCTCCTCCTTCTCTAGAGAACGTAACCTGCGCTGCAGTAGAAGTTGTTCTTTCTTGTTGATTTTAGTGACTTCGTCACTAAGCTCACTATGGAACATGCGCTTTGACGTCGCCATCATGTAGTTGTACCGGTATAATTATGATATCACAATATACAATAGCCGTCGGCCTACTTCCTGTAAACAAAGTGAAAATAAACGTGACCAATGTTAATTTTAATTCACAATTAAATAGTTTGCTACGCAATTGTTACGGCTGTGATACAGATAATGGACAACATAATTATTTAGCTTATTAATAACTAGCTGATCCGGTTTTCTTTTACATTGTCAATATCTATATTTCCATTTTCTAATAAAGATTTTCTGTAAAGAAGTAGTATGCCTACTGGTACAATACGCTATATCAATATAATTATTATCAATATTAACATCACAGATTTACAATACACATTCGTGAAGCTATAGGCTACTACAAAGCGATAATGGATGGATTGAAGAATATAATGAATAAATGAATTAATTAAATATTGGATGAATGAATGAATGAATGAATGAATGAATGAATGAATGAATGAATGAATGAATGAAGTCAGGCTAAACTGGCCCAGGAGAACCTTCCGATAATGGAGAGATGAATTAGATGACACTGCATTGCAGACTCAAGCTTCGAAATGTGAGTCCTGCCAGTCTCAGTTCGATAACGCTACCTCTCGGTCACAGAGACTCTTCATAACACTGAATCCACAGGTTGATGAAGCAATCGGTTTTGTCTGACATGCATTTTAAATTCGATACATTAAAGGTGATTTATCACCCCTTATATAGTATGAATAATTTTGTGACAAATAAATCAGAGTTGCCACAAGATGGGGCACAAGTGTTTCCTTATATGGGGTGATCGGCTATCATGTGACCCAATGAGAGGGTCACATGATAGCCAATCACCCCCTATATATGGGTGAATGGCTATCATGTGACCCTCTCAGAGGGTCACATGATAGCCAATCACCCCATATAAGGACATCATTATTCATACCATATAAGGGGTGATAGATCACCTTTAAAATTTAAAATAATTGTTTGCCACTAGTTATCCCTACATTATACAATGCTACCAGGGTGTTGCTTTCAATGTGTACTTTTGTTATTAGCTAATCATTCTGGTCTATTTGTCGTAAGGTAAGTACATTAAAATACATTTTGCATTTTATTTGTAAAAAACTTTTGGTATCGAAATTTCAGAATGCACACCAGATTCTATGCTAGAAAAAAAAAATAATTGAATTTATCCCAAAGTTCTGTGAAGCATACAGGTTCGCGTGGGTTTTTTACGTAAACAGAAGGGAAGAATAGTGTAGTCGAATATTTAAAACTTGAAATTATTGGACTCAGCTTGGATGTGTACATACTTGCTTAAAGAAAATTATAAATATTTAAAAGTGATTTCAATGTTGTAATTGTAATTCCGCGTGAATATAGTATTGCTGTAATATTTTTAGCTTTGAATATGAATCATTTTCGTCTGCTAGCCATCTCATCAGTAGACAACAAAAATGATCATTTATATCATCATAATCCCGTGGCCTAGTGTATAGCAGTGCCACATAAATTTAAAATAGTGCATTATTCTATTAAACTAGGTAGGGTAACCATGAAGGTCATGTAATATGTAGGCCTACGTCTACATCATTTAGACGTCATATTGTGTAATCAGTCCAACCAGACATTACTTAACTAACAAACCTTTTTTTGGCATGATCACCCTAAACATACAGCCGAAAAATTCTGGGAAAATAAGCAGACAAATTTGGCCTCCCACAATAATTAACAAAACAGGATCACATACCAACATCAGTAAAGCTACTTATTAGAGAAGTTATAGACGATTGATGGCATCACTCTTAATAAAATCAATCCGATTAAACCTTGTGGTTATTACTACATTCGCGAATTATAGGCCAAATATTTCTCATGTGGACGGCCATTATCATCAAATGAAATGAAATGAATCGGGCTTTAGGCCACTTTTGTGCACATGAAGGCTAAATTGGGTCAGAGGATGGTGAGATGAGTGAGATGACACTGCGCTCCAGGCACAGGATTCGAAATTCAAACCCTGGAGGTCTAAAGCCGGGCACGCTACCTCTCGGCCACGGAGGCTCCCCACAATACTGGCTATCACCTTCAAATGTATACCCGCAATAAATATCTTAATGTAAAGGATGGTCAAGGTATTTTGTTTTAACTATTTGCTGAGTTATTCTAAAACAGTTGCATAGTACGACAACCGAGAACAAATTATTTCGCTATATGAGTAAATGTGTGTGATCCCTCATGTATTCGTTTATTTGTTTTAGCCACGTAGTTACAGGAGTGTATTGAGAGAAATGGCGCATCTAAATTAAATGCGTAAAGCCTGTTAATTAGTTTCATTCATGTTTGGCATAATTTTAATCAGTTAATCGACATGTCCTAGCCAATGAATCAACGTCAGTCCACCGTCTACGATGTTGGACCAACGTTAATCCAACATTGATGCAACGTCTTGTGTCTGCTGGGAGGGCATATTGACCTTGAAAACCACCTGTGTCTCTCCTTCACAGCAGAAGGTGCTACTTCAATACAGCTTCGATACCGCTTTTCACCAATCACCCAATATGTTATTTCTGAACTCTCTATAATTGAAAATGTTCATAATCTTCACGGCATGACGTGATCAGAAATCAGATAAATAATTATCAGAAAATAGTTGGACATAGATTGGAAAGAGCTGGGGGTGATTTCATTTACAGCGAAAATGTAGCGGGATAAATAAATTTTTAATTCCATGATATGTATGTGCATTTGGACCAGGCCTTCGTGGACCCGGTGTTGGTTTAACGATGGACCATCATCTGGAACACTAGCCCATCATTTAACCAACATCGCATCCACTACGTAAAACAATAAATGATTATGCCCCGTAAGCGTGAAACAACATATCTTAGTAGTCTCACAAATTCCAAAGTGAAGGAATAAGCAAGCGACCTGGCGATTTACTTCAAATAGTCTCAGTAATGATATCACATGTTTATTGCATACATGCATATTTGAGTTAGTTAAGTCTAGTTAGAAGGATATCGCCCGGAACACGTGGAGAGTGGCGTTTGTTAACTAACAAAGTCTGACATAAACACGCAACAGATTTTTCTTCAAAAAGACTTTTCCCAACGTATGGCAGTGTATGCGACCATGATACGCCACGGTACTATTTTGACTGACATGTATTACATAATGTTTTTGTGACGAGAAAATCAAAATCACAGATAATAACACATCATGAATATGGCACAAATAATATTCACATCTTATGACCATATAAAGAAGCCAGAATAAAAATACAGATTTTTTAATGATTTTAGCATGATAGTGTCGCTTTAAGTTAAAACTAGGGCAATTCTTTGCAACGGAATTTCACACAGCTGATGACATCTAATTTGCAGAAATGACCGTGATTCTATTGTCACCCCACCACACTATACCCACGAAGAGAGGTTGACAGTTTGATTTGTTGGACGCTGGTCACACTTAATCAATGTAAATACCTCAAGTTATCAAATAGAACTTCCACTTGTGTCATCCACATTCAATTTTATATTAAAGCAATGCTGGTGCAGTGCTTGACCATCGTCGCAGACGCTGGCCAAGCATTGCGCCAGCGTTAGTGTGATACATATAATTCCACTCTGGAGGGTGTCTGTTGGAGAGAGGGATCTCAAGGGGATCCGTGTAGCAGAGCTGTGGTATCTGACCCTCTAACAGGTGCATTATCTGCTGTTATTTGTTGAGCATCAGATACTGATTCACCACGCGCGAGCAATGATTATTCCCTACCCCACCCGTCCAGCAGAAAATATCCCCTCACATTTCGTAGCCTCGGAGCTAAAGGATCCTATCTGACACTCGTCAGAGTGGCAGATAGGATCCTTTAGCTCCGAGGCGACGATTTGAAACAGCATATTACGACAAAACGAGTTGCTGACCTGGCCTATGGCCTCGAATGGATGCAGGATGGATGGTCAATTTTTGAAAATAGATTTAAAATACTCTGAATAAATCAGTCAAACTATTTCAATGACATATAGTTTTTTTAGGAGCTAGAAATTAGCAGACATAACAGGCTTTAACGTAACTTATATCTAGAATGTCCACCTGGTCTATAGACGTCATATTCTGACGTCTAAAGTATATTTATTTTAATGTATGACCACGACAAATTTCTAAATATATTTCTCAATGGAAACAAACTTCAGCAAGTAACGTCTGAGAAATTGTTAGGTGTAACAATATCTTGAAAACAGCAGATAAAAGTAATTAAAAGAGGAAAAAAAAATATCGTTATTACTTTAGATGTACAAAAAACCTTTTATGACATTAGACTATTATATTAGACCGCATTTCATTTATTGTTGTTATATATGAGGGAATTATTCCCAGACAAATATTATTACCATGACGAAATTACAAAAGATAGCTGCTCGACGTATATTAGATTGTGATTACTCTGTACCATCGATTGAGCTGTTCAAAACATTAAATTGGCAACCTTTTGAAGAAATTGTTAAATATAACCAGACTTTGCTTGTATACAAGTGTCTGAACAACAGCACCAAACTATATGTCCGACTTTTTTGCATATTCCAACAAAAACTACATCACATAACCTTAGATCACGATCGTCGCCTCGGAGCTGAAGGATCCTATCTGACACTCGTTAGAGTGGCAGATAGGATCCTTTAGCTCCGAGGCGACGATATATATCTCGTACACATAGACAAAGCTTGCACTACAAGGGTCCAAAGCTATGAAGCTCTTTAAGCCAATCGTGTGGACATGCAACAACTGTTCGCGAGTATTAGGAATTGTATTTTTGCTAGAATATTGTACACCATTCTTCTGATTATTATTATTGTCTATGTTGTGTAAAGTTTCGTGTATTGTTTCACTTTGTATCGTTGATCAATTTATTTTTGCATATATGTTTCATGTGTCCGATGTCTAATACATTATTAAATTTTATTATATGAATGTGTAGTGTAAATCAATGAGATGTCGTATAATGTTTTATATTATTTTATATATGTCAATATCCCTGCAGAACCAACGAGCAGAAGCTGTAATCAGTTGCTGCCTTTTGGTTTTGTACAGCATTCTATTATTAAATATATACATTTATCATGTTTATATTTTTGTAATATTAGTATGTACGCCTAGAGGGCCTCAAGGCAGATGAGCTTCGGCTCATTGGGTTCACCCTCTGAAAAAAAAGAGTAAACCGTAAGAGTAAAAATATTGATAATGATCGTAGATCCGTGACATTCAAATGAATCAGAAAGAGCTAACTAGAAAAATATTTATGATGATTTCAAATTGAAAAAAACTTTGGCGTTCATGAGTTATACGAAAATATTTCAGCGCTTTAAGGATTAGCCTAATATGATAAGCTAGTGGATTCGAAAAAATACACATGTATGTCTACATTGACCACGAATTATAGGTCAGTTATTTGATTGTTACGCAGAAACATAAAATGCCTACTTATTCTACAAGTATACTGTCGAGTAAATAATTCTGAATTAGACTTCACCAATCTACTATATGCAGATGTATACATAAACATTTGTATGGAGTGTGAAGAAATTAAATACGTTAGTGTCGCGTCGGTGTATTCAAGTGATGGTGTATAACTCCTTATTTGAACCAGGACCCTGATGGAGTGTGAAGAAATTAAATACGTGAGTGTCGCGTCTAATTATGTATTATGTCATTAATTATGTGTTTTTCTAATGTTGTCTCATAGGCCTATATATTATTTTATTTCAGTCAGGACTTATCGGAATTGATTAATTGCAGTCCTATTTTTAACTTTCAATAATTAATGAACCACCCACCCTGTATGTTAATTCGTGTTACTTACTTAAATTTTACGCTCATCATTACATGTGTTTTTTCAAAAATAATCATAACTTACCTTATGCCATGGTTTGTCGTCTGATACCGAGTATTTTAGAAATCAGTGTGCAAACATCATGAAGAATCATATAATGATAAGCAGTTTTTCCGCTCAGTCAACACAATGTATCGTATTATATCATGTAATCAAAAACTAATTGTTGTTAGTTATCTTTTTCTATGTAATAAAGTGGTATCGTTCACATTTGTCTGCCTCAGGTGACAACTAGTCACTAATATGGTCACATTATGCAGCATGTCGCTGGCCACACCTCATATATACACCCAGCTTAGCCAAACTAAATGCGTACCGTAAGTTGACACTGTTGTCGTGATTCAGAGGCAGCGGAACGAATTCCCAACGTTCAACGGTCATGTTGACTCATTTCTTCTAGACCTTCCTGATATATGCCAATACTTTATTCCACTTACATTAAACTTTCCAGGTATACACTTTTTTAAACTACACTTTTCCATTAGAAAACATTCTATTCCTACATTATGTTAAATCACGTGTTGAATACATTTTTTTAATATAGAATTTTATTGTAATTATTGGAAAAAAGTACCAATAATGTCCTTACATATAATTGACATGATACATTATCTTATGTTGTATATAATATATATGGTGTGCTTGTAGTTGTCCAATGGTTATTACGTAATCATTTCTGAATGCCAACAAAACATGTTTCTATTTTTATCCATCTGTCAGACAGACCTAGAGGTTAGGCTTAATGCTTGAAGGCATAAACATATTACGATTATAAATGAAGGCATAAAACAATTACGTACAATCAGATTAAACACATGCCACAGTTTGATGGTGATAACACTATTAGCATACGTAAAATAAACAAATATATCTGGTTATTATAATAGTTTTATGAGATGATTGGTGGAAGTATGATCCCTTTCAGCGCGAGGATCGACTTTAGACGTCAGAATATGTAGTCTATAGACGTCAGATTCAGATTCTGACGTATAAAGTCGATCCTCAGCACTGAAAGAGTCAACATATTTATAACGCCTACAACATAGGTATTTAAATGAAGCGGAAAGAGCTAGCGAAAATATCTATGCTGATTTTTTCAAATTGAAATCACTCTTTGGTCTCCATGGTTTATATAAAGAATATCTAAGCGTTATAAGGGGTAAAGTTATATTTAGTAACAGCATCGACGGCTGTGAATTCACGATAATAGGACGTTGAGCGTGTGATATGAATTGATGCTAATATAATCAGATGCTGATATGTGTTGATATCAGCATTAGCATGTCATTACGTCTCCATGACTCGCGTTGACGGTAAGCTGATGAGATCAACGCAGGTCCTGGTATTAGCTGCACATTATTAGGTAATTACTTCGCCATAGCAACGAAATCACCTGTGTGCAAGCAGAACAAATATACAATGTGTGTGCAATAGAGATAAAACGTGATTTAATATCTGCAGATACATCCTTAAAACTTACTGGAAATGAAAATCCATTGTTCAAATAAAGGAAACTATTTGCAGGAGAGAATATAACACGACATTTAAAATAAATAGAAGTGTTATGTATGTCATGCAATATTGGCATTTTTATTATTTATTAGGTTTGATGCAGACACACAGACACTAGTAGTGCTAGTCACAATCCTTAAACAGTGCAGTGAAATATTGTGTTGTCCTCAATATGTTTTATTGTATTATGTTTATTATTATATTGCCCTCAATACAACGATTCATTTCCTGAAAATATTTCAATTAAACACTTTTAACTTGGAATTTTGCCAGGAGATGGGCATTTCGTATCGTTAACTCTTATACAGTCAATTCTAACCACTTGGAAGTCGTGTCTCGCTACTTCAACAACTTCAAGTGGGTAAACATTACTCATGTTTGTACGATTTTAACATAAACTTTGCTATAAACCAAATATTCATATTTTACGTCCCGTTATTCTATGTTCTAATAAAAAAAATTAAAACGACTACAGCTCCCAGCATTTACAAGACGTTGAATCAATGTTGGTTTAACGTTGGTCCACCGTCTACGACGCCGGACCAGCGCTAAACCAACATTGTTTCGACGTCTTGTGTCTGCTGGGAGGGTTGCCGAGCTAATGTCGTGTATTTCTTGGCTGCCACAACACACGTACAGGTTTTGTTCGGTGTAATTAACGGTCTGTCTACCATTTCTGGTTCCATTTCCACCATCTCGTTCATATCGACTGATTCACCAGCGGAGTGCCTTATGGTAAACCCACATACAAGTTGCCGCACCTCGTCCCGGAATCGCTTCACCATGTAGTAGTAGATGATGGGGTTGTAGGCTAGCGAGGTCTTGGCAAAAAGGCTGGGAGCTGCCAGATAGCGTGTCTCCAGCATCACCGGGTTGAACTGAGCCATGAATGTGACTACTGCATATGGTGTCCATGCCACAATGAAGCCAGAACACATCATCACCACAATCTGTAACAATTAAACCAGGTAACATTATCACCACAATTTGTAACAATTAAAGGAGAGCATATCACTACCACGATCTGTAACAATGAAAACTAATTACATCAGCACCACAATAATCTTATGATATGTAACAAAAATAACAGCAGATTCTCACAAAAATCTGTAACAATTAAGTTAGAGCACATTATCACCACAATATGTAACAATTAAACCAGGTAACATTTCACCACAATCTGTAACAATTAAAGCATATTACCACCACGATCTGTAACAATAAAAACTAAGTACATCAGCACAAAAATATGTAACAAATATAACAGCACATTCTCACAAAAATCTGTAATAATTAAGCTAAAGCACATTATCACCACAATATGTAACAATTAAACCAGGTAACATTATTACCACATTCTGTAACAATTAAACTTGATCACAATATCACCACAATCTGTAACAATTAAACCAGGTAACATTATCACCACAATATGTAACAATTGAACTGAATCACATTATCACCACATTCTGTAATAATTAAACCAGATGCATTATAACCACAATAAGTAGCAATTAAAATAGATCATCGCCACAATTTGTAAAAAGTAAACCAGGTAACATTATCACCACAATCTGTAACAAGTAAACCAGGGAATGTCATCACCACATTCTGTAGCAATTAAACTAGATCAGATCATCACCACAATCTGTAATTAAACCAGAGAACCTTATCACACTACCGCGACACACAACTTCAAGTGACTGAAAATGTATGTGATTTCTGAAAATTAAGTACCAGCATATATCACATTTAGGACATATTTTATTTGTAACAACTGTTTAACTTTTAAAGCGCTGAATTTTTTTATGAAAACATTGGAGGCCAAAGTGGTTTTGATTTGAAGTCATCATAACCGTCTTAGTTAGGTCTTTCCGATTCATTTGAACACTTATGATAAGGGTCTACGACCATTACAATTTTTTTTTTTACTTTTACAGTGCGGAGATCGACTTTAGTCGTCAGAATCTGACGTCTACATCTGACGACTAAAGTCGATCCCCGCACTGTAAGGGTCAAATACAGTTGCTAGTAAACCACAAAATGGCTGCTGTAGTCGACGTCGGTGCTCCAGGGATTAAAGAATTATAGCCAGTTCTCACCTTCGTAAGATATAAATCCTTCTTGTTTGAGCATCTTTGTAATCGTCGACTTGCTTTATGTACATTGTACACCATCGCAACATAGCAGCACATCATACATCCAATTGGCACTGCATATCCAAAAAAGAACAACGGTACGACGTATAAAAGCGGCACAGACTCCCAATCTAGTGCGCAGACAAGATTAAATGGTTCAAGGTCGTAACGTCCAATGCCCGCCAAGGGAGGAATAGCCCAAATACCCCCGTATAGATAAGTGCCGACCAACAGGAGAATAACTCGATGTCTGGTCAGTTGACGATCTGCAAAAATGCATAGAATATCATTATAATTATGTATCAACTACAAGCACCAATTTGTAATAGAAAAAATATCACTCGTTCACGGGTTTTTGAAATTATTCAGCTTCTACGTAAATATAATTTTTTGACAATTTATTAAAAAGAAGTAAGCGTATCTCAAATTATTGAAATATATTTATTCTGTCATGCAGGTAGACATAATCATAAACTTACCAATAATTGAAAACTATTCATAAATTATCAAAATATATATTTAATAATACGCAGCACAATATGTTTCGAATTATCTTACAATACATGGCTAAGGACACGCATAATATTTGTTATTAATCATGTTAATGACTTGCAAAAAATTGAAGGGCGACATACTTTGACGTATATGAAGACATTTATAATATTTATAATGTTTTCAATAATCATGTTTATATTTCACAAATTGAACGGTGTCATACTTTGATATGTCTCAGTATACTTATATAATGTTTGTGATAATCATGTGTATAACTCACCAATTGAGGGCGACATACTTTAATAAACCTGGGGATGTTTATAATTTTTGTCATTAATCATGTTTATATATCACCAATTAAAGGGCGACATAATTTGATAAGTCTGAGCACACTTCTAATATTTGTCATAATCATGCTTCAACTCACCACTTGAAGGGCGACATGCTTTGATATGTTTCGAGTATACTCATAATGTTTGTCAAAATCTAACCAATTGGCGAAATACTTTGATATGTCTTAGCACACACAAAATGTCTGTCAAAATGTTTGCCATCTGAGTACACTCATAATGTCAATCATAATCATGTTCATAACTCACCAATTGAAGGACGATATACTTTGATATTTCTGAGTACACTCATGATATCTGTCATAATCATGGGCATAACTCACAAATTGAAGGACGACATATCTCGGTATGTCTGAGTACATTCACAATGTCTGTCCTAATCATGGTCATAACTCACCTATAGGATAGCGACACGCTTTGATATGTCTGAGTATACTACTAATCTGCTAATATTCAACTCACCAATTGGAGAGCGACAAATTTTGCTATGTCCAAGTACAGTCATAATGTTTAGCATGGTCATGTCCATAACTTACCAATAGAAGGGCGACATACTTTGATGTATCTGAGGATACTCATCAATGTTAACGTTCCATTGATCACCATGGACAAATAATAAACTAGAAACCCTTCTAGAACACAACCTGTATTATCCATAACAATATAAAAAACATAATAATACAATGCAAGAAATCACACACAAAGTAAAGGCTAACAAAAGTAAAGGTATTTAAAACACAATGTATGCAATACCATTCAAATCGGTGTTCAGAAAATACAATATGATACTTCTTGATAAAAGACAATGGTCTAGTACATTGCAAATGTTTTTTTGAGAAAAAATAAAATATAACATAGGCTATAACAAGGATAGGATCAGTATAACTTTTTTTGAGGGGGAAACTAGACCAATCTTTGGCATAATCTGATGATATTTGCTGAAGCCATTGCTTTTATCTAAATAAGGAGTAACAATATTATTATTTAATACAGGATATAATTAGGATTTGATGAATTTTAACCTTTCCATACAATATCATATAATAACAACCTTCAAATGCTGTTTTCGCCATATCTGACGAGTCGTTCGTTATTACTGCGTTCTGCCTTTTTAATAAGTAACATTGATGCTTATTATTTTTTATTATAAATTATTGGTGCAATTTTCTCTTAATATCCATAATAGCATACTCTATATTCTAGGTGTCAACCAAACACATACCAGCTCTACTTAAATTCCAACCATGATTGAAGCATGATATTGTAGCCATTGGTAAGCCTGCAGCTGCCACAGTGGCACTCGCCAGAGCTGTGTTTGCTATACATAACTCCAGATCACTCACAGCTCTCTTTACTAATATGCACGTCAGTAAGATAACAACATTGCTGCATAGAATAATCACACCTAAAACACAGATGTAAGGGTCGAAAGATTCAGCATTATTACATAGAAACCGCATACTGTAATATACCAACAAAATATATGTAAATATGTAATGTTCATTGAGTGCACCCTCTCAACCCCTATGGTTGAAAAGTTGAAAAGTGTAATCAAAATTGATTTTGTAACAACATCTCTGCTAAAATTCGCATAGAAACTCGAAGTAGTTATTACATTTGTCATCTTATCGGATTATCACTCTTGTGAATCGTCTAACGATGTACTTAGCTTTGTAATACAGCTTTGCCATTTAGAGAATACCTTAAAATTCCAAGATTTTTCATTGACTTTTTCCTAACCCCTACTCAATATTTTGATCGGTGAAATGTGTTTGATCAAAATACACATAATGAAACAGAAGTTAATAAGTAAATTATTGTACATTTTTTCTGGTCACCAATATCTATTGCAACCAAGCGCTGGGAAATAATCAATCTCAAACGTATTTTTGATTTGTAAGTTGCTGCATAATCTATTGTAGATTATAAAAACAGAGAAAATCATATCACGTCTAATTCGCTCTACTCCTATTGTCCCACATCTTAGTGTGTTTGTCAATCAATCAAAACATGTATGCATAAAGTAAACGTATGATCAAGACATTTTTGTCACAAAAAAAAAAAGTATACGGTATTGCATAGCATTAAAGGCGACTAAGCCACTATAACTATGTGCAATATTAGATCATTTGTTAAAAGAGTAAATGTTGATAAATTCAAACCAATTGTTAATGCACAGCACGATATCTCAGTGAACAAATTTGATTTGACACAGGTAATCACAGACGCACACAATGAAACACGAGATGGCAGACCAAGGCCAGCGAGTAGAGTTTTACCGACCATCCAATGGACCTAGAAATTGAATTATATGTACTATTATTTTACCAAATATTTAAATCTCATGAATACAATATTGTCGCTTGACAATTTGGATGGATATTCTACATTGGTAACTAGGACAAAGCTTGTGTCTCCACCCTCCCCACATAGATTTCGCAGCCAAAATACATCAATTATAGAGAAATACACTAGTGTCTTCAACGTAAAAATGTTGATGTCAGAATCACACCAATATCTGATCAACATAATATGGACAGGGTAAGGTGCTTCCTTGGATTAAATCGGTGAAGCGGTTCCATGGTTGGATCTTTCTTTTAAACCAAATATGGAAAAAAACCATGAAGCGGTTCAATACAAGCTCTAGAGAGTGACATATGATTTTGGCGCCCATCTTGGATTTTGTTGAAGAAACTCAAAAACGTAAAAAAAATTACCAGGCAAACTCCCCAGGGCCAGTATGCATGCAGATATTTAGAAATAATCTGAGCAGGGTTTTTTTGTGTGAGAGCAGAAATAAGTTGCAACGACGGCGGCGGCGGCGGGCGGCCTCAGCAAAAACAATAAGGATAAGTATTCAGCAGCATACATACCTCAGCAAAAACAATAAGGATAAGTATTCAGCAGCATGCATACCACCTGCACCCACAGATTGCATTTAGATTTAAATTTTGTCATTGCATTTACATCCGAAGTGATGTGGATGATAAGATAATTGAATAAATCACATTTAACTTATTTTTAAGGTGTTCTTGCTCAAAATTATCCGCATGGGATTGATAAAACTACTGAATAATTATGTGGAAAATAATATTATGGTTAAATTTCTATGATTTGAAGATTTACAAGGCATCTCGATCTTGTCCTACCATATGTTCAAGCTCGGTAAACTGAGTTCTCATGAAGGGCGATAGATGTTCACTAATTTCATACAACCATTCGGTTGACTTGCAATAATTTTCTCAAATTTACAACAAAAGCTAAAACATTAGTTCTTACAATCTCTAATAATGCCGCTGAAATTAATTTAGATTTACCCCTTTGTAAGATGGACGACTTTTTTAAACATTTATGTTTATTACTTATTAGTCTTTAAAATAGTACAACAACATTATTTTCTAGATTAATTTCAATGATAATCATTTTCGACTTTTCCATCAAATAAAAAACCATTTGAAATAATAATTCCAATATCATAGTGAAACCAAACATTTGCAAAGATATCCGGGAAATGGAAGGTAATGTCATCATCGTTATATATCCGGTCTGCCTATTTGTAAATTACAGTCCGGTCTTTTATCTCAATATATTGTTCCGGACTGACAGAGCCATTTCTAAAGGGCTATACCTGCGGGATTGGGCAGATTTTGAGGGTGAATTTTATTCCTGTCAAATAATGTTTCGGTCCTTATGGTTCACATGAAGAAAACCTTAAGGTGTAGTCTCAAATTTGCCTAAAATAAAGCAACGTTAGAGGCTCATGTGAAGAAAGTTTTGGTAAACCAAACTTCACTCTTTCTTCACATCATCCTTTCTTTGGGTGTACCAGGGGCCAATCTCTTTCGTCATATATTAAATTATAACAAATAAAAGTGGAACTAAATTATTAGCTAAACATTATAAATAAACAACTAATCCAATGTTCATAATAATATTACAATAATTAGAGTAGTTGCTCGTTCATCATTTTAACTGCGTTTTGTGTATATTCAATAAATTCAATCTATGTTCAACAAAGAAATTTGTGGGGTGAGGGTGGTAATCATTGAACTACAGTAGCAACATATTCAGCAAAATTGCTTTCAACATTGAACAATCTATAATTGGAACCGAAATAGTGTTAGCACCTAAAAGCCAGCCGCCATATCTTATTAGGTCAAACATCCCTTACAATCTAAAATTCCATATTGATGATTTATTCGGGTACAACATTGAATATTTTAGCACAGATTGCCACAGAATATAAAAAATATTTCTTTTGTACTGGAGACGATTGCTAAACTGATAAAACCGCAAGGCTACACTCCCCTCAGATGTATCACTAAAGTCTTCCGCCAGCCTTTTAACAATTCACATAGTGAATTGTACCGTTTATACTAAGATTAACACACAACTAAAGTAAAGATAACACAAAGATTGGTGTCAGGGTCCTTACCAAATAACACGACGATTTTCTCAAATGGCTGGCATCGTTGCCTTCCATTACACATAATATGGCACAGTTATATTGGATTACACAAGTTAAATATTTTTTGACTAATTAAGATGGTAAATTGATGTAATTTGTTCAAAACAATAACAATGATAACCTTTGATATTGTCAATTATTTATGTTTCTAGTCGATGTTTTATTAGCAAAGCCAGGGTTGAAGGAATCAATGTAATTCGGAATACAGCATCATTACATACAGTTGTTGTTTTCTTTATTTAGAGCTGACTGAGTTATATACGTTAAATAAACTGTGTAGTGACCAATAAAATAATGGTTATTATAGGCCTATATATTATAAAACCATATATACCCATATAAAACCATATATAAATATGTATTTTTGTACTTGTACTTTTTAAGTGTCGGAATATATGATATTTGATGTTTTTGGTGCAAAGGAACTCCACCCAGTTTTCTCAAGGCGAATGTGATCAGTCAATCACGCAGACGACCTTTCCATTAAATACATATGTCATCGATCCAATGATGGGACAATCTTGGCTCAGCGTCGTAGACTTTCCAGGGCATGGACTTCCCTGTACATGGAAGTATGTATTCAACCATTTATACTTATCCGAAACTGAATTTAGATGATCCAGATATGAATTTGGTCCTTTCCAAGCCGGGATTCCTGGGAACTTTTTCAGGACTACATTCTGAGTAATTTGGTTAGTTACAAATTGATTCAACCTACATGTAATACATAATGTAGGCCAACTTGGAATATAAGCTATGGTAGAAAACTCGTATAATACGTTTTAGGTTGAACTCTATGAATCATGCTAACAAATATGTATATTAGAAAAATCGAGAAAGTTGTTTTTGCTGCAGGGCCAGATCAAACAATATTTACAGAACCAGATTTCTTAAATTGGTGATAAATAGGACACTTGGAGATACGAAAGGTGATAATCAAGGTACATTAGAAGTATGAACATTAACAGCATCCTTTAAATCACACCTCGAATCTGTTCTTATTGCACCCGTCTTTGACAGAGCTGAGGGATTATCATTAGCGTTCTAAAGTCCAGATCACATTTGAATCTGAAATTGTTGTTGTGACCTATTATGATGCCTAACCCTTTAACCGCCAAATTATTCAACCTGAATTTACACCCACTTGAAGTCGTGGATCGCGGACGCGATCCACGACTTCAAGTGAGTGAAACTTATTTAGATTTGACAAAATGGAGGTCAACTCTTTTCAAATCTTGCTCAACACGATCAACTTGTTCAACACGATAAAAAATTGAACAAATTTTGCATATTGTTTCTATTTAAGATTTTCAAAATCACGAATGCTATCAAATACTTGATGTCTAAAACAAAGACATTACTTGTCGAACTAGTCCACCGTTCGAATAATATGGAGTGTGTGTGTTCTCAGTTGTAGATCTTAAAGACTGTGTTTGTGTCTACTCCTTTATATTACGTGATGATGTACGCCTAAACTTCTCAATAACTCTTCAATCACAAAGCCAGACACTATTCAACCATGGGAAACGGCCAAGTAAAGTTTATATTATCCCACATTACCACAACCTTTGCAGCGGTATTATTCTGTCGATCTTATTTGCATGAAGGCGCAGCTTAGATCGTTTGCCTTTTTTTTCGTTGTGGAGTGTTTTATCTTCATATCACATTTATCACTAAATATATCTATCCATACCCGGTATGACTGGGCCGCCTAACTCATTTACTGCGCGAGGCCCAGTCACACTGACCGCCATCTTGTTTCCACAGCCAGCTGTGTAAAAACGACACTTGCGCTGCCTACCAAAAAAGTCGGATGCTATGAAATTGAGACAAATATTTCAAGTGCTTACGAAAACTTGGCCATTTTCAACAGGCGTAAACTTTTGATCGTATTAGAACTATTACATTTTAAAATGGAGGTCACTGTGTTAGAGTCTTGCGATGTCATCAAGGTAATCTATACACTGTATAACTTTAAGCGAATCTAGCTACAAAATCTAATCAGTAAATTACATCGGTAAGCATATCACTTTTTTGTAGTACTGCCACCACGATCAAATGATCTTTGTCATGTCATGGCTGTTGTGTAGTCTATTATATTAGTTTTCGCCTAGTTGCATCAGCCTCGTATTTTCGTACCAATTGTCATAGCAATTTCATAAACAATTCGATTTATGACTGTATAACTGAAAATGATAAATCTATTTATATTTTGTGTGCAAACGTCAATCATTTATACCATTATGGCCAGATATTTTAAAAGCCAGGTTCGAATGCAGCGTGCCACAAAGAAAAGTTTTTTCCCCATGGGAGACTTTATATCTAGACTATGCGTGTTTATGGCGGCCTTGTGGCGATATTGCATTGACGTGTAGCCTAGAAAGTGACGTTAAACCCAATGCAACAAGAACATCGATCATTTTATCGTAGGTGGCAGCCATTTGAAAAATGGCCCTTATATTTACCAGAAATTGCATTTCAAATGGCCTATATAGTTGAGATGTTTGGTTGTAAATCATCTCCCTCCTGAATGTAGAACGTTTATGTTGTATACTAAGTATCACAAAAATGTATGCTGCTTATACCCAAGTAGGTACACCGGGGCTCGAACCCGGGACGCAGACATGACTGATGAGGCAGTCAGACGCTCTGCCAATGTCACAACATTTACTCAAAACAACCATGCAATGAAATGGACATTTTATATTACATATAATTAAGTGGGTCTCAAGTTTACACAAATATTGTCCTCTTTCGCCAAACGTTATCCGTATTCGTGGAACGTTACCCTGAAAGTTTGGAAATGTTCATAATTCAAAAAACAGTTGCTGTTTACCACAAATATTCACCAAATGGCCTCTTTTATTTGGGCAACGTTTGGTGACTATTTTCCTATTCACGTAACAATTGTAGATGTCAAATATTCTCCAAATTGTCGCTCGTCAATTAGTTGCCAAGTGTTAGCCTAATGATCTCAAGACTATCACCTTTTAATAGCCAAATGATCTCAGAATTCGATCGCCGATTTTTCGCCGATTCTGTCCAGATTCGTCAAGTAGTCGCATCTTCCTATCACACAAAATGTGATAAATTTGTCGCAAAACATTCGTCGATTTTTGTGGCAAAAAATTCGCCAACCTTGTCATTTTATCTTCGTTTGGTGGCTTAGTCAATTATTGATTATGAATGAAGTAAAGTGAAGTGAAGCACAGAACAACTAACACAGTCATTTTGTCTATCGAATTTAAAAGCTCTGACTATTTGCACCAGCCATTACTTTTTTTGCAGTCGTTTTGGTTTTTCATTTATTTAATGACCACACTAATATATAGGTCTATTTTTTCTTGTCTGACGGACAAATTTGCCAGCTTTGGTTTATGCTGTTGGTTGAGTGACAATGACGCACAATTTGTACAGCCCCTCATATCTAAACCAGCATACGAAGTTGCCTTATTTGGACTGAAAGTATACAATAGACCAGTGATTTTATTATTAAAATACAGGACTCACATCTAAACCTCTGTGTGAAAATCTAAACCACAGGCTTGTTGAAACGACGGCTCATCCACCCATGTTGTTTTAAACCACTGGTTTTGTTTAAATCAGGTTTCAATTAAATCAGACAAAACAAGTCCATAAACCAGAATTAAAACGGCAATACGGCCAGATGCTATCACAACTGCCAGTTTTACAGTTAATTATATAATTTTATTAAAATTCAAGATCCACGAAGATGGTATAGTGAATAAACGTTAACAGCTTTACAGTTAATTACATAATTATATTGAAATTCAATATCAAAGAAGATGTTATCTATATGGAATAACCATTGGTTTACACAACAAAGCTGTCAAAATTAAAGAAGAAGAAACATCAAATAAACATTAGATCATAATTAGCTCATAACTCAATTATTGATATGAACATTTTAAAATGTGAATAAATTCAAGGGACAGTCCAAATTAAAATTAGTTTGTAATTTAGAGAGGACAAGCATGTCTTGAGGATTGTGAGTCTCTCAAGCAGGTATTATCACCAAGTTCATATTTCAGAAATTGGGCCGATGTGAATACGTTTTTAGGCAAAACAAAAAAAAATTGGTCGAGAATTGAGGGAAGATAATCATTTAAAATTCAAGTAATATGCAAGTAATTAAATGCATGTGTGCTTTAAAAAAAACCAACAGAATTGAAATCGGTCAAAAGTTGTTTATTAATCCTTAATACGCTTTAATTAAAATTTATACAGTAAAACTCACATAGTTCAAGAAAAATTGAGGGATGAGAAGCATTGGCTTCTTGTGAGTTTCAGGTTCTAATTAAGTTCTAAATACTGTAGCTCATAACTGGATTGACAAATACTTTTTTTATAATATGAATGCTTTTATGCACAATCATTTGTTCCTTCAAACACAATAATCAGAATTAAAAACAGTTGATAATTTAGGGAAGATAAACATTTGTTTCAATTTCGGTCATACACTGACGCTAAACGATTCGGTAAGTCGTGATAAGCGCACCTCAGGCTTAAATGCCGGATGATCAGCTAATAATTAGAATCAGAGAATAACTTTTTTATGGTTCTTGAGTCGACTTTTCCTAAATACATCAAACTTGCTAGATGTATTCTCAGACATCTTATAATAATAATGAAGCTACACAGTATTTTTAAAATAGCCACCAAATCCACCCTTAATATATTGTCAATTTTGCAGTCAGTCAACATTGGTATAAGGAGAAAGTACTCAATTAAAAAAATCTATTCTAGTATACATTAGGACACTAATATTTATTATGGATCAATGGGGGAGTAGCAAACATACATTCAACTTAGCATCTACCACAAAATATTTATCGGAATGAATGTGCACATACAGGCTAAACTGGGCCATAAATTATCCTGGGAGTGGTGAGAATAATTACATAGCACTGTTACCAAATTTAAAAGTTCAAAATCTGGGATCTGAAATCGGGCATGTTACCTTCCAAGCCTCCCCACTATACTGATTAATAATTATACTGCTTAATATATTTAAAGAGCTAGGATGAGCTCTGTATTTATGGCGTGTGACAAGCGGTAGTGTTGATCACTAGGCACTACTACTGTTCTGGGGGTCAATATAGTCCCCCATGCACTCCCCTCAGGATTCACCGATACCTCTTTTTTCTCATCTGTGGGACCCAGATGGAAGATTTGAACATGTTCCCAAGAAAAAAGTGGCACTAAGTCTGTTTTAAACATATTTAAAAGAACAACGTCTAATTATTAAAAATACCGCTTTTGTGACCAAAAAGCAACAGTACTTTGTGACAAAAAGAAACTGCCCGTTTCCACTACAAAATTAAATAAAACTGTTAAAGTTATGCTAAAATTTTATCAAAACTTAACAACCATCAGCTATTTTAATTTTGTTCATTATTATTACATTAATACTTAGCTATTTTAATTTTGTTTATTATTAATACATCTTTCAAGTACCAGACGATTATGGCATATAATAGTCAGCATTCCTAAAACAAAAGTTCTCATATTTAACAAACGTCATACGTCACAATGTGACAGCTTCTACTATGGTGATGACATAATAGAAAAAAATAAAAAATAAAAATACCTTGGGGTTGTATATAGCACTAAATATCCTAAGAATGTATTGAAAGAAACGTTTCTCCATCTCGCTACCCAAGCTGGTAAAGCAGTTTTTTCTCTACACAAGCAATCTCGTCCCGTAGTCGGTAAATTGTCACCTGTTATTGCATTCAAGGTTTTTGATTGTCAAATACTGCCCATATTAGAGTATGCAAGTGATATATGGTATACCGGTGATAGTGTTAACGATTTGGAAAAAATACATCTAAAATTTATTAAATCAACGCTGGGTGTTAGAAAGCAAACACCCACTCCTGCAACTTATGGTGACACAGGACGGTTTCCATTGATTATCAGGCAACATATTAAAGCTGTAAAATATTGGTGTAGAATTCTAGACCTATCTCAGAACCACCCTGTCAGAAATGCCTACAATATGCTACTAGAGCTAGATGGCACCGGATTCACAAACTGGTGCTCGCGTATTCGGTCTGTCCTTGAACTAACCGGGGCTAGACCAAGCTTGGGAGACGCAGCACATTGGCAATACAAATAAATTCATGCTTTCCTTTAAAGATTCAATTGTTAGAATATTTACACAGCGCTGGAGACAAGATATCGAGAGTTCAAGTAAGCTGCGCACATATTCATTAGTGAAAAAAATCTTTGTGTGTGGAACCATACATCTTAAACATAAAGGGGAACCACCTCATAACAGCAATGGCGAGATATAGAATGAGCTCACATGATTTAAAAATAGAGAGAGGACGATTCAATAATCCAATAACTCCAATAAACCAACGAATATGCACAAGGTGTGAATCAAACGAAATTGACGACGAAATACACCTTCTTCTTCACTGTAATGCCATGAACAATGAACGCGAAATCTTGCTTAATTCTATAGCCGGAATTATCAATATGCAACCAACAAATGATATTTTTCTACGAATTATGACATCGAGAGACATAACAGTGGTGAAGTCGCTAGCAAAATTTATCTATTGTTGTTTTAAACAAATTAAGGGTTAAAAATATTGAGTATGATAAATGTAAATTCATCTTCAAGCTGAAATATTTTGTATGTGTGTCGTGACTAGCATGATTAATTATTATCATCATGATCATGATTATGTGTCATTATTATTGTTTTAACGTTACATTTTTATGTAGAACAATCACAAGTCACCTGTCGCTATATTATCCATATTATCATGCCTTCATGATCTGACTTGGGTATTATCACATATCAGGACGGCTGTTGCTCTCGGATCTTATTATTTGGCTTTTTAGGGCCGGTTAGGGACGTTTCCGTCGCCTTTGTTATCAGACGAGGTGGGGCCTTATGGAGGATTTCAGAGTTGCTAAGTCAACTGATTTTCTCTATGAGGTCGGGAATGTTTTTCGTCGATTGTAACTCCTAAGTATGTGGTACTAACTTGGTCGTGAGTGAAATGGTATGAACTAAACAATATAGTGAATTAAAATAAGCTGTAATGTTTTTGTGCGAGGGACATATAGATAATAAATCACTAGTTAATTAAACAAACTTTATTGCTATTGTGTGAGTGCCATGCCCTGCGTGAATGGCACGCATAATTATTATCCGTAATTTTTATTCTTATTACATCACTAAGTCTCCAACACTCGATAATATGGATGGTTCTGATGCTATACTTTGTTGGCAGTCGACGAACCACCATGTCCGACTTTTATTAGTATGTATATATGGTGTTTTGATGGTATTACTGTTATTATGTTGTTAAATTTGCATCACTAGTCTATATCAGGGAATCGCCGAGTTCATAGCGACTGTGCTTGCATGGTCACATGGCTCGGAGCTACCTGTGCCGCAGATTGTCACATTGATTGTACTTGCATTATATGATATTTGATTTTTAAAAATATCGTGTAATTTTTAAACATTGTCTTAATACATTCTCAAATTACTGTAGCATAATTATGCACTTGTATATATTCTAGGTTTCTACGCTTTCCAGAGTGTCTTTTTTGCTACTATATATATAATTAGCATGTCATACATAGTAGCTATTTTATCTCTGGTTTTGGTGCGGGAAACAAAATGATAGACCTTATGTTACCCTGGCAATGCCTTTCAATCTTATTTTAAGTATATACCCAGTGTTTCTTATGGCAATGCCAGTTAACATGATTTTAGTTATGTATGTCATACTATGTATATTGTCATTTGATTTTAACAAATTAACAATGTTGTATATACATGTACATATCTCTATTTCTATGACAAATAAGTCTGGATTGACTTTTTTTCTGTCAATAAAATATCTGTCTGTCTGTCTGTCTGTCTGATTATTGATGAATTAATTTTTAACTGTTTTTTCCTGACATGAACATTTCTTTATTCATTTAACATTTGAGTAATAGTTTATAATTGTTGAGGGCTGTTGCGTTTGAATTTGCTGTTTAAAATAATAATCATATGCATCATTTAAAAATGTTAAATACCAGGGTATTTTGTATGATTTGATTTAATTAAGATGCGTGAATGGCTGCTCTCTTATAAACATTTATTAAACATATGTGTTGTTACCAGTCGTGCAAATATCACTTAATATGAACCTATAGCTGTAATGTTATTATATCTAGTTGTTGCCATGACCTAGTGTATATGGCATTTTGTCCTATCTGTGGAGTCCAGAGAGAAGATTTGGGTATGTCAAAAAACTAAAGTGACACTAAGTATGTTTTAAACACATTTGAACTAAGCACGACTAATCATAAAAAATACTACTTTTATAACCAGATACTCGAAGACACGACTGTTCATTTTTATTTCAAAAATAACTGTTAAATTTAAAGTAAAACGAAGCTGAAATGTAAAACCATTGAATGTTTTCAATTTTCTTCTCACGAATGCATCCTTTAATTACCAGATGATTATTGGTGAATTGAGTTTGAAAGTTAATTTCAGATCTGAACGTTCGACTTAGTATTTAGACTTCAAGCAATGGGTTTTAAACAACTACCCAGTGTTTTTGCTTTATTTTAAATGTTGTGGAATGTTATATGGATTGATTCAAATATGGTTTATTACTGATATTTCTATAAATAAGTGTTCAGATAGGTGTATGACATATAATACATACAATGCCATGACAGACAGACAGACAGACCGACAGACAGAAATCATTTATTTTGACCAATCAAATATACATAAAAAATAATAACAATATTTATAATAAGATTATATGTTGATCGAGGATGATCTATGTTAAAAATGGTTTATTACTGACATTTCTATAAATAAGTGTTCAGATAGGTGTATGACATAGATTACATACAATGCCAAGACAGACAGACAGACAGAAATCATTTATTTTGACCAATCAAATATACATAAAAAATAATATTTATCAATCAGATTATATGTTGATCAAGGATGATCCATGTTAAGGCATTTACGCGCCGCTATCAAATGGACCACCTGACATGCAGGTGTATTATTATGAAAAGTAAATCAAAGAAATATATACAATATTTTATCTATAATAATAACTATTTTTTTTTAAATCATGCCTTGAATATTTTGATAGCCAATACTGATGATTAAATGATACTTCTTTCGGAATATGATTAATGACAATTCTATTACAATGTGATTTATATGATGTATCCCAACACCAGACATGAAACTGGTGTACCCGCCACCCATTAGAGCGGCAGACACACCCCCTCATATCCAAGAGGACGAGATAACTACTGACAGCACAAGAAAATGTGGCACATGAATACACAACTTACAGGTTTATGTTTGTTTCTATTTTTTAATAGAAAGCCACAGCTACAATGACACCCTACTGTAAAATATCATAAAATATGTATTTAAATAAAATGCATTCTTGTCTAAAATTAGGTCTGCGCCTAAACATGGTAAAAAAAAAGAACAAAATAACACAGGTGCTGTTTGCTTGAGAGATAGACAAAGTGCACGTAACAGTAATAATATAAGTAGCATTTAAAAAAATCATGTAAAATGATCAGTAATACCAGTCCCCAGTTAACACTACAGTTGACCCAATGCTGCTGTGATGCAGTACCACCTTTTCCGACAATAAAGTAGCATTAGGGCAACATGATGCACCGGGGTGGGCAGGTGAAATGAGTCCTATCGCCACAAATGGCTACTTCTATGTGCTTTGAATAGTCATTTTTAAATATTTATATTACAGATATTTTGCTTCTGTGGCGATGTGGCGACCACTTGCCCACCTCTGATGCATGTGTATGTAGGCAGCGGAGTACGTAGCAATGACATGTGTCTCTACCTGTAGGCCTACACCCGATATACCCACCCAATTCAATGTTGGGCCTGTTTGCAATATTATTAAGCCCGGCCGTAGGCCAGAAGCCTATTAAGTTTATTTTGCCTGAGTTTGTGTCCTATTTAGGGGGAAGAGGGGTGTTGTGTGTGAGAAACGGTTGATATTTCTGTACACCAGTTCTTATGAGCATGAAGAATATAACGTTTGAGGTCCCTAGGTCTAGTACTTTCGTATTTAAAAAGTGCTGAGAAAAATTACATTCACAACTAAATATAGTGATCAGAGTTTGACGGGTTTTGGTTGGAACAATGTTGGCCCAGCGTCGCAGACGGTGGCCCAGCATTGGACCAATGTATCATGTTATCTGATGTTTCTGGCGCCGGGATAGAAAGCGTCACAAGCATGACAATGCAGCAGTCAGAAAACACTGTACAATTACCCAATGCTGTTTCAATGTCGGGCCATCGTCGAAGTCTGTGGGTCAACATTGAAACAACATTGGGTGAATGCCACGTGCTTGCGCAAAGTATACAGCAGGCCCAGTGATGGATTAGTGTCGGGCCAGCGTTGTAGACGATTGACCGGCATTGAACCAGCAATGGGCCGCGACGCTGGCCCAACATTGCACCGGAATTTGGTAGGTAGGCCTACATCCTCTGTACGAGGTACATTGTAGGCAAGTATTGAATGAATGTTGGGCAGTACCTGAGTACGGGCGTTGGTGGTGGAAGGAAAACACGTTGAAGATGCAATATTAAGCGTCATTGCATGACGCCGAACGATATAATTCGATGGCCATTAAATATTTATTTACATCATGTCCTTCAGACAATTATTTATTTCAACAACTCATTTTCACAAACACATTATACATTTTGCAATACCAATTTTTTTCAAAGAATCTCGTCCTTAAATCTCGTCCTTATTTCTCGAATAACTGGTGAACGCGCACCACAAAAATTTAAAAAAAACTTACACAATTCTAGTCTATGGACATGCTGACATACTATGGCCATATCGAGGAGCCAAAATAAAAATGATGATTTTGGTCTGATTGTGTCGCTTTAACTCTGTGACAATATTGTGACATTTCAATGAAATAGTGATGGATTTAGACTTTTCGGTGCATAGGCCATATATCTCGCATATTTAAGGCCGTCGCGACCATAGTCATTGATCGATACCAAGACAAAACAATAAATTATTATTATTGTGTTGTTACCAATATTAAGCCAATTTAGATACGGTAGACCCAACGTACGTCTCATAATTGGACTTACTGGTTTAAGTGTTGTTACTCACCCAGAGAAAGTAGGTAGATTCCTATAATGATGTCTACAGATGCCGACAACGTTGAGTTATGAGCTTCTTGTGTCCATATATTTGTCATGGCACTATGATGTATGACTGTGGTGATCTAGTTGTATAGCCCTAGTTTGTCACCAAGCGGCAAAATATTTCTGCAGCATCAAACTTGGTGATTATATCCTGCACACACACTGTTCGCTGTCATCAGTGGTCATAGCCAGCGGCAGAGCGTCGCTCACACCTGCAGTCCACTTGTTCTCAACTCCATCGGTCAGCTCATCAAAGTGTTACGAATTCTAATCGTTATATACGTATTTTTTCAGTTTCTGCGTTACTCCACGTCAACGTTTTATGTAAATGAACAGTAAAATAGCAAAAAGTCACTGAATGCGCAGTTTAAAATCTAAGTACTCGCTCCTGGACTGGTGGCATCATCTGATAAATCTCGGAATCAATTATCTGCTTGATGTACTAAATCCGTAGCTGTATGATGATTAAAGAGAACAGGCTACCATGACATACATCCTAAGGTACGAGCGAGACTAAACTATATGGATCACATGGACGTCATCACAGACATGCCGCTGGCCAGAATGGCACTGCAGCGCATCTCATTGCCCTCAGGCCCACTGCTGATGGCATATCCTGCTGATGGGACATCATGATGCCACAATTACGGACACCTTACCGTCATGTATATTATAACTAGCACATGTTGGGACTCATTGCTCACGACCTCAAACAAACTGCGCGTAAGAAACGATTAATCAATGTCCGCGACAGGGCAGGCTTAGGCTTTAGATCCCAATAAAATTAATATTATTCTGGAAATTTCGCTCTAAAACTTTTTTTAAAAAACGAAATGTCCCGATTTCATGCTTGATTGGAACAATGTTTAGTAAAATTATTTGATTTAGCCGCTCACGTAATCTCTGTCACCTTTTCACCTCTATAGTAGGCCTATACACCCTTATGTATTTTTGTGGGGTTTTTTACGTAATTTTTGCCAAAATGTTTTTTTTTTGTAGTTTATTGTGTCAGGAAGTGAAAACATCATCTTGGAAATTTTGGGGCGGCAGCTATCTAGGACCATTAGCGGCCCAGAATCCAAAATGGCCGCCAGGCGACTTAGTGTAATTTTAACTTTTGAGCTATTCGAGGCATAGTTTAGCATGTTTAGTGTAATACCTTATTTCCACATGAGGGCGGGGGCCCTAGGGTAGTGGTTAGCACCGCTGCCTTTCACGCCAGAGTTCGGGGTTCGGTTCCGGGTCTCGGCGGTTTGAAAGAAACAAAAACTGTTTCTTCTCAATCCACGTGTGAAAGTCAGTATTGTGGAGAGCCTCCGTGACCGAGAGGTAGCGTGCTCGGCCTCAGACCGCCAGGGCTCAAATTTCGAATCCTGTGTCTGGAGGACAGTGTCATCTCGATCATCTCACCATCCTCAGGAGGTTCTCCTGGCCCAGTTTAGCCTATGTGCACAAAGGTGTCCTAAAGCCCGATTCATTTCATTTCATTTTGAAAAAGATATGTACCCGATAAGTGTTATTTCGGAATGTTTATACAATTTCGGACAACCATGACACTAATTGACCATAAAATATGCCCGCTGAGGGTCTAGACGAAGCGTCCGATGTTGCTTTGTTTTTTTCCTTGAGGAAAATTCCTTACTTTTTAGCACAACAACAGTCACGAACATCTTATGAATATTGCCTGTGTATTTTGGCGATGTTCACGATGTCCCGCAAAGATTTAAAACATGTCAATCGGCCGAGTTTAGCTGTGTAGAGGTTCTCAGTTTTAAAGTATGTGGCTGTTAGGAAAACGGTTCTTTTGGAATGACGTTGTGATTAAACTCGCAACGTCTTTGACGATGTGATACGTCTGAGACCTTACATACTTCTAATAAGAGTTAAGAACTTTCCATCATAGATTACGGCTGGTAAATTATAAAAAAAACTCTCTTTGGAAGGAAATAATAAAATTGGTGACTCATGTCCTTTTTCTTGTCAAATATGACAAGTCCATTATAAAACGGGTCGATCTAAAAGTCAAAAATGTAATGACTGACATTTTGTCATAATTCGTATTTTTCAAAACATGATTACGTTGCCAACGGATGTTTCTAAAAGTTGTAATCTATCGGAATGTTGCCTTCACGAATTTGATATTAGTGCAAAAGCAAATCATTTAAAGGTTTGTATTTATATGAATTTGGTTACTAAAATCTTAACCAATTATTTCTGTGTATAATCAATTTTTTAAATTATTATTTTCTGTTACACTGGACAGCTTTAGGAATATTGTATCCTTGAAATCCTAATATTTATATCATTTTTGTACCTGAAGAGTTAAATAATTATATTATTTTATAAATATTACTGAAAATAAAGAAATAATTACAGTAGTTAATTATTCTAAAGAATGTTCAGCCTACTAGTATATTGGACATAATTAATTACCTATAATAATTTTTTTAATTCTACTTTCCCGACCCCTTGGCCACAAAATGTTAACCTGTCAAATTTGCCACAACTTCATCAGTTATATAATTATTCCTCAAATTATCAAATTTGATTTGGTGTATGATGCACTTTAGTATATTTTGGTGCAAATGCAGATCTATTATTGCTGCTGGCTTATGAACTGCTTCAGAAGGTATACATTTTTTTCATTTGACGGTCATTGTGCATGTTTTGTATGAAGGATACCTCAAAAGATGACTATGCTTCAAATATTTCAAAAGTTAAAGTCTCACTATGTCGTTTGGTGGCCCTTTTGGATTTTGGGCCGCAAATAGTCCAAAATAGCCGCCAAAAATATGCCAAGATGATTTTTTGGCAATTTCAGTTAATAATCTTCGCAAAAAATCACATTGGCAAGAATTACGTAAACAATCCCACGACGGTTTTTTGTGACATAAGGGGGTGTACTACTAGCTGGAGTCTCAAGGTAGGCCCTATACGTTTGCATGGCCCTTTACTTATCGACCTTTTTCTTTGAATCTAGATACCATTTCTAGACATACACATACATAATTAGATGATATGAAACAATTCTAATACATGTATAACAATGGAGGCCATGTATTAATACAATGGGCTATAGACAATACCCGTGCGGATCTTGTGATACCACCGATCGACCCTCCAGTCGGAGGCATGTAGTGCACGCTGGCAACGCTGGCCCAACATTGTATATTAGGCGAATAGTATTAGGTTTTAAAAAAGGGAAAATATGCCAAAACCTTCGAAATACCATTACAAATAACAAACAAACCCCGTGATTGCCGCTGGAGCCTTTTAATTATTCAAGATAGCGTCCAGGCTGCCCGCCAAAATGTTAATAGCCCCAAAATATTTTGACAAAATGTTTCTCAACGGTTTTCTATCCTACTGAACATATAGTGAATGACAAAAAAATCCATCAAAATCTGACTCCTAAAAATGGATGAAAACTGGGTCATCTCCAAGATGGCCGCAATCATCTGTGAAAATCGGTAAAACCATCCTAATTTTCCCAAAATTGTTTATAATCCATGTTTTTAAGAGTTGGGAAACTCATAGGTTTAGGCAGTGTCAAAAATATAAGATGGCGGTGGGGCTAGGGGGCAAAATCCAAGGTCAATGTCACAACAATCCAAAAATGATTTTTACCAAATAATGCTATGAACATGTGTAATACCTCATTTTCATGGGATTTTGACTTGTAAATCCTTTTATGGTATTATGTCTGTGATTCAAGGTGGCTTTCAAGGTTAAATGGGTAATTTTAGGGTCAAATTCCTGAAAATAATATTTGTAACAAATACAAATATCAACAAACATCATAGTCTGATAATTATGTAAGACTTATTTTTGTGGCGGTTTAAATTGGATAATCCTTTTATAATATTATTTTGGTAATTCAAGGACTTCGTCAAGATTAAAAAGGTCAAAATGTAAAAACAAATATTATTTTTTGAAGATTAAAGGTCTTCAATGTCAAAAACGTCAATGTAAGGTAAAGTAAGAAAAAGTGTAATACCTGTTTCTCGTGTAAAAAGAGGTAACCGACCTAACCTATCGTACTGGAAGATCCATTTCTGGTATTATTTTAGTCATTCAACCGCATCTTCAAAGTCAAAAATAATGTCAATTACAAGGTCAAGGGAGCGAAAATATAATTCTAACAAATTAAAATAACACAATGTAATACCTTGTTTCAATTTTATTTTGGCTAGAAAATCCTTTCCTGGTAATAGTTAGACCCCAAAGTCTCATTCCAAAAACATTTTACACAAATAAAAATAGAAACAAGTTTAATCCATATCTGTGTTGATGTCATTTTTATGGCTATCATATTAATTATCTATTTTTGACTGAATAAAGTGTTCTTCAACGCCTCACCAACCTTGTTTCAATTCTATTTTGGCTAGAAAATCCTTTTCTGGTAATAGAAACAAGTTTAATCCATATTGTTGATGAGGTTTTTAAACTGCATTCCTTGTAGTACAATGTTGATCAAAATGTACTTTTTTACAAAAGTATTAAAATGAAACAGGCTTTGAGTCACGACATAGTCACATATACATTTATTTTCAATTTCTGTTATGTTAATTGTTGAAATAATATTTAAAATGTCACACATATAAAAATACTGCTATTTCCCTTATCAGTATACCTTAAATTGCAAATAAATGATAGTCTTGACTATTTAGTCACTCAGAAACTGTTTCATTGTAATCCTTGCGGCAATAAATGTAGACATTTAAATCATAAAGTTATGTTGATTACAAGCCGTGATATAGCGGTTTTAACATTTTGTTGGCCATCCTGACGCCATCTTGAATAGCGGAAAAGGCTACAGGGGGAATCACGAGTTTAGTATGTTGTTTCTAATGTTATTTGGAAGGTTTTTGCATATTTTTTCCCTTCAGTCTGATCACAGGTCTAATACTATTCGCCTATACATGTATGCGTACAATGGTTTTATAATAGCTGTTACGCATTCAGCAAACATAGCCTAGGCTAACACACTGCTCAACTCAAATAATTCAACTACATTGTGAAACTACTATTACCGTTACTACAGGTCAATAGCTTACAATTTGCAAAAATATCAAGGTATCCATGTGGACACCGTACTAATGGTATTTTTTTTTGCAGATTAACTTTCTCCTTTCTCCTTTCTCCAGAGTCTGCTGAGAAATTACAGAAACAGATAGCTGTCCTGTATTCATATGGCATATCATAGACAGAATTCCTAAAAAAAAGTTATTATCTTAATAAGCGTTATACAATAATGTGTGAAAGCTTCAGAAAAAAGTTGAGCGAATATAATATACTAAGCCTAGTTTGGGATCCAACTTTGTAAACAGAAAAAATAAATTCTAAGAAAGTGAAAAAAATCTTTTGCTTGAGGCAGAGTGTGAAATAAATCAGAATATTGCAGAGAGAAGGTGAAATAAATAATTTTCCCAGTTCACCCCCCCCCCCCCTCTAGTGTAAAACAAAATGAGGTAGGGGGCGTAGTGTGCAGATAGGAAGTGAAATAAATAATTTGTCCGGTTCAAAAACTACAGCCGCATCCTCACCACCCCTTAGTAATTGAAAAGTGGTTCCCTAAAAGCTATAAAACATCAAAATATTTCTCAACGTAACAATTTTGGAAGTCGCGGGTTGTAGGTTATTGGGTTTATGGTTTTAAGGGGCAACCATGTAATTACTGTCCGGAGGTGGGGGGGGGGGGCTGGAATATTTTTGATATATACATCCTAAATATTTTGACACTGAATTTTCATGAAATAAATAATTGTCTGAAGGACATGTTGTGAATAGGCCTACATCTTGAATGGCCCTCAAAACAAATTCATCCTTGCTTCGCTCGGCATCATTAAATGACGCCTAAATTAGCGAAGCCTCGCTCCGTATGGTTGGCCAACAGGGTCAAAATACGACCCAGTTTGACGAGCCAATTCTCCAAAAAATGACGACCCAATATTGGCCTGTAATATCATGTAATTCTTATTATTTAAAACATTTTTTGCACAAATATAGCTCAGTATCGAAATAGTGTAGTTTGAAACCTTGATTTCGGAACAGCAGATCTGAGAACAGTACTTTGGATTGGTTAGCAAAACTGACGACCCAGTTTGCTGGGTCGTAAAAGTGTGTATTCTCGGATAAATAAAACATATTGTCCTTTAAAGGGACTGGCCCACGCTAAAATCATCAAAAAATCGGTGATTTTATTTCGGGTTTTTAATATGACCATATGATGTAAACATGTACATAGACTAAAACTGCAAATTTTTATAATTTTTGTGTTGCGCATTCACCAGTTAGGCTAGATATAGAGACGAAATTCCTGATTTGTAATTATTGACAACCATGTCAAAAATAGGAAATGCGGGAATTTCGTCTCTATATCTAGTCTAACAAATATTATTTTTTGAAGATTAAAGGTCTTCAATGTCAAAAACGTCAATGTAAGGTAAAGTAAGAAAAAGTGTAATACCTGTTTCTCGTGTAAAAAGAGGTAACCGACCTAACCTATCGTACTGGAAGATCCATTTCTGGTATTATTTTAGTCATTCAACCGCATCTTCAAAGTCAAAAATAATGTCAATTACAAGGTCAAGGGAGCGAAAATATAATTCTAACAAATTAAAATAACACAATGTAATACCTTGTTTCAATTTTATTTTGGCTAGAAAATCCTTTCCTGGTAATAGTTAGACCCCAAAGTCTCATTCCAAAAACATTTTACACAAATAAAAATAGAAACAAGTTTAATCCATATCTGTGTTGATGTCATTTTTATGGCTATCATATTAATTATCTATTTTTGACTGAATAAAGTGTTCTTCAACGCCTCACCAACCTTGTTTCAATTCTATTTTGGCTAGAAAATCCTTTTCTGGTAATAGAAACAAGTTTAATCCATATTGTTGATGAGGTTTTTAAACTGCATTCCTTGTAGTACAATGTTGATCAAAATGTACTTTTTTACAAAAGTATTAAAATGAAACAGGCTTTGAGTCACGACATAGTCACATATACATTTATTTTCAATTTCTGTTATGTTAATTGTTGAAATAATATTTAAAATGTCACACATATAAAAATACTGCTATTTCCCTTATCAGTATACCTTAAATTGCAAATAAATGATAGTCTTGACTATTTAGTCACTCAGAAACTGTTTCATTGTAATCCTTGCGGCAATAAATGTAGACATTTAAATCATAAAGTTATGTTGATTACAAGCCGTGATATAGCGGTTTTAACATTTTGTTGGCCATCCTGACGCCATCTTGAATAGCGGAAAAGGCTACAGGGGGAATCACGAGTTTAGTATGTTGTTTCTAATGTTATTTGGAAGGTTTTTGCATATTTTTTCCCCTTCAGTCTGATCACAGGTCTAATACTATTCGCCTATACATGTATGCGTACAATGGTTTTATAATAGCTGTTACGCATTCAGCAAACATAGCCTAGGCTAACACACTGCTCAACTCAAATAATTCAACTACATTGTGAAACTACTATTACCGTTACTACAGGTCAATAGCTTACAATTTGCAAAAATATCAAGGTATCCATGTGGACACCGTACTAATGGTATTTTTTTTTGCAGATTAACTTTCTCCTTTCTCCTTTCTCCAGAGTCTGCTGAGAAATTACAGAAACAGATAGCTGTCCTGTATTCATATGGCATATCATAGACAGAATTCCTAAAAAAAAGTTATTATCTTAATAAGCGTTATACAATAATGTGTGAAAGCTTCAGAAAAAAGTTGAGCGAATATAATATACTAAGCCTAGTTTGGGATCCAACTTTGTAAACAGAAAAAATAAATTCTAAGAAAGTGAAAAAAATCTTTTGCTTGAGGCAGAGTGTGAAATAAATCAGAATATTGCAGAGAGAAGGTGAAATAAATAATTTTCCCAGTTCACCCCCCCCCCCCCTCTAGTGTAAAACAAAATGAGGTAGGGGGCGTAGTGTGCAGATAGGAAGTGAAATAAATAATTTGTCCGGTTCAAAAACTACAGCCGCATCCTCACCACCCCTTAGTAATTGAAAAGTGGTTCCCTAAAAGCTATAAAACATCAAAATATTTCTCAACGTAACAATTTTGGAAGTCGCGGGTTGTAGGTTATTGGGTTTATGGTTTTAAGGGGCAACCATGTAATTACTGTCCATGGGCTGGAATATTTTTGATATATACATCCTAAATATTTTGACACTGAATTTTCATGAAATAAATAATTGTCTGAAGGACATGTTGTGAATAGGCCTACATCTTGAATGGCCCTCAAAACAAATTCATCCTTGCTTCGCTCGGCATCATTAAATGACGCCTAAATTAGCGAAGCCTCGCTCCGTATGGTTGGCCAACAGGGTCAAAATACGACCCAGTTTGACGAGCCAATTCTCCAAAAAATGACGACCCAATATTGGCCTGTAATATCATGTAATTCTTATTATTTAAAACATTTTTTGCACAAATATAGCTCAGTATCGAAATAGTGTAGTTTGAAACCTTGATTTCGGAACAGCAGATCTGAGAACAGTACTTTGGATTGGTTAGCAAAACTGACGACCCAGTTTGCTGGGTCGTAAAAGTGTGTATTCTCGGATAAATAAAACATATTGTCCTTTAAAGGGACTGGCCCACGCTAAAATCATCAAAAAATCGGTGATTTTATTTCGGGTTTTTAATATGACCATATGATGTAAACATGTACATAGACTAAAACTGCAAATTTTTATAATTTTTGTGTTGCGCATTCACCAGTTAGGCTAGATATAGAGACGAAATTCCTGATTTGTAATTATTGACAACCATGTCAAAAATAGGAAATGCGGGAATTTCGTCTCTATATCTAGTCTAACAAATATTATTTTTTGAAGATTAAAGGTCTTCAATGTCAAAAACGTCAATGTAAGGTAAAGTAAGAAAAAGTGTAATACCTGTTTCTCGTGTAAAAAGAGGTAACCGACCTAACCTATCGTACTGGAAGATCCATTTCTGGTATTATTTTAGTCATTCAACCGCATCTTCAAAGTCAAAAATAATGTCAATTACAAGGTCAAGGGAGCGAAAATATAATTCTAACAAATTAAAATAACACAATGTAATACCTTGTTTCAATTTTATTTTGGCTAGAAAATCCTTTCCTGGTAATAGTTAGACCCCAAAGTCTCATTCCAAAAACATTTTACACAAATAAAAATAGAAACAAGTTTAATCCATATCTGTGTTGATGTCATTTTTATGGCTATCATATTAATTATCTATTTTTGACTGAATAAAGTGTTCTTCAACGCCTCACCAACCTTGTTTCAATTCTATTTTGGCTAGAAAATCCTTTTCTGGTAATAGAAACAAGTTTAATCCATATTGTTGATGAGGTTTTTAAACTGCATTCCTTGTAGTACAATGTTGATCAAAATGTACTTTTTTACAAAAGTATTAAAATGAAACAGGCTTTGAGTCACGACATAGTCACATATACATTTATTTTCAATTTCTGTTATGTTAATTGTTGAAATAATATTTAAAATGTCACACATATAAAAATACTGCTATTTCCCTTATCAGTATACCTTAAATTGCAAATAAATGATAGTCTTGACTATTTAGTCACTCAGAAACTGTTTCATTGTAATCCTTGCGGCAATAAATGTAGACATTTAAATCATAAAGTTATGTTGATTACAAGCCGTGATATAGCGGTTTTAACATTTTGTTGGCCATCCTGACGCCATCTTGAATAGCGGAAAAGGCTACAGGGGGAATCACGAGTTTAGTATGTTGTTTCTAATGTTATTTGGAAGGTTTTTGCATATTTTTTCCCCTTCAGTCTGATCACAGGTCTAATACTATTCGCCTATACATGTATGCGTACAATGGTTTTATAATAGCTGTTACGCATTCAGCAAACATAGCCTAGGCTAACACACTGCTCAACTCAAATAATTCAACTACATTGTGAAACTACTATTACCGTTACTACAGGTCAATAGCTTACAATTTGCAAAAATATCAAGGTATCCATGTGGACACCGTACTAATGGTATTTTTTTTTGCAGATTAACTTTCTCCTTTCTCCTTTCTCCAGAGTCTGCTGAGAAATTACAGAAACAGATAGCTGTCCTGTATTCATATGGCATATCATAGACAGAATTCCTAAAAAAAAGTTATTATCTTAATAAGCGTTATACAATAATGTGTGAAAGCTTCAGAAAAAAGTTGAGCGAATATAATATACTAAGCCTAGTTTGGGATCCAACTTTGTAAACAGAAAAAATAAATTCTAAGAAAGTGAAAAAAATCTTTTGCTTGAGGCAGAGTGTGAAATAAATCAGAATATTGCAGAGAGAAGGTGAAATAAATAATTTTCCCAGTTCACCCCCCCCCCCTCTAGTGTAAAACAAAATGAGGTAGGGGGCGTAGTGTGCAGATAGGAAGTGAAATAAATAATTTGTCCGGTTCAAAAACTACAGCCGCATCCTCACCACCCCTTAGTAATTGAAAAGTGGTTCCCTAAAAGCTATAAAACATCAAAATATTTCTCAACGTAACAATTTTGGAAGTCGCGGGTTGTAGGTTATTGGGTTTATGGTTTTAAGGGGCAACCATGTAATTACTGTCCATGGGCTGGAATATTTTTGATATATACATCCTAAATATTTTGACACTGAATTTTCATGAAATAAATAATTGTCTGAAGGACATGTTGTGAATAGGCCTACATCTTGAATGGCCCTCAAAACAAATTCATCCTTGCTTCGCTCGGCATCATTAAATGACGCCTAAATTAGCGAAGCCTCGCTCCGTATGGTTGGCCAACAGGGTCAAAATACGACCCAGTTTGACGAGCCAATTCTCCAAAAAATGACGACCCAATATTGGCCTGTAATATCATGTAATTCTTATTATTTAAAACATTTTTTGCACAAATATAGCTCAGTATCGAAATAGTGTAGTTTGAAACCTTGATTTCGGAACAGCAGATCTGAGAACAGTACTTTGGATTGGTTAGCAAAACTGACGACCCAGTTTGCTGGGTCGTAAAAGTGTGTATTCTCGGATAAATAAAACATATTGTCCTTTAAAGGGACTGGCCCACGCTAAAATCATCAAAAAATCGGTGATTTTATTTCGGGTTTTTAATATGACCATATGATGTAAACATGTACATAGACTAAAACTGCAAATTTTTATAATTTTTGTGTTGCGCATTCACCAGTTAGGCTAGATATAGAGACGAAATTCCTGATTTGTAATTATTGACAACCATGTCAAAAATAGGAAATGCGGGAATTTCGTCTCTATATCTAGTCTAACAAATATTATTTTTTGAAGATTAAAGGTCTTCAATGTCAAAAACGTCAATGTAAGGTAAAGTAAGAAAAAGTGTAATACCTGTTTCTCGTGTAAAAAGAGGTAACCGACCTAACCTATCGTACTGGAAGATCCATTTCTGGTATTATTTTAGTCATTCAACCGCATCTTCAAAGTCAAAAATAATGTCAATTACAAGGTCAAGGGAGCGAAAATATAATTCTAACAAATTAAAATAACACAATGTAATACCTTGTTTCAATTTTATTTTGGCTAGAAAATCCTTTCCTGGTAATAGTTAGACCCCAAAGTCTCATTCCAAAAACATTTTACACAAATAAAAATAGAAACAAGTTTAATCCATATCTGTGTTGATGTCATTTTTATGGCTATCATATTAATTATCTATTTTTGACTGAATAAAGTGTTCTTCAACGCCTCACCAACCTTGTTTCAATTCTATTTTGGCTAGAAAATCCTTTTCTGGTAATAGAAACAAGTTTAATCCATATTGTTGATGAGGTTTTTAAACTGCATTCCTTGTAGTACAATGTTGATCAAAATGTACTTTTTTACAAAAGTATTAAAATGAAACAGGCTTTGAGTCACGACATAGTCACATATACATTTATTTTCAATTTCTGTTATGTTAATTGTTGAAATAATATTTAAAATGTCACACATATAAAAATACTGCTATTTCCCTTATCAGTATACCTTAAATTGCAAATAAATGATAGTCTTGACTATTTAGTCACTCAGAAACTGTTTCATTGTAATCCTTGCGGCAATAAATGTAGACATTTAAATCATAAAGTTATGTTGATTACAAGCCGTGATATAGCGGTTTTAACATTTTGTTGGCCATCCTGACGCCATCTTGAATAGCGGAAAAGGCTACAGGGGGAATCACGAGTTTAGTATGTTGTTTCTAATGTTATTTGGAAGGTTTTTGCATATTTTTTCCCCTTCAGTCTGATCACAGGTCTAATACTATTCGCCTATACATGTATGCGTACAATGGTTTTATAATAGCTGTTACGCATTCAGCAAACATAGCCTAGGCTAACACACTGCTCAACTCAAATAATTCAACTACATTGTGAAACTACTATTACCGTTACTACAGGTCAATAGCTTACAATTTGCAAAAATATCAAGGTATCCATGTGGACACCGTACTAATGGTATTTTTTTTTGCAGATTAACTTTCTCCTTTCTCCTTTCTCCAGAGTCTGCTGAGAAATTACAGAAACAGATAGCTGTCCTGTATTCATATGGCATATCATAGACAGAATTCCTAAAAAAAAGTTATTATCTTAATAAGCGTTATACAATAATGTGTGAAAGCTTCAGAAAAAAGTTGAGCGAATATAATATACTAAGCCTAGTTTGGGATCCAACTTTGTAAACAGAAAAAATAAATTCTAAGAAAGTGAAAAAAATCTTTTGCTTGAGGCAGAGTGTGAAATAAATCAGAATATTGCAGAGAGAAGGTGAAATAAATAATTTTCCCAGTTCACCCCCCCCCCCTCTAGTGTAAAACAAAATGAGGTAGGGGGCGTAGTGTGCAGATAGGAAGTGAAATAAATAATTTGTCCGGTTCAAAAACTACAGCCGCATCCTCACCACCCCTTAGTAATTGAAAAGTGGTTCCCTAAAAGCTATAAAACATCAAAATATTTCTCAACGTAACAATTTTGGAAGTCGCGGGTTGTAGGTTATTGGGTTTATGGTTTTAAGGGGCAACCATGTAATTACTGTCCATGGGCTGGAATATTTTTGATATATACATCCTAAATATTTTGACACTGAATTTTCATGAAATAAATAATTGTCTGAAGGACATGTTGTGAATAGGCCTACATCTTGAATGGCCCTCAAAACAAATTCATCCTTGCTTCGCTCGGCATCATTAAATGACGCCTAAATTAGCGAAGCCTCGCTCCGTATGGTTGGCCAACAGGGTCAAAATACGACCCAGTTTGACGAGCCAATTCTCCAAAAAATGACGACCCAATATTGGCCTGTAATATCATGTAATTCTTATTATTTAAAACATTTTTTGCACAAATATAGCTCAGTATCGAAATAGTGTAGTTTGAAACCTTGATTTCGGAACAGCAGATCTGAGAACAGTACTTTGGATTGGTTAGCAAAACTGACGACCCAGTTTGCTGGGTCGTAAAAGTGTGTATTCTCGGATAAATAAAACATATTGTCCTTTAAAGGGACTGGCCCACGCTAAAATCATCAAAAAATCGGTGATTTTATTTCGGGTTTTTAATATGACCATATGATGTAAACATGTACATAGACTAAAACTGCAAATTTTTATAATTTTTGTGTTGCGCATTCACCAGTTAGGCTAGATATAGAGACGAAATTCCTGATTTGTAATTATTGACAACCATGTCAAAAATAGGAAATGCGGGAATTTCGTCTCTATATCTAGTCTAACAAATATTATTTTTTGAAGATTAAAGGTCTTCAATGTCAAAAACGTCAATGTAAGGTAAAGTAAGAAAAAGTGTAATACCTGTTTCTCGTGTAAAAAGAGGTAACCGACCTAACCTATCGTACTGGAAGATCCATTTCTGGTATTATTTTAGTCATTCAACCGCATCTTCAAAGTCAAAAATAATGTCAATTACAAGGTCAAGGGAGCGAAAATATAATTCTAACAAATTAAAATAACACAATGTAATACCTTGTTTCAATTTTATTTTGGCTAGAAAATCCTTTCCTGGTAATAGTTAGACCCCAAAGTCTCATTCCAAAAACATTTTACACAAATAAAAATAGAAACAAGTTTAATCCATATCTGTGTTGATGTCATTTTTATGGCTATCATATTAATTATCTATTTTTGACTGAATAAAGTGTTCTTCAACGCCTCACCAACCTTGTTTCAATTCTATTTTGGCTAGAAAATCCTTTTCTGGTAATAGAAACAAGTTTAATCCATATTGTTGATGAGGTTTTTAAACTGCATTCCTTGTAGTACAATGTTGATCAAAATGTACTTTTTTACAAAAGTATTAAAATGAAACAGGCTTTGAGTCACGACATAGTCACATATACATTTATTTTCAATTTCTGTTATGTTAATTGTTGAAATAATATTTAAAATGTCACACATATAAAAATACTGCTATTTCCCTTATCAGTATACCTTAAATTGCAAATAAATGATAGTCTTGACTATTTAGTCACTCAGAAACTGTTTCATTGTAATCCTTGCGGCAATAAATGTAGACATTTAAATCATAAAGTTATGTTGATTACAAGCCGTGATATAGCGGTTTTAACATTTTGTTGGCCATCCTGACGCCATCTTGAATAGCGGAAAAGGCTACAGGGGGAATCACGAGTTTAGTATGTTGTTTCTAATGTTATTTGGAAGGTTTTTGCATATTTTTTCCCCTTCAGTCTGATCACAGGTCTAATACTATTCGCCTATACATGTATGCGTACAATGGTTTTATAATAGCTGTTACGCATTCAGCAAACATAGCCTAGGCTAACACACTGCTCAACTCAAATAATTCAACTACATTGTGAAACTACTATTACCGTTACTACAGGTCAATAGCTTACAATTTGCAAAAATATCAAGGTATCCATGTGGACACCGTACTAATGGTATTTTTTTTTGCAGATTAACTTTCTCCTTTCTCCTTTCTCCAGAGTCTGCTGAGAAATTACAGAAACAGATAGCTGTCCTGTATTCATATGGCATATCATAGACAGAATTCCTAAAAAAAAGTTATTATCTTAATAAGCGTTATACAATAATGTGTGAAAGCTTCAGAAAAAAGTTGAGCGAATATAATATACTAAGCCTAGTTTGGGATCCAACTTTGTAAACAGAAAAAATAAATTCTAAGAAAGTGAAAAAAATCTTTTGCTTGAGGCAGAGTGTGAAATAAATCAGAATATTGCAGAGAGAAGGTGAAATAAATAATTTTCCCAGTTCACCCCCCCCCCTCTAGTGTAAAACAAAATGAGGTAGGGGGCGTAGTGTGCAGATAGGAAGTGAAATAAATAATTTGTCCGGTTCAAAAACTACAGCCGCATCCTCACCACCCCTTAGTAATTGAAAAGTGGTTCCCTAAAAGCTATAAAACATCAAAATATTTCTCAACGTAACAATTTTGGAAGTCGCGGGTTGTAGGTTATTGGGTTTATGGTTTTAAGGGGCAACCATGTAATTACTGTCCATGGGCTGGAATATTTTTGATATATACATCCTAAATATTTTGACACTGAATTTTCATGAAATAAATAATTGTCTGAAGGACATGTTGTGAATAGGCCTACATCTTGAATGGCCCTCAAAACAAATTCATCCTTGCTTCGCTCGGCATCATTAAATGACGCCTAAATTAGCGAAGCCTCGCTCCGTATGGTTGGCCAACAGGGTCAAAATACGACCCAGTTTGACGAGCCAATTCTCCAAAAAATGACGACCCAATATTGGCCTGTAATATCATGTAATTCTTATTATTTAAAACATTTTTTGCACAAATATAGCTCAGTATCGAAATAGTGTAGTTTGAAACCTTGATTTCGGAACAGCAGATCTGAGAACAGTACTTTGGATTGGTTAGCAAAACTGACGACCCAGTTTGCTGGGTCGTAAAAGTGTGTATTCTCGGATAAATAAAACATATTGTCCTTTAAAGGGACTGGCCCACGCTAAAATCATCAAAAAATCGGTGATTTTATTTCGGGTTTTTAATATGACCATATGATGTAAACATGTACATAGACTAAAACTGCAAATTTTTATAATTTTTGTGTTGCGCATTCACCAGTTAGGCTAGATATAGAGACGAAATTCCTGATTTGTAATTATTGACAACCATGTCAAAAATAGGAAATGCGGGAATTTCGTCTCTATATCTAGTCTAACTGGTGAATGCGCAGCACAAAAATTATAAAAATTTGCAGTTCTAGTCTATGTACATGTTTACATCATATGGTCATATTAAGAACCCGAAATAAAATCACCGATTTTTTGATGATTTTAGTCTGGGCCAGTCCCTTTAAATAAATTCATAACTCAATTTAATTGCTCAAATCTTACAGTCTGTAAATCATACACAAATCATCACACTACATGAGAGGAATATTATAAATTTAATGGAACTCCTTATTTCGCAAGTGTCCAAGAGTAGGCTACACACATTACAAGGCCAATAGACATTTTATCAAATACACGAATACTAGGCCTGGCTTGTTATCCCTTATTTTCAAACATATGTGTATGTAAAAACAACAATAATCTTTATGTATCTTGATGCAATACATTATCCTTGTACCAACCAAAAGGATTGATGATCCCCAAAAATTCCAATGTATAATCCCAGCATGGCCCCCATACAACTTTGTAGCATACTCAATGCGGTCACTTAAGATTGTGCTAAGGTGAATGCGGTTTTACCTCTACCATCTGCACTTTGCGTAAGCATTGCGACAGGCGGCAGCCGTAAGTGAGGATGATGGCACAACCACGCAACCCCTCATGGCCCGCCCATTTCATCTAAACGGAGTTTTAAAATGTACATAACCATACACCAATACGAACATTCCTTTTGGGACATGATTTGAACCCGTAACCAGTATCAGCACCGAATGAGCACTATGGTAAGTTTGTGCCTTGCGTGTTATTTGAAAGTTATCAAGATCCAATGATACTGATAAAACTTGGATTGAACTTCTTTGAACAAATATCCAGCATCCTAAGGGTCACTATATGTAGCAACCCAGTTAGCACATGGAGTACTAAAATCATTGCCGAGGCATATACTAATATACATAATAAGAGGCATCGAAAGATATACGCATGAAGTGACCTGTATAGAATAAATTGTTTGAGTTCTGCTGAAAACTTGAGACAGCTTCACCAATATTCTGTAAGTTACAGAATGTATACTTGGACTTTGAAATATATTCCAATTTTATAAGCATTTATTCAGCCAAACAATGTAAAAAAGCAAAGTAGAATGTACACCACACTCCGAGAGATGAGCATCATTGTCCGATATGATAGCAGTATTTTCTCATCGGGAGTAAAAGTAGAGACACTTATAGAAATAATGACGCAACTCGATCATTTCAGTTATGATGTTGAGACCTTCGTCAATGACATCACAAAATAATCAACTTTTCCAGACATAATTCGAGAATATAAACTCAGACAAAAAATTGTGGGGATAGAACGAATTTGTCCAAATTGGAATTGTTAAAGAAACAAATATAGCACATACATTCATTAACCCTTGGATCACTGAGTATTCAATTAAAGTTTTCAGTCACTTAAAGTTGTGTCTCGCTACCGCGATACATAACTTCAAGTGACTGAAAATTTGTTATTTGTGAAATTTAAGTCACAATATACATCAGTTTTTCAAGATTGAAGGCATATTTTACTGTGAACAGCTCGTTATCAGGGGTTATACAGGCGTTACTAAAACACAGAATGTCGACATCAGTGCTCAAAGGGTTAAAGTGAATTGTTCATCTACATTGAATCAAGGGCTTTTTGATTGAATAAAAATCATATATCTCTTCTTCACATTTCAATTACTGGAATTTCAAGCAGATGGTAGTGGTACATCACTGCAGTGTAATGGCAAGTATGAGCTTATCGACAAATCGTCTAACTTCAAACCGGAACATAGTTTGACTGACTGTTCAGCCAGCAGGATCTTGGATGAAAAGGCCGACGCATTGATGTCAACATTTATGTAGCGAGTACAGACAAAAATATGAGATCATATACCTCCAGAAAATATGAATACAATCGTTTCTTATAGAATTTCATATCGGGGGAATGCAATACCAGATACGGGTGCATTGTTACTAATCTGAAGAAGATATCCACAACATAATCCTTCATTTGTGGGAGGTGTGAGGGGCAAAATGCGTCTGATTCTCCTCAAAACCAATGTAAGATTAGATTGGTATCAACTATAGCTACAGCCTTGCCAGGCTTTTCCCGCGTTCATAGGGTGTCATAATGATATGTCACTTTCTGAATTTATTTTATAGAACCCTCCACAAAGCTTGACACAAACTACGCAATTTATCCGAAGTGGAGTGATGATGTGACAAATTTGTATGCAAACTATATTGATTAAAGTATAATAAATGAATTCCCATCCCCAAGTGAATTAATTCTTTTTATAAAATTTGTCCGACTGCGTAAGGTAGGAAACCCTTTGCTTACGGTCACTAACATGTTTGAGCCGCCACACGAATCAGGGGCGGATCTAGCTTTTCACTGACGGAAGGGTTTAAAACTTGACAAATTTTCACTGTGGGCAGGGGTCGAAGTGTAAATCGAACGAAACCTTTGAGGAGAGCACACTCTACAAAGTCTTATCTATTGGCGTCGCATAACGATTCATTTCAGTGTAGAAGCAACATTGAAACTCGTATTTCTATATCCCTTGTACACTGCACTAATGAAATAGATGGCATTAATATGTTTATCTCATTATTTTTCCGTATAAAAGTTTATATAAGCTCAAAAACATGATAAGTGTGTGCAAGAAGTACTCCATTAGTCTCACTGGTCATTTAAAGGTGCTATATGACATACTTCAACAGGAATTGGAAAATTGATATTTTTCTTTCTACTGTATTGTAGTCATTTCGTACTTCCCACGAAAAACACACGAAAAAAAATTGGCACTAAGATTTTTCTATATCAGTATACCACTGTGGTCACAAAAAAAGTGTGCAACATAAATTAACGAAGTTTGCAAACATGACCCTAAATATCAACATATGCCCCTGTACTATGAGAATTGACTGACAAATCAGCGAAAATCATTCACCATGGTTAATGTGAATCCGATTATAATATAAGTCTGATACCCATTGCTATTTCTCCATTATTCTCAACATCAGCCCACTAAACGCGACACAGTCACCCAATGCTGGATTAATGTTGAACCACCGCATTCGAAGCTGGCCGATCATCAGTTGCAACTTCACTTCACGTCTCGCCAACATGTCGTATTAGTGTAGTCATTCTGGCAAAATAATCTGGACAAATTGCTAACAGAGGTTTTATGCTTTATTATGGTAGATATAGGTCCCATCCAACATTTCTGAAAAGTCCCAAGCAAAAACCAAATTGTATCATTATCTATGTTTGTGGACACCCAGAATAGATTGTAGCTATCACTTAGAATTTGAATACAAATAATGATCAATTTAACGTTGATTTAGCGATTTTTCAGAAAAGTTATTTTAATTTTTAAAATTATATGAATATAATTATATATTATTGTATTAATTATTCTTGATGGCCTAGGTAATAATATGCTCTCGCACATAATGGGTAGCTTGTGTGACGGAGTGACCAGTTACAATATTGGTATTTGGTTGTCTGTCAAGTGTTAGTATGGATCCCACACCGTGTGTATAATTCAAGGCAAAAAGAAAAAAATGCAGTCGGGAGCGATCACTAAATGATCGTAGCCTGGGATAGTTTTTTCTGCTAGCTTTTTCTTCAAATGTTTGTTTACGCCACTGTGTTTCATTCGCGATAATATATCGATATTCGTATATATGGTTTGTTGTATGTTTCAAATTGAATCTACAGCTCCACATCCATTAGCTACAAATTAAAGATCACAATCGGTGACTGAGATTGCTTATATTAACGTGTTCCCCAAGAACAATCATAAGTGACGACTTCTAATGAGCAATACAGAAATTCACAGATAATAGTCCTAGCTCTGATTATTTTTCAGATACAATGTCAGCTTCAAATGAACCACAAAATTGAAACAACAATTGTAGTCTAGCTTCAGCACCACAATTCATGAGAAGTAATGAATTGTTTTTCACTACAGCTCAGGATTTGTTATTTGATAATTACCATTTATGAACTGAAAATATGTCAAGTTCATAAGTCAACATGATAGGGAGGGTAAGGAGAGGCTTTGACTCTGTGATTGAGCTCACTTAACCCTTTAACCGCCGAATTATTCAATTTGAATTTTCAACCACTTGAAGTTGTGTCTCGCTGACGCGATCCACAACTTAAAGTGAGTGGAAATTATTCAGATTTGGTAAAATGGAGGTCAGCTGTTTTCAAATATTGCTGATTGATGTCACATTTTATCTTTGTCACATCTTTAAAAGGTGGTCTTACTGTGCTAATAAAAAATGAAAACCCGAATATATGCGACACCGGTGGTTAAAGGGTTAATAATCTATGCGAGTGACTACAACAACAAGTATTGTTACAGTTTAAAAACTGATATTTCATGTAGAACATGTCTCTAATGGTCTCTGAATGCTATTTTTACTGAACTGCTACAGTTTAGTAATCAATGAGGTCGACATTCAGCAATTTACCCACAGCTGGCTAGTTAGAGTGAATGTATGTGCCTCTAGATAGTTATTAAAAAAACATTTTTTTCTACATGAACATTTACATGACTTGAAACTGGTCAATGACCAAGTACACTGAACTACTATGTCGATTCCTAAGCTAGGCTCTTGAAAACATGTAGATCTAAATGCATCTACAGTGCTCATATTATAACGTATGTTGCCATATGTTGACATTATAGCGTCACATTTGCTTTCAGATTTATCTATGTGCAATATTATGTCAATACTATAATAATTGGTTTAATATTGTAATGTCGAATTATTACAATAATGTAATATCCTGATATCACAATGCATATCTGCCATTTTACGAGAGTCATGTCCTGATATTATAGTGGTTTATTCTGAATATATCAAGCCACATTCTGACTGTTTTATTCTGACACCTTCATGATCAGAGTGCCATATTCTAAAATTAAAAAAACATATTCATAAATTTTGTGATATCAAATGTATTTTTCTGACATCATAATGATATAGTGTACAGAATAGTGTTTAGCAGGTTTGAATAAAAAAAATCTAACATCACCTTTTAAATTAATTGTGTCAGATGTTTTAGTGGTATATCTTGACGCTACAGTGTGAATTGTTATATATTGTAATGACATATGCTGCCAAAAAAGTCTATATCATGATATCCCAATATATTTTATTCTATGTCTATATTATAATACTCAACATATTGTAATTTTGAATCCCGACATTTAATTCTCCATTCTGACATCATAATGCCATAATCTGACAATTCAAATGATACATATATAACAATGACTTCATAACAAAAAAGCATCATAAATTCTCAAAAAAAAATCCTTAAAAAAATCGTAAAAAGCAAATTTTCGATATTCTCTAGCGATCGTAACAGAAGTTTTGCTTGGAATATTTAGCTCATCTCATCACACAAACTGTCCATTAACACAAGAGTATTTGAATAATATACAATGAGACACAGCAAACTCATACCTTTTTCAACAAAAAACAATTTAAATATCAGGGGTTTTTTAAATCGCTGAACGACTTTAAATCTTTTATGGTCAAACTGATAGCACTTTTATCGATTGCTGATGTCAAAAACATTGGTAGTAATAGGCTACCTAAGCTACACTTTAAAACGAGAACATAGTACCTAGGTCAACAATCACAATACCGTACATGAAAAGATAATATTATTCTTATACTTTTTGAAATTAAAATCCCTTAATATATCATCAGTTTTTTTTCTGAAAAACGCTTAATCGACTTTAAAACAATCATTCTGTGTATTCAACCCTTTAAGCCCTCACGATGCATTAAAGCATCATCGTACATCCCTGAAAACAGACCTAATTCTCCTACAACCAAGGGTTTTAGATTGTAAATTTCAATGAAACTGGTTTACCAATACGTGGTAATTTTCTTTAATTTTTAAACCACATCAAATCATCTTCGTCCACTACAAGTCGAGAATTGCGACAGAAATTCGCGGCTTGTAGTGGATGAATATGACTATGGTAAATTCAGGCCTGAAAGGGTTGAAGTCCAACTGTTTTCTGCAATCGATTCCTGGGGTCCAAAAATATAAGTCATGATACATAGAATTCGCAAAATGGAGGAAAACTTTTAAAAGTCAATTATCGCTATCGATCGCGATAATGAAAAATCGTTTTCGTCAATTCCTCGAAATTGAACAGGCGTTTTGCTTGGGATTTTTCAGGAGTGCTATATAGTTGGGACCTATATCTACAATAATTAATCATAAATCCTTTGTTAGCAATTTGTCTAAATTCCCATGAATTTAGTGCCAGATCATGACTACACTATAATATGCCGAAGTACATGATATATAGGCACAAGCGCATTCGCGCAACAAGGAAGGTGTCATTATATTTGCAGACTGTGAAAGGGATTTCCTATTGTCTGCGAGGTCGAAGAGTTGCCTAATGATAGTTGACTAATAGGCTAGTCCCCTAATTACTATTTTGCAAAATAAAACTAATTTCATAAAGTGTTGTGGGCATATACATTACGACCGTAAGTTTGTTTGAGAAAGAGGTTGTGGCTTGGATAACTGAATAAAGTGTACTAAATGTGCAATGAAAATACATCATGGCACATATTTATCAACTTTCGTCGCGTTTCTAGATAACTGTATTTTATGTACAGCTTTTAGAAAGGTATCATTTAACTCTTTATTTCACTTTCGGTTGGATAAACATTTGTTATAACACTAATATAACTAACTTTTGTGTGGTGGCTCATTTTCGTTCGGTGCTCATATTACAAAACACGATTTTCAGAGATGATGGGGCGTTCCAAAGTTCCGGAAAGGGACTTTCGCCTCCTCTGAAACAGATTATAGCATGTATTATAGGTCCTACATGTAGCCAGCGTCGCAGACGGTGAGCCAACATTGACCTGATAATGGTTCTCGAAGTTTATAATTAGATCTAGACTATTCTGATTTTTTTTTTTTCAAATTTAAGTCGAGGGTCGACGTTCATGGGCCGAGGGTGTGGGTCGAGGGAGCCGAGGTTTTTTTCGAGATATCCGCTTTGTAGACAGAAATAAATTCTAAGAAAGTGAATACAATATTTTGCTTGAGACAGATTGTGAAAAAAGCCTAAATAAAATATTGCAGACAGGAGGTGAAGTAAATCATTTGTCCAGTTCAAAAACTCCAGCCGCCCCCCTAGTGGGCCTAATTGAATGGTGGCCCCCTAACCGGGTGCTATGCAGGTGCCAGTATTGACTACAGCCCGCCAGACAACAGGTGTACACATGTCTAGACAGACAATACAGCGGCCCTCCATGACATTGGCTATCTAGTGGGCTGACTGTACAAATGAGTTGCCGCTCATTGCTTGATTGCTGAGACTGAGAGAGTCAGTTTTCTTTGTGAGATCAGCGGTGACCGCTCGGACGAGTGACTTAAACTGTTAAAAGAGAGACTCATTGACATAAACTATGGCGCCCAGTAAAGCAGCGCAATGTGACGTGTGTCACAAAGAGTTAAGATCGTCGTCATTACCGAGGCACATGGCAGTACTACATAACATAATTTGGAGTTCGAAGAAAAAGTTGGCTCCCACTGAAGCCGTTGCTCCCACTGGGAGTCCCAGATCGCCCGATTCAGGGGCCCTACCTGGGGCTTCCGCTAAATCTAAGAAAAAGTCTGCCAATACACCTGATAATGGCATTAAGAAAAAGTACCGGTATGTCAAGAATACTGATAGGTATGCCTCAGCTATTGTTTTCTCATCTTGAAGTAACCAAAGTAGCCGGGAACTGAATCGGATTCCTTTACATTATTAAAATAATACTAGATTACAAAGTCGAATTCACATTAAATTCATCAACCAGGAGGAATGGATTTCGCAGATTTCTCAGTCAATTCTCAACCAATTTAGACCATTTAGCATGTAATAAAATTCTGAAACGAATCTAATGGGTTTATATGTAGATATGTAGATATTTATAGACATAAAGAAAAGTCATTACTGACTTATTTGTCATAAACATGATAGAATAATATGTACATGTATATACAAGATGGTTAATTTGCTAAAATCACACGACAATTTACATGGTATCACATACAGAATTAAAATCATGTTAAAAGGCATTGCCATAGTAAAACACCAGTTAGCAAACGCCACCCTCCACAACGTGTTATGGACATAGTGGAAGACGAGATCGTTCTAACTATAAAACACTGGATATTGCGATACAATTACATATAGGCCTAATTGATTACCACTTGAACAATGCCGATATGTGAACGTAGGAGGTCTATCATTTTGTTTCCCGCACCAAAACCAGAGATAGAATAGCTACTATGTATGATCCACAAATCATAGGCTATATGACAGCAAAAAAGACACTCTGGAAAGATATATATACAAATGCCTAAAATGCATGGTACTGGAGTATGTACAGTGATGTAGTAAAACGACGTTAAGGATTATAGTACTTTAAAAATTAAACATAATCTCATGCTACGGTCTCACGAGGGCCAAAATTTCTGGCGATGAAAATTACGTGTTCTGGTGGCGATGGGTGCCGATGTCGAACGTGTGGTCCCACGAGAAAACTCACACGCGATGTCTTGGCGAACCTTCGGGGAACATTCGGGGAAGCATCACCGATGCATCGCCGATTATTCGGCGATGCATCGGGGAATATTCGGGGATTAATCGGCGCTACATCGGCTAACAGTTACGATGTAATTTTAGAATCGGCGACGGTCGGTGATCCTTCGGCGATGCGTCGCCGTGTAATGGTGATGTCTTGACGATATCGTGCCGATGTCTTGACGACGTCATGGCGATGGGATATGGAGCGTTGTTGAGAGCAGTGATGGGTTAATAGTAGGCTAATATAAAGTAATACTAATAAATATATAGATGGTCAAGTAATATGTGATAGTCTATTACCTTTATATTACACTGTTCTATTTTTGCTAGATTATTCACATCAGAAAAAATATTTGATTGTAAATATTGATGTTTTGTCAATTATTTAAAAGGTCAAATGCATAATAATATACCATGATGATTTGTATTAGTTCTCTTGACTGGGCTAATATTGTAGAGGGCGTGCCAACATTAAAACAATATCTCTCTTTTCTGGGAGGCGTGTCAGTTGGCAGCGTTAATATGTTTGTTTATCCAGCTTAATGTGCGGAGAACAACATTTAATTACCGTTATTGGTGGTCCATGAGGCAAAACTTAAATTAAGGCTTAATCCCCTCAGAGCCACTCCCAGGAGACGACAGGCCAGTACCATACTCTTAGCAGTTGCACAAAAAAAATTATATGCGTAATTTTTTAATAGCATGTATCACTATATATGACAACATATGCACGTATATACTTCACACAAACAATACTATGGCAATCCTCCATAGCAACTTTAAATAGAAAACCGATTTTGTATGAAATATAATGCAGTTCGTTAATATTTCAAAAAAGCTCACATTCGATTCTCCTCTTTTATTTGGCACTTAAATTAGAATTAATGCGATAAAATAGTTTTTGCAACTGTTATTGATAATGACGCATTGTCCTTACGCATAAAATTTATTCGACAAAATTAGAATAAATAAAAATAATGTTAAAATATCAGATTCACCTTTGAAATGAAATGAATGAGGTTTCAGGCCACCTTTGTGCACATATAGGCTAAACTGGGCCAGAATGATATGACACTGCCCTCTAGAAACAGGATTCGAAATTCAAGCCCTGGCGGTCTGAGGTCGAGCACGCTATCTCTCGGTCACGGAGGCACCCCACAATATTAAAGATTCACCTTTGAGCATTACTCAAGGTCATCGAACTTAAGCAGCTCGGGGATCGTTTCACAGAAATAAAACTGATTTTGCTTATTCGATTATAGGCATATATTCTTATTTTGACTTTGGGATGAGGTCATGACATAATTTATTTATAGGTTTTAGAAATTATATTGTTAATACCTGATTGCAATCACTTTCAATGGGTTATAATAGTGCTCATGTAATCATCGGTGACCAATCATAAGGGAGATTTATAACGCTCAGCGGAGCATCGCCGTAGCACCGCCGATGCTTCGCCGAGCAGCTCAGGAACATGGGCGATGGATCGGCGATGGATCACCAAACCATCGGCGATATTATCACATCGAATATGCATCACCGATGTTTACACGAGCATCGCCGATTTGTAGCCGATGTATCGCCGATGTGTCGCCGATGTGAATGTGACATTTTTGGACTTGGTGTACATCGCCGAATGTTCGCCGACTGCTCGGCGCTGTTCGGCAATATATCGCCGATGGTATTTGGCGTCGGAACATCGGGAGAAAACTTCAATGCATGCATTGCAATTTTTCTCGATGTCCCGATGCTGGCGCTGCTCTGGCGCTCGGTGGCGCTGCTCTGGCGATGCCCAAATTTGTGCATCGCGAGAGCATCGAGAGGCTTAAAAAGCCTCGTGGGACCGTAGCATCAGGTAAACATGGTAAATGTAATAAATGTCGAAGTCCGAAAAACAAGTAACTCCGAGTCATGTGACCATGCACGCACAGTCACTATGTGTCCGGAGATTCCTTGATATTATCGAGTGTTGCACACTTAGTGATGTAATAACAATAAAAAATACGGATAATAATTATGTGTGCCATTCACAGCGGACATGACACTCACACAATAGCATTCAAGTTTATTTAATTAAATAATGATTTATTATCTACAATATTGGCCCTCGCAGAATTACATATTTTACTTCACAATATTGTTATCTCATACAATTTCAATCACGACCTACTTAGTACCACATACTTGGGAGTTACAATCGAAGAAAATCATTTATAGAGGGCAACATTTTTATTTATTTACTACATGTCAAATGGTCTAACTTCTAAAACACTTATCAATACTTATCAATACTTATCGGCGAAAATCATTCACCAAGGTTAACGTGAATCCGGGTTTATAGAAAAGGAGTTTTCGAACTCCGAGGCCCGGCTTTAGGCTGTATGAGGGCTATAGACAAAAATTCGGCTTATATTAATCTTTTGTAAAGATAACTGTATTGGTCTTCCTCATGGGCCAGAATCCTAAATGTCCGGGATATAATTAAGGAAAGGACCAAGGAGACAAGTTAAAATATATATCTTCAACGTTTATTCATTCCACCACGGTCATCGCCGGTTCTGGCCAACATCCATTCGATACTTGTCAGTGAATCGCGCTGCGCGTGTCTACGATACACACGATGTAGGCCTACCCACCCAATTTCGATTCAATGTTGGGCCAGAGTCGCAGCCCATTGCTGGTTCAATGCCGGTCAATCGTGTACGACGCTGGCTTAACACTACTCCAACACTGACCGCATTATTCTACGTCTACTGCAACCACTAACAAATGATGCTTCAATGTTGATCCAACGTGCTGACGATGGCCCAACAACAACCCAGTATTCTGTATACATAGGTTACTTTGCTGCAATTGCTATTGGGGTGACAATTTCATTCCCCGTAGCCAGAAAGGCCCAGATACATTGGCCCAATTGTGAAATAATGTTTGGCCACCGTCTGCGACGCTGGGCCAGCATTATTCCAACCAAAGCCATTTGGGCTCTTATTATAGACTTAACCACAAATATAATCGTGAATATTATTATTTCTGAACACTTATTAAAGACAAAAGTACTTAACATAAGGACATGAAACGTTATATTCGACATGTTCACAAGGACTGATGTACAGAAATGTCAACCGTTTCCCACACACAGCACCCCTCTCTCCCCTAAATAGGACACAAACTCAGGCAAAATAAACTTAATAGTACAGGCCTCTGGCCGGTCCTAAATATAATTGTGAATATTACTATTTCTGAACACTTGTTAAAGACAAAAGTACTTAACTTAAGGACCTGAAACGTTATATTGCACATGTTCATAAGGACTGGTGTACATAAATGCCAACCGTTTCCCACACACAGCAGCCCTCTTTCCCCTAAATAGGACACAAACTCAGTCAGACAAAATATACTTAATAGGATATCAGCCTCCGGCCGGTCCTAAAAAATAGTCCCCCCAACTCCGAGGCCCGGCTTTAGGCTGTATGAGTGTTATAGACAAAAATTCGGCTATTTTGTAAACATAACTTATTGGTCTTCCTCATGGGCCAGAATCCTAAATGTCCAGGATATAATTAAAGCCCATAACTGTTTTGATTATTTTATTCAAAGTAATAAAAAATAGTGAATGGTATTTTAATTTTTGATTTTACTCATCCGGTTGCTAAATTTAAGTTTGATAATTTGTAAACATTGCTGCCCTACCAAAACAAACCTGATCACAGCGGAGTAAGACACACTGTTTGTATAATCGGGACATTAAACATGTTAGAAGTACCAAGTGACAAATAACTAACAACATTAAAAAAGGATGGAACACGCTCAAACTTATTCTTTTTTTTGAAGTGGTGATAGATAGATTTTACAGTATAGGAACTTACAGTTTATTTTGTCATTTCATTTGGGATCATTTAGGCATAGGCTCTAAACTTACTTGACTTGTCGGCCGCTTTCGACACCATTGACTGTAATGCTACATTAACAGATAGACTTTCTGATTGGTATGGAATATCTGGCCAGGCTCAAATTTGGTTTTCTTCTTATTTGCAAAATAGACACCAGTCCGTAAAAATTGAAGACACTTTTTCAGATAAAGTCACACTCTCCTATGGAGTTCCACAGGGCTCTGTTCTAGGACCAGTGCTTTTACTTTATACACTACACCACTCGGCGCTATTATATCTAGTTTTGACATAAACCACCATCTGTATGCCGATGATACTCAAATGTACATGTCTCTATCAGTCTCAAACGCGAAGGAATCTCTTGAGAAGTTGCAACATTGTTTAATGGGTGTGTCGGCCTGGATGACAGGATCTAAGCTGAAGCTTAATCTTAGCAAGACAAAATTTCTTCTTGTTGGGACCAAACTTCAACGAGAAAAATTCTTGAATAATTGTCCATGCTTACTTCTAGGTCAAGACACAAGTCCATCTACATCAGCTAAAAATCTGAATTTCCGAAAACACATATCCCAGACATGCTTCTATCATATCCGTGACCTGCGTCGAATTCGAAAAAGTCTGTCCTTAGATCTTGCCAAGCAAATTGCAGTGGCACTCGTCAATAGTAAGTTAGATTATTGTAACTCACTTTTTCACAATATGCCAGAAAAGGATATCGCTAGATTACAACGCGTTCAAAACTGCCTTGCAAGAGTAGTAACCAAAGCCCCACGATTTAGTCGTTCCGTTCCAATTCTAAAACGATTACATTGGCTTCCTGTTAAGTTTCGCATTTATTTTAAAATATGCGCAATAACTTTCCGAACCCTAAAAGAAAACCAACCTGCATATCTGGCAGGCTGATTTACTTGTTCGGCCGAAATGCTTAAAATATCTACGTTCCACTAATTCGAATAGATTTGTTGTTCCTCGTATAAAGATTAATACTGGGTCAAGAACTTTCTCTATATCTGGTCCAGCCTTATGGAACGCCCTGCCTGTGCCAATACGTAATGCCGAAACAATCATAACATTCCGGAAATTACTTAAATCTCACCTATTTGACCTGGCTTTTCCACCCTAGTCCCTCAGCAGCCCGGCTCCCTGTTGAGGAACCTGCTTTGGCCTCGATTATGACACATGATCACGCTAAGGATTTGTGCGCCTCTGAGCTCAGTTCGCTGAGGATATAGGCGCTATAGATTGATTGATTGATTGGCCTATCTATGAGTTATTACTTTTGTGTGATATGGGTGAGACATGCATAATTATAATGTCATGTTTAATTTCGGAACCAGTGCGGAGAATGTCACGCAAAAATAGGACTCCATTCTTTGTATGGTGATTTTAAGTGTGGGCCAGCACCTGAGCCTTTGGCCCGACACTAAGATGCTCTCCCCTGATTGTAGTAAGGAATTAGCGACAAATTCAGTGACGTAAATCGTCTTTTTTGCATTTTTATTTTTCGTGATTTTCTTGAAAAACATTTGCAGTTTTTTATTCGGTATCTCATGGGCAGCTCATAATATAGAAAAATGCTACCAGACAATATCAGACTTGATGTTATTTTATCATAAGTCATCGCATCACGCGGCATGCAGTGATATAAATCGCGAAATGTGGTAAAATGAAATATTATTTAAAAACAATCAGACTTTGCTGAAATCGATTTCCACAGGCAGGTATCCTCTGACCTAGTCTCAAGACATATACGGCTGGTTAAAGTAGGTGTTGTATCTCAGCTAACACGAGACATTGACCAATGGTAGTCTAATGTTGGCCCATCGTCTGCGGTTCTGGCCCAACATTAGGCCAATTCGGTCAACGTCTCGTGTTTGCTATAAGGTCAGTTTGATGTTGGCCAATGTAACATTATATAAGTCCATAGTTTACCCACTAACGTTATTACATACAAATTGTACACACACCAATTCACTACTTCATAATTCTTGATGGTGTACCCATTGTGAACTAATTCCACTACATTTGCCCAGTTTTCTTGCATTTATAAGGCTTTGAAAAAAATATGATTGATTGTTTTGTACTTTTTATGTTATTTCAGTCGAAATAAAAAAGAGAGCTATGCATCTTTAAGGAAAGAACCAAGGAGACAAGTTAAAATATATATCTTCAATATATATTCATTCCACCACCATCCATTCGATACTTGCCAGTGAATCGAGCTACGTGTGTCTCTGTGATACACACGATGTAGGCCTACCCACCCAATTTCGGTTCAATGTTGGGCCAGTGTCGCAACCCATTGCTGGTTCAATGCCGATAAATTGTCTACGATGCTGGCCAAACACTACTCCAACACTGGGTCTGTTGTATACTTAGCGGCAGCACCCCAGCAGGCAGCACCCCAGCAAACACGTGCCATTTGCCCAATACTGTTTCGATGTTGGCCCAACGTCTTCGATGCCGGCCCGAAATTGAAACAGCATTGGATGATTGTCCCGTGTTTGCTTGGACTGCTATGCGGGTGACGCTTTTCTCCTCTCGTCGCTAGAAAAGCCACTACCCAGATAACACGATACATTGGCGCAATGTTGATGTAATGCTGAGCCACCGTCTGTAACGCTGAGCCAACATTATTCCAACCTAGGCCTCCGCTAAAATTTTGGCGGATGCCTATGCCTATTGTCGTCACCAGGCGCGTCCGTACGTCCGTCCATCTATCAATCTGTCCGCCACTTTTAGCACTATGACTTGTTTCACGTAACAGGAATGCACATTGAACATCACATACAAGTTAATCATGACTAAAGCTTGACTAATTTTACATTTGACCTTTCTGTGACCCCTATGACCTTGACTTTTGCCGATCGACAAAGTTTCTCGTTAACGCGATTCACTCAACATTTTTATGTATCGCTCCAAAATATATATCAGATATATCCATTTCACTAATAGCTCGGACAAGTTCGAAATTGGGCAAGATTCGGACAGAAACTAGGTCATGGCGGCCAAAATGGCTGATTATCGGCCATTATTTTTATAATATGCGTAATATCTGGAAAACCGGACCAAATAGCTAGACTATTACTATTGAACAAAATTTGCCGTTTCAGGTAGGGATATACAGTACCATGAAAAATATCAACTTGATCAAATTCAAAATGTCCGACCTGCGGCCACTTCCGATCGGCAAATTTTCTCGTTAACGTGACTCACTCACCATTTTTGTATGTATTGCTCCAAAATTTGTCCCATATATCCATTTCACTAATCATGCTAATAGCTCAGGTGAGTTCGAGATTGGGCAAGATTCGGACAGAAACTAGGTCATGGCGACCAAAATGGCCGATTATCGGCAGTTATTTTTTTAACATGCGTAATATCTGGCAAACTGGACCGGATAGCTAGACCATTACTATTGAACAAAATGTGCAGTTTCAGGTAGGGTTGTACCATGAAATTTTTTAACTTGATCAAATTCAAAATTGCCGACCTGAGGCCACTTCCGATCAATAAATTTTCTCGTCAACGCGATCCACTCAACATTTTTTTATGTATCGCTCCAAAATTCATACCATATATCCATTTCACTGATAGCTCGTATGAGTTCGAAAGTGGGCAAGATTCGAACAGAAACTAGGTCATCATGGTCATGGCCGATTAACGGTCATTATTTTTTTTTACCATGCGTAATATATGGAAACCCGTCTAGATAGCTATTCCATTACTACTGAACAAAATGTGCAGTTTCAGGCTGGGATATACCATGAAAAAATTCAACTTGATCAAATTCAAAATGGCCGACTTGCGGCCATGATTTTAATATGCGTAATAACTGGAAAAACTGTGCCAGATTGCTAGACCATTACTATTGAACAAAATTGCGGTTTCAAGTAGAGATATACCGTGAAATATGTCAACTTGATCAAATTCGAGATGGCCGACCTGTGGCCACTTTTGACTTTATTATTTAAAAAAACTGGAAAATTGTGCCAGATCGCTAGACCATTACTATTAAACAAAAGGTGCGGTTTCAGGAAGGGATATGTCCTTAAAAATGTCAACTCTGTTAAATTAAAAATGACCGACATGCGGCTATTACAGACTTCTAAATGTGTAGCTAGCCCATTGCTATAGAATAAAATGCGTGCTTTCAGGGTGGGATATACCCTGGCAAATTTGACCTCTGTTAAATTAAAAATGACGTACTTGTGATCATTGTTGACTTTACATTAAAAATTATGCGTAATATCTGGACAACCGTACCAAATGCGAATTATCATGATTATGCTGGTTCAATTTGCCTGAACAAAAGTTGAGTGAATAGTTCTAGCCTGCAACAAATTATTGTTAGATTAAGCATGTTAAGCTCAATAGTAAAAGTTAAAAAAAAGATGAAAAATGAGACGAACTTGAAGTAAGCAAACCATCATGCTACGCGCATGTGCGATAGTGACGCGATACAATTAGGCCAAGATCATTTTGGTGTGATCTTTGCACACTTGACCTGTTGAAATCGGTGATTTGATCCCGAATCTCCTCATTGAGCATGTGTTAAAGTTCGAAATCGTAGAATATTAGGTAGAGTGTGCTATGCTAGCATTCAGCCAATCAATCAGAGCTTGACTTGAGTTTTAGCGTTGTACCAACGCCGTACTGACAATGGCAGGGAGGCCGGATCCGCGAGGCACTGGAATGTGGATGCGGCCCTCAGGCGAGGTGTCTGGTATGTGACGCGGACAGAGAAAGGCAAGCAGTGCGGCCTAATAGTCAGTCAGTATCGTGCAGGCCGTCGACCCGGCCGCTGTCAGAAACGGCTACGCGTAGAGATTGAGACATATGACTTTTTCAATAGTGTTTTAATAAAAAAAATACTACCACCTTCTATAATTATCATGTTAACCATCTATACATGAGACTGAATCCTGTGAAATATGAATCATGAATAAAGAAGCTTGAAACTGTATTCTTATCCAGACTTCTCCTCATAAGATAAACGATCCCATATTAAATATATCAAGTTAGTTTCCAAATACCATAATAAAAGGAGCTAACACATGTGGATCCCCAAATAAACTATTTTCCTGACCACATAGGCCTAAATAGGCATGTTCATTCATTTAATCCCCCGCCCAACGAAGTTGAGGGCGTTGGTTTTAGGGCGCTTCGGATGTCGTCCTCCCGTCTGTACACCTGTCCGTTTGTCAGCATTTTCGTTTCCGGCGCATATCTCGGGGAGATTTCTTTCATATGCATGATATGGTACACACACATTCCTCGGTCAAACAGCTAGACCATTAGGCCCATTCTGACCTCAGAGATTATATCTCTGATACCACACGCTCATATCGCCGTATGCACGCATGGCGATTGACCAGATTTATCAGCCGTTAGTGAGCGTTACCACGTGATTTTATAACCATTCCTATAACCACGGAACTATTTTGGTGTTCACTTCAACTCATTACTTATACTTTTTTCCATATTTAATTTGATCTTAGAGTTTGTTACAGATAAGGGCTATTTATTCTGTTTAGTAGTGGATAAATTGAACCAGCACAATTCGCATGTCATTCAGTAATTTATATTTGCCAGTGTTTTGAAGCCGATTGTAAATTCTGTCAAAAAAACGTAAACATGGACCTTCTCACAGCAGCGGGTAGGCAGAAAAAGTAATCCATTGAATGTTTTCTATTTCTATGTGAATATAAACTCATATGTGGCGGAGTAGTGGTGTTTTATATTTCCCATATATATTCAGGACACTCAAGCGTGTTTATAAGCCTATAGTTGTTATATCAACAAAACTGCTCAAAATGAGCAGTTTTTGTCGAAACATGGCGTGTGGTTACAGAGAGAGAGCGGGGTTGACCTGAGCGACATCTATGTGTGGAGAATGCATTAGGCCTACTATAAAACAAAATGTGCGGTTTCAAGGAGGGATATGCCTTGCAAAATTTCTGTGTGCACAGCGAACACACTCACACTTGCAAAATTTCAACTAGATCGAATTCAAAATGGTCGACTTGCGGCCATCATTCACTTTAATAGGGGCCTATCTGTAATGTCCATGTATGGCAAGCTGTTTTGGTTAACTATATCATTACTACAAAACAAAATGTGAGAGTTCAGGAAAGGATGCACACGTCACCGAAAAATTTCTATCACGTGGGCGGGGTGGGGAATTATGCCGACAGGCCTCTTTGTTGAAACATGTCACATTATTGTTGAGTAAAGATGCCTCGGATACGGCTACGTTTCCATCAATAAGGTTTTTAAGCCGCGCGGCTGGATCCGCACACCCATGCGGATGCTCGCTCGGGTCGTCTGTTTCAATTGGTTCGGTTTTCATAGAAATCTGCAAGTGACACCCGCGTGGATAATAATAATCGCCTGGTGGCGGAACAGGTGGTGATGATGATGATGATGGTGGTGGTAATGGTGTTTAAGGTATTGGTGATGGACGAGGTGATGATGATAATAATGGTGGTGGTGCTGGTAATGATGATGGTGGTCGTTTTGGTGTTGTAGTAGTGCCGTTGTTGGTTGTAGTGGTGATGGTGGTAGTGTTGGTGGTGATGGTGGTTGTGCTGGTGGTGTAGTGGTGGTGTGATAGTGGTGGTGGTGATGGTGGTTGTGTTGGTGGTGTGGTAGTGGTGGTGTGATAGTGGTGATGGTGGTAGTGTTGGTGGTGATGGTGGTTGTGCTGGTGGTGTAGTGGTGGTGTGATAGTGGTGGTGGTGGTGGTGATGGTGGTTGTGTTGGTGGTGTGGTAGTGGTGGTGTGATAGTGGTGATGGTGGTAGTGTTGGAGTGTGGTGGTGGTGATGGTAGAGGTGATGGTGGTGGTTTTTCAATCCTGGATCTGCCCCTGTCTGCATACCGTGTCAGATTATCTGCAAAAGGCGGGGAGAATAGCACTTTAGCCACGGAATAACGTTAATTTTGCCCCATAGGCCTAAATAGGCCTATTTGGGTGGTCGGTCCGGCAAGCGGTGCAGATGCAAGCTTCTAGCCATGTTAACTTGTGCGATAACATGCGATAACATGTGCACTACACTAATCCTATTATATGGTCAAGTTCGACACTCGGTGGCCTAGTTCCCAGGTCACCAGGCCACGGAAACCAACGTGAGTTGTAATAAGCGCGGGCGGGGGCCCTAGTAGTGGTTAGCACCGCTGCCTTTCACGCAGTTCGGGGTTCGGTTCCCGGTCTCGGCGGTTTGAAAAAAACAAAAATGTTTCTTCCCCATCCACGTGTAAAACTCAGTATTGTGGGAAGCCTCCGTGACCGAGAGGCAGCGTGCTCGGCCTCAGACCGCCAGGGACCGAATTTCGAATCCTGTGTCTGGAGGACAGTGTCATCTCACTCATCTCACCATCCTCAGAAGGTTCTCCTGGCCCAGTTTGGCTTATATGTGCACAAAGGTGGACTAAAGCCCGATTCATTTCTTTTTTGTAATAAGCGCGATGACTTCATAGCGTCTTGACTAAATAGCCTTAATTTTGTTACCACATATGCACTCCACCAATGTTAAGGTCAAGTACGATACTTCATCGAAACCAAATTGGTTTGTAAGCGCGAGAACTTCATAATGCATCGACTTCATGGAAAACAGATTGCATTTAAGCGCGATAACTTCATAATGCATTGACTTAGGGCCTTCTGTTTAATTAACCACATGTGTGCTACACTAATCTTGATGGCAAGCTCGATACTCGCTGACGTTGACCTAATTTCAAGGTCACCAGGTCACGGAAACAGAATTGTCACAACGCCTTGACTTTTTAGCCACATGTGCCCTACACCAGTCTTAAGGGTAAAGTCGATACTAAGTGACCTTGACCTAATTTTTGTGTCAACGGGTCCTGAAAGCGGAATTGGCTCAACGTCATGTATTTTAAATACACTCCTTAATATTAAAACAAATCGATGGCTCTAATATAATTTTCTTGTGTTCCAACTCTCCCATGGCCCGATCCATTTCAAAGAGTGGGACTGTTCCATAATAATTGGGGTCACCACAGCCTTTTAATATAACATAAACTATTAGTAATCACAATACACTCCTGAATCTATTCGATTGTTATTATTTTTTCCCCATGGGTCCAACTCCCAAAGCTCAGTTGGCTGTTCCATAATGATTGATGGTACAACATATTACCACAGCCGTTTATTTTATAATTAAACCTTTTTATAAACACGAATCACTTTTTTATATTCATTTGATTGTTCTGAATTTTTACCATGCGTGTAGTATAGCTGCCTGATAAATGAGGGCCGCTCTATATTAATTGAGGCGCTGAGGGTAATTTGTAAGTCATTGGTTAAATGGATATTCCACCCACGAGCCTACCTATTTAAGAGTGGCACAGCCTGTCAAATGACGAGATTCAATTGTTATTTACAAAGGGTAGAATCTCATACTTAGGCCCATTGAATTAGTGTCGAATGAACTCAAAACGTTGTTGGGGGGGGGGGGGTGGTTAATCGTATGTTGTGTATAAACTTTAGAAATACTTCATTGTATTCAGTGAATATTTACTGATGTGTTTTGTAATGTAGTTGTTTGATTGGTTTACAGGGCTCCAGTTGTCTGCACGCTCAATGCTGGAGAGATTATATCTTTTGGGGGCCGGCGTTACGTTGTGGAAAATGACATAAAATGCGGTACTTTGACAGAGGCACTCCCGGCTCTGTCCCAGGTGATTTAAAAAATATCCAGTTTGAATGAAGTCCCCAGTTACTCCCCATCCACCATGTGGTGGAGACTAATGCCTACTGTTTAGTGTTGTTATTATTATCATGAATATTATTATGGAATTCTCACCGATTGTGTGGTAGATACCTATTGTTTAGAGCTCTCCAAACTTTTGTTTTCCTAGAGTCCCGAAGGGGTAATGTCGTCCCCTTCGTGCGCTGCCGCCGTCTCCAGCGGCACAATTTGTTTTGGCTACTGCTCTTACATGGTCTAACAGATTGAATTTATAATTCATACAAACATGCAACTTTTTTTACCGAAGGTCAAGGTTCAAGGTAAAACATGAAGGGAAATTGCTTATTAACGCGATTACATCAATAAAATAGTGATTGTATCTCCCCAATTTGTTATTAGTAGGGTACAAAACCATGATTCCGTGACCAACTTTTGGCAAGTCAGGTTTGACGATTGTTTTAGGTAGCTTGTGTATTTGTCGAAAAATAAGCTCTAGTGAACAGGTGAAGGTGGGTAGAGTTTAGTAGAGCGTGTAATGATCATCGATCACAGTGAAAAGCAAGTATTTCATCCACTAGTCTCCCACTGGACCTTATTTTTTAATGCATTTAGATAGAACCAGTTTATATTGAAGAAAACTGCAAAAATTCAAGATTGCCGAGCAATATATATTTTTAACTAATAACCCCCATAATCAACAGTGATATGTTATTTATGACAATTTTTTGGGCGTGGAGCCCATTTGTGCACCTTAAGGTATAATAAAAATTATTATAAGCTTATTTGACCTTCAAGCATCACATAAAGGGCAAAACATGAGCGGTTATAATGAAATATTTGTTACTAGTGGTCAAATAGTTACATGTGATATGTCTATTCTGGCTAACTGTGTGTCACAGAACATATTTATCGTATCAATAATGTCATTCTAGACATCAGTGGCATTGAAAATCAACCTTCAACCTTCATATGAAGTGCAGAAATGAGTACCATCGGACATGTAATATGCCGTTTCCGACCCGTTTTTACTAGCTGACGTGTGACGCAGAATCGATTTGGCATCAATAATGTCTAAGCATCGGTAACCTTTCAAACTTTATTTTGTGATCTTAAAACACACTATCAAGGTACAAAACTTCCAGTATTTGTCGCAGTGAAAATACAATTTTTTTAATAAGTTGTCCAATAGCGACATGTGCTTTGTCGTTTATGACATAATTGATTTCTGGCAGGGCCTATCAATAATTTCATTCTAGGCATCAATGACCTTGAAAACCTTTTTCTGTGACCTGCAATCTCCGCGTGTAGGCCAGAAATGACCACCACCGGTCATCGTGAAAATACAACTTTTTCGTACTCTAGAGCTACAGAATTTCGTCCACCTTTTCTGGAGAGGCGTAGGAGCTTTTCTTTGACAAATACCTCAAGCTGCCGAAAACAATCGTCAAAACTTACTTGCCGAAGGTGCGGCACGTATTCATGGTTTTGGACTTTACTATATATGAAGTTACCCACGAGAATAGAGATGACTTGATCAGATTTTCATCTCTACACCGATAATCAAAATAGCCGCCAGCTGGCGACTATATTTTTCAACTTGATAATATTTTTTTCACAATAGTGCCTTTAAAACTGGTATATTTGTAAGGTTTTGGGGTTTGCGAGTCTATTTGCATTGTCGTCCCCTTCGTGCGCCGCCGCCGTCTCCACCGCCACGGCCGGAGCACGCACTCTCTTGGCTACTACACCAACATGGTGCAACAGATTGAATTCATAATTCATACAAACATTCAACCCCTCCCGGCACTTTTTTTACCCAAGGTCAAAGTCATAGGTCAAAGGTCAAGGTCAAAGGTTAAAAAAAAATTGAAAAATAATTATTGGATCTCTCCAATTTTTTACGTGAAGTTACTCATGAGTATGGAGATCATCTGATTAAATTTTCAGCTTTCCACCGATAATCAAAATGGCCGCCACCTGGAGACTAGTTTTTTTCCGACTTCATTTGTTTTCATAATTCCCCTGAAACCTGGTATATATAGGTCTGTGAGTCTATTGGCATTGTCCGTTTTCGTGTGCGACTAAAAACGAGGCTATGGCGGTATCGAGCCAAATTTAATGATCAGCTAAATCTATTGACACCAATATGGCGGCGGAGTGGGGACAGGCAGGGGTGTGCTGGGCATGCGTTGGAGCCATGACTACGCGTGGAGGGGTGATTAGAGGAAGTGTGGGGTGTCTGAACCTGTATACATGCTGAACCATTACTATAAAACAAAATATGAGCTTTCAGGAGAAAAGGAATCTTGAAAAAATTCAACTTGATCAAATTCAAAATGGCCGCCTTTCGGTCATTATTCAGTGTCCTACAAATCTACATCCACCAAAGTATTTTGAGAACGTGACTTAGAAATGATGACTGTCGGATTATATTGATTTTACAGGTGTGGATTATAAAATATGCACTCTGCCCTCAAGATATCTCGTGCAGGCCGCGACAGCTGGACATTTTTTTCCATCGAGATATCTGGGGGGGGGGGGCTTGGGCGCTAAAAGGGTTAATTTAAAAAAAAGCGTGTATCTATTATATAACTATGGATTGTTCCAGGTGATGCCATGTACTGTAGTCACTACTAGCACACAAACAATAGCTACAAAGTTTCCTGAAGTGCAGGCACCAGTTCTACCAACGTTCAACATCAACGTTCATCTGCACGGTATGGGAAATGAGTCAACTACAATGACACCCACGATAGCCATTTCTAAAAACGATGAAGTGCCGGCCGCCTCGGACCAAGCTTTGCCGATTACACTCGAGAATCAAGAAAACTACATCAACACTCCTCCTGCCCAGCTCCTGCCATTTAGTCAGATACCTGGTGTGAGAGGTCACAATATAAGCCAGGTCGGATCAGAGCCCAACCCCACACTGATGGCAAAATCCACAAATGAGTCACACTTGAACAATTTGCCGACAGGTGGATACAGGAGGCAGGGTGTAAGATTGGCTACCCATGGGCCAAGACCTCAAGCAGCACGTGGCTCAACCTGGCATGTCAGCCAGAACACCCCACAATTCAAAGTAGACCAGCCAGACCAGCTAAATGGACTGGTGACTGGTGTACCATCATCTGTGCCAGCGGGTCAAGTGACACAGCATTGGCAATTTGAGAGTGTGATGTCTGAGTGAGGGAATAAAATCATGATACATGCATATTCTATCCAGTAAACACAAAACATTGTATAACATTTATACAATGTTGGACCTACGTCGAAGTCGTTGGGCCGACGTTGTATAAATATTATACAAATGTTTTGTGTTTACCGGGTACATTTAACTTTTCATTATCTTAGGAATTCCAATGCAATATTGTTTTGTTTAAACCCACATTCACTTTATTGATGTGTGGTCAGGAGATTATACATTTCTATTTTTTGTTTGACGATATTCTGGAATTATATCATTAGTCTGATATATTTTCATATTAAATTACTAAAGTAAGCAGTAGTTTGAGTTGGATTTCAGAATCAGTTTTGTTGTGACATTGTGATTAAATGATTGTTTTGCTGTGTACAAGCTCGAGTCTTGCGTACCGTGCATTTCGATTTAATTAAAAGTTTTTAACTGTAATAATTCAATAACTATTAGACATTTATTTAGAGATTACCTAAACATATATTTTGCAAGACTATTTAAAATGTATAGGTGTATTTTAGTCTTTGTTTTCTCGCAATTTTTGTCGCATTGAATATAAAATTTCTGATCGCTTATTCTACTTATTTGACCTGGGATGCAGACTGTTTAGTTTCAAAGGGAATTTTATTAGAACTTCTATACAATCATTTTTTTTCATATCGGCATTATAACGTTTGGTATAAAGTAATTTTTTTGTCACACTATACGATTTAATCACTAACTACAGTGGTAGATATCTATAAGATGTTTTAACAATTATCTTTTTTTTTAAATAAGACAATATATTTTACTAGACTTATGTACATTGTAGCATTGTATCAATTATATTTATTGGTTTCAGTTGTTACTTGGGACATCATTATATTATAGTGTTTGATAACTATATTATATAGCCATTTGTGGTAAATTATGTTTTGGAATATTATTATGTATTTTTTGTTGTGTTGGTTGGAGAAGATATCTCACTAGTGCAATGTAATAACAAAGTCCCTAAACACACTGCTCATGTTATTTTGTCTTAAATAGCTTATTTTTATGATATAAATACTTTCATTATCAGATATCGTTCCAGGAGCACATATTTTTATCGCAAAAAGACTACTATACTATGGCCTTCATATACATGTGCATGCTATATAGTATGTCATCCGATCCTTATAATTATGCAATATACAGCATAATAATTATATCCCGGGTTATCGTTTTATAATTAGCAGTCATTTCCATCCGCACCAGGCTGTGAATCACATTAGCTCTGTATGGCATTATGCTAATAAGAATGGCCAAATTGTCAGATGTGCTCACATTGAAACTCCACATATGAGTGTACAGTACTGTGATAACCCATCAAACACGATACATTGAAACAATGTTGTTTTAAAGTTTGGCCAGCGTCGAAGACGTTGGACCAACTTTAAAACAACATTGTTTAAATGGCCACTGCATAATCCATATTACATCGTGTGGTATGTTTTCGTTTAGTTTACAATATTTGAGTAGACAATATGCTTTTGTTGATTTTGCTGCTTGTAGACACTTTTCACACTGAACATTTTCGATTTTAAGTTATAATTAAATTATAGGTTTAAATTGACTGTAGTCAGCATTTGACATGTTGAACACTTAAATTAATGTTATGGTGTCTAACAATTATGAGCAAACAAATCGAAAGATTCTTATAGATTTAGTATGCGACTTCATACAAGAATGTAATAAATGGGCGGTAAACATATGTGGGCTTATTATACATGTGTGCATATCATTGGCACTTTCTGATTTATTGCCTTTATAGGCAAATCGATTGGTACATCTTTAGTTAAAATGATCTGATGTATTGACATATTGATGTGTTTCTTAGAATATTTCCTTCAACCGTGTTTAACAAATTTATATTACATCAAAATTTACCAAGTGTTCTACAAAAAAATGTTAGTAGCAGTCGGTGAACATAATTAAACTGGTACGTGTACAATTTGTTGTATTTTAATATCAAATAACATTGAAAAAACTGTTCTGTCTTTAAACAAAATTATTTTAATGATTTTTACTTTCAGTTTTATCTATTTTATTTTTTAAAATTATTGACACAAAAAGTTTATACATTCTGTATAGATATTTGTTTGAATAAAAAAAAAAAAATTTGAATTTTATTTTCATGTTTTGATTACACATATTTTTAATGCATACATACAAGAGCATTAGTGTTCACCTGGAATCTAATAGCAGCAAGCTGTTTTTAACCTAGTGCCTCAGCACTAACATGCTAACTTTATAAATAAACCTAAAGGATATGCAACATGCAACGGAAATGGAACATCTTATCAACAACCAGGAAACTCTTGTATTTCATAATTTCACATCTTATCTAGCAAAAGATTTTTAGGTTGTTCCTGCACTCATTCAGAGCTGTATTTTTAATGTTATAAGCCTTCTTGTGTGTTTTGGCAAAGTGCCCACTCACATAGTTAATTTTATTGAATGTAAACTAGGTCAACCTTCCATGACTGTCATCAGTTAGTCATAGGAACGGTCCATTATATGAGTAATGGCCGTGCAACGAACTGTGTTGTGCACATCATAGGTCACAATATTATGAAAGCAGTTTTTCCTTGAGAGGTAGACTACATTAAAAATATTGAGAACAAACATTATACACCCCTTTAATGACGTTTTTTAATGCCAAATTAATTTAGTCTCCAACCACTACGCGGTACGTTGTTTTAGTGCTGTCAATTGTTATTACTATTATTGTTATTATTCAACAATTTGATGACGTAAACGCTCTCCAGTCGCCAATATTCATCCGATCCTTACAATTTTTTCTTGAACAACCTTTCATTGAGTTCGAAAATCAGCTAATTTGAATATTTAGGATGGCCGCCTTAGCTCTACCTTAGAAATCGATGTAAACGCTCTCTAGTCGGCGCCAATGTTCATCCGATGTTCACGATTTTTTTTCTGAACACGCTCTGATAGATTTCGTGGTTGCGTTGGAAAATCAGCTAATTTGCATATCCAAAATGGCCACTTACTATTATTGTTATTATTCAACAATTTGATGACGTAAACGCTCTCCAGTCGCCAATATTCATCCGATCCTTAAATTTTTTTCCTGAACAACCTTTCATTGAGTTCGAAAATCAGCCAATTTGAATATCTAAGATGGCCGCCTTAGCTCTACCTTAGAAATCGATGTAAACGCTCTCTAGTCGGCGCCAATGTTCATCCGATCTTCACAATTTTTTTTTCTTAACACGCTCTGATAGATTTCGTGGTTGCGTTGGAAAATCAGCTAATTTGCATATCCAAAATGGCCACTGTGGCTCTTCCCTAGAAATCAATATAAACGCTCTGCAGTCTGCAATATTCATCTGATCTTAAAAAATTGTTTTTTGAACACTTATGGATTACCCTGGTTAAATTAAAAAAAATCCACGAATTTGCATATTTGATGGCTGACATAGTACTTCTATTGTATAGCCCCAACGTTTCTGCATTGACAATGAGCATTTAATTGTAGAAGGTGGGAACTATCATATTTGCATGCAAGTGTAACATCTGGTTAAGATATCTACTATTCACACCAAAGCAAACTGTTAAACCCACAGTCACCTTCAGAATTGGCATGCGAAGGTCACGTGGGTAGGCCTTCTGTATATACAGTAGGCCTACATGTTGATTGCATTTAGCTGAGTAGCTATAACCTGATTATAGGACTATGGATACTACTCCAACGAGACACTCACCCAACGCTGTTTTAATGTTAGGCCAATGTCTGCGACGCTGGCCCAACATTGAACCAACTTTGGAGAAATGTACAATGTTTGAGAGAAAGTCCACCTGCCCAACAAACACAACACATTTGTACAACATTTATACAACATCTTCGACGCTGGTCCAACATTGTATAAAGTTATACAAATGTTTTGTATTTACTGGGTTTCAATACAAGCTTAGGGTCAGCCAGTTTCGACATCCCCGCAGTATTACAGTCAGTTTGTTTGCAAGCCAACGACCAAGTAGGGGCCAGGGCTAAGGGCTGTGAATTATTGACTCATAGATGTCGCTCAAATATATATGAACTTGTTGTGATTTGAGAACTTGCTCTTAATGAGGCTTTGGGTAGGAAACGCATATTTAGTATTATTCTGTGAAACTTAATGACCTTGACCTCCTTTGTTTTCACCGAGCTGCCTAATACAAAAATAAGTATGGGGGGGGGGGGGTCTTATATAACCTTGTTTTCACTGAGTTACGTCACTGCATTTCACAGAATGAAGTATGGGGGAGGGGGTCTTAAATAACCTTGTTTTCACCGAGTGACGTCACGGCGTTTCACAGAATTATGGAATAGGGCCTTGGCCTACCCACGGGCACTATTGCATTCTGGTGGGACCCCTGCCCTGCGAGTTTTGACAGTTGACCATACCTGGGTAATTGCATGGACCTGGTTATGTTGTCCCATCATCTTCATTTACATGCTTTACTCAAATGTGTATATTTAAGTAGACCTAAATTGTTATTAAAATTAGTAAAGGCTCACAAATACCTCTTAAGTTTGGATAGAATATAAGAGGGGAAGAATTCGAAGGTTTTATGACCCATCTAGCAACCACTTTTACCACCATCACCTATAATTCAGCAATAAATGCATATTTTGAAGCATTGAGCTTTCACCACAAAGAAAAAAATTGGAAATATTTTCAATGCATCATTTTCAGCTATTTTTTTTTTACCAATAATAGGGAATTGAGACAGTGGCAATAATAAAAGACTATCAGGTCACCGCAAACGGAGGAAATTTGTGTCTTTTTTACTTAAATTCAAATATAATACAAAAAAACTCCAAAAAATACATATTTTGCACTCACATGGACAAAATGTTTCAATTGACATTTAGTGCAGGAAAAGACCACAACCACAAGTATACTTCAGGAAGTTATTCCAAGGACAATAACCCTTCTCGGTGGTTGTCACGGCAACCAATTTTCACATAATTACTGAAAATACACTATAAACATTTTACATTGAAAAATAATACTTGGTATTTAAATAAAATTATTCAGCATGATTTGAAATATATTTTCTCCACAATTATTATAACTAACTATTAGTGGAAAAGTAAAAAATATATCATTCCCCAGGTAATGCTGGTGCGTTTTAATGTAGTAGGCCTATGTGTAATTCGGTGTTACACTAAACAATATAGAACCCATTCAGCACTACTACCATGCAACCCCAGAAGAACCCTTGTAGGGTTCTCCTGGGGTTGCATGGTAACAGTACTGAAAGGTTCTTCTTGAAGAACTTATATTGTTTAGAGTGCACTCTAAATAATATAGGTTCTTTAGACGAAACCTTTCAATACTATCACCATGCAACCCCAGGAGAACCCTTGCAGGGTTCTCCTGAGGTTGCATAGTGATTGTACTGAAGGTGTTTTTTTTAAAGAACCTATATTGTTTAGAGTGGTGAAGGCATAAAAGGGAATTATTTTAAAGGACAATGACCCATTTAGATGGTTGCTATGGTGGCCATTTTACCACAATTGTATCAAATACATATTTTGCAGCAATAACCTTCAATCATCTGAACGAAAATTATCTAAACCATTTCAAATAAATCGGATTATTCCCTAGCTAGATTGATAAAAGAGACTGTAAGACAATAAGGGTAGTAAAACAAAGGCCATATTTATCACCTCATACTGAGGTCACCTCAAACTGAGGTTATTTGTACCATCAGGCCTATCTAATTTCAAATATAATACAAAAAGCATGTCCAATTCCGTCTGTTATAACACATGTCAGGAACTCCTCTTAGAATGCAGCGTTTACTCATAGATGGTTACCGTGGCACATTGTCAGAATATGAAGAATAGTATGTGTTCATAATTACCGTTTTTATCCCCCGCCCACGAAGTAGGTGCGGGAGATATTATCATCACCAGGTCTGGCTGTGCGTGCGGCTGTGTGTCTGTGTTTTTTTTCCAGGAGATATATCGGAAAGCGTAAGCCGGATTGTTTTCATATTGCATACACACATCCCTCAATGGTGTAGATGTGTTTTTTTGGGGTTATGATCTATAATCTAATTTTTGTGTCTCCCTATAATGGGGAGACATGTTGTTTTTGCTTCTGTCGGCGTGCACAGTTTTACTTCCCAGTATGTCAGGAATTATATGTCTGATTGTCTTCAAAATTTGCACACAAAACCCCCAGGAGTTCTAGATGTGAATTTTGGAGTAACTGTACTTTGGCCTACTATTGGTTGAGTACTATGGCCTAATTGTACATTTTGACTTCCCAATATGTTAGGATTTACTTGTCTGATTGTCTTAAATGTTTGCACACAACATCTCCAGGAGGTCTATATGTGCATTCTGTGGTAACTGTAGTTTGGCCTACTATTGGTTCAGTACTATGGCCTTATTAGTTGTTTTAAACATACATTTCCGGACAATTTCTCAGCAACTACTCATCTGATTGTCTTCAAATTTTGCACACAACACCTCTAGGGGATACTAGATGTGCATTTTGGGGTAACTGCACGTTGGCCTATTATTGGTTTGGCCTACTATAGCCTAATTTGCACATTTTGACTTTCCAATATGCCAGGAAATACTTGTCTGGACTTGTTTCACGGCGATGGTGAAATCAGAGCTGTATATGTGCATTTTGGGGTGACTGTACTTTGGCCTACTACTGGTCACTATGTGGGGATAGCGTCTCACCCGTTCGGGACTGCTCCGGTTTACGACCCCTTACGAGTGGCCGTGCCCGCGCAGCCTCGCTCTGAATAGCCTCTGCCGCCAACCGAGCGCGCGTCCAGCCGAGCGCGCTTCACTTATCTCGCAGCCACTGAGTCGAACGGACGCTCCGTCTCAACTGCAGGGCCAAGCCGCATGGCATTAGGTCGTCGTACTCCGCTTGGGGATTGTGTGCACTATTGAATGTCTAGACTCCAATAGAGAGATAATAAACAGAAGAATGAATTAAAAGGAGTTATTTATTCCCGCCGTCCCGACGGAAGAGTTATTGGAAATATGGAGGAGCTAAGCACTTCTATATTACCATAACTATGGCCTAATTGCACATTTTGATTTCCCAATATTTCCGTCAGTGTGCATATTTTTACTTCCAAATAATAAAAAAAAATAACGGCTATTTCCAAATAGAAACATCGATTTTCAAACTCAGAAACTCTTAATGTATCGAAACAATCAATTTTTTTCGAAAAAATGTCGATGACGAAAACAGCCACTCGAATGGGCCTATTGTTTTGCTTAATGGATAACCGACTCAATAAAAATATTTTAAGATAGATTGTGGCATAGACCTAGATTTGTCCCATCAACTGACACGAGATCGTCGTGAACTTACAGCGCCCATGCGCGGCTAGGAAAAGGGATAACTGATTTCCGGTCTACCTTTCCTGCTGTCAATTTATGTGTTTCATCGGCTCGATATGCGAGTAATTTGGGCTATTGTCACTATAATTTAAATTACTGAACCAACTAATTGTTCAAAATAATGTAATTATTTATGCTTAATATATACATTAAAAACAATGACTATTGAGGTTTACAATTTAAATTAGACGCCAAGGTGAAGTTGTTTCAAACTTGACTGTAGTGTATACTAAGCCAGCATGTCAGTAGACCTTAATTCGGACAATAATGTCATATTGAATTGAATACATGTATAGACCCCACATGTGCACTGAACGATAGCACATTTTCAGGAGATTTTATATGCTTGGATGTTTTATTCTTGTAATATTTGACTACTTCTGATATTGAAGCAGAAGGAACTATTATAATGTATTCATTTATCGTGGTCAAGGTCACGTAATGCGACGAGATAAAAGTCAACTGGGATTAACATTCGACAATTACGGACAAAAAAGGTTATTTTAAATGTTTTTTCACATACAAACTCTTTAACCAATAGATTAGAGGTTATATATTTGTGAATTATTTTTTAAAATATGTAAAATATATTTTTTATTTCCGCATATTGCATACACACATTCAAATAACAAAACTTAAAACATTTCCACCTTCACCTATATTCACTCAAAAAATAGCTTTTGATATAGATTATTAATGATTGACCACTTGTCATTAACAAGTTTAAATCTTTACATAACATAGGTTTTCAATGTTCTCTAAGCTGTATAACACCTGTGATAAAACCCTTTCACTACTGGCAGTAATGTCTCCCCAGTACTGGGCCCAAAGGTATCACGTCATATAATTAGGCCCACGTACTGCAGGGTACACCATTTTAGGCCGTCGGGAAATGGTTAATAGCATAGGCCTAAATTGAGTACTGCTCGGCCATTTGGTTAGATAAGCGTTTTACACAATATAACAAATTATTTAACAGCAATTAGACACCTTTAAATACCATCTCCAAAATATGATTAATGTGAACTATTATTCGTCCCTTTTTGGATCCTAGAGCTGCTGTTACTGAAAGCATTCATGACTAATGAAACCCAAACTGTTTCAAGTACATACTTGCCTCGGTCTTTTTGTTTTCAGAAATGTGTTAATAACATAGCAATTCTCAGCTCTGTGAATAAGCCTCGGGACAATGATTATGCGCACATACAGACTATACTGAATCGGGGTTACCCATCAAGTATAGCGAGATGAATCGGGTGGCACTACAGTCTAGACAAACAATTTAAAATGAGAGTCCTGGCAGTCTGAAAGCAAGCACGCTACTTCTCGTTCACAGAGGCTACCCACAATACTGAATCCTCAGATTGTGAGATTTTCAAACCACCATACCAGTACAGAGCGGGGAACGGACATATTATCTTGTTTGGTGCGACAGTTAAACAACATTCTCCACTACACCAGGGCCACAGTTTCATGCTTTTTGTGTTTTTTACGGATAGAAGATAACATTCAGCATAATCGTTTTTTATCTGTATTTCGAGTACGATCCCGATTTCTAAAGAAAAGTTAAAAACGGAGCCGTTTTATTCCCTAGTAACAAAAAATCAAGGATCCATCCGAAATATTGAGGTAGATATGATAACTTAGGTGATGATGTTAAGGTGGCCATTTTGAATGATACATGTAATGCTGTCGTGGTAAAGTATGGTGTGTATATCGCTTACATTGATAGGCCTACCGAAAAAATAAGGTTTGGTGAAATAATCTCGTCTCTATCTCAATTATTGATGAATACATGTATGCTAATTTCAGTGATTTCATGGCGGCCATTTCGAATGATAATGAATAAATTTATATTATGTTTTATTGCATTCCTTATAGCGAAAACATATGGTTTGGTGAAATAATCTTGCCTCTATCACAATGATTGATAAAGATGATCACTAGTGATTTCATGGCGACTATTTTGCATTATACCTGAAAAAAAGAGGGTTTTGACACTAATTTGCAAGCTCTATCAAACGTCGTCTATTCAGAACATTTTCATATAGGCGACATATTTTAACAATCAAAATCCCATGGGAATCTATTTTTAAACACAAGCATCCCCACTAGATATCACATCAGGGTTCGTACACCTTGGGCAGAACAAAATTCAAGGCCCCAAAGTAGGTTTTTCCAGGCCTCACACAAACCAGGTAAAACATTAATACAAACATTCGAGAAACAAATTTTGTTTAATAGCAAGCATGTAGGCATGTAGCAAGCCCACTTTTTGACTCCAGATAATAAATGCATGATCACTGTGGATGCTGGCCGTCAATAAAACCTCCCACGGAATGGCTTCTTGGCTGTTTTTAAAAAAATTGCAAAATGGCTTTAAAAATGGTTCATTTTCAAGCCTTTGGCAAAATTCAAGCACTTTAAAGGCTTAAAAAAATATTTCAAAATGTAAGGCTTTTAAGGCCCCGTACGAACAGGGTCACATTCACAAGAAATAAACATTTATACCCAAGAATGTCATTTTTTTCTGAAAATCGCTGAGCCTCATCATTTTGGTGCATACACACAAAATATTGTCCGTGGTGTTCACAAATTCCTGTGAGCAGAGACGGCAATAAACATATACATGCATCCGGTTGATACATAAGGACTACTAACTAACTAAGAAATTCATTGAAAAGGTTTTATTGAGTTCAAATGAATTTCACAGGATAAAAATATACTTCACAATTTAAAATTCACAAAGAACATTATGGCATAACTAAGGTTAGATTTTTGAAGTCAACATATTAAATTGCATGATGTAAACTGCTCAGATACATACATTCAAACCTATTTTACTCAAACGTTGCTTTCATGATTTGAAAATCACCTACGTCAGATAAAATACACAGTAGGAATCTTTATAAATGCTTTTAGCAAAACAAATGTTGGAAACAAAAATGCAAAACGAAATAAATTGCAGGATGCGATCTTAAAGAAATTAATCAGCACATAAGTTTTTTTTAGTCAAATGTCAAATACTCTTTAAATGATTTGAAGAGACCACAAAATTCCCATCCTGGCAAATGAATGTTAATTACGTCAATTTATGTAAAAATATACATTCCACATATGGGTTTGCTTCTTTTCCAAATGTACCTTAATATATTATAACAGCGTATTTTATCAGTATTATATTACATATGCAATTATATGCATTGCACAAAAATGTATTAGGTGTTATCCTGACATAAACAGTAAAAAAATTGCCATTAAAAAGCATGCACGCAGTCAAGTACTGTAAACTTTGATTATTGGTAAAAGGGTAAAAATCATGTTCGTGACTATTTGTGCCAACATCACACGTTCATTGAACAGACCCTTAAGAGTAAAATGCACAATTAAAATAAATTGAATAAATACTGTACATTGATTAAGAACATCCTTCTCATACGATATTATAATTCCTCATTCACACTTGTAGTATAAATAATTATCATAAAATCATGCAGCATACATCCGTCTTAATAAAAATTACTGGCTGGTTTTAAAAATAGTAATGATATATACTATTAAATCAATGAATCTTCACAAAATGAAAAATAATCTTATAACCAACAATGTACATGCAAAACATGGAAGCAAACATATTACATGTACAACCAAAAGAGCAATATCTATTGACATTTGGAATATAAGGCCTTAATTAAAAATAAGCTTGCTTAGAATTTTCCGGCCAAGTGGGTATAAAATTTATACTGCAGGTGATACTTTTTTTATAACGTTTTTCCTAAATAAATATTTTTTGGTACTCTTGTCAGTCTATTACCATGCAGTGATAAGTTTATTTTAAAATTCAAATTATCCCAGCAGTACAAATGAAATTTTGAAAAATGGCGCTTGCATATTGTTGTTGTTTACATTTTGGTCTGGCAAGCGATAAAAAACCTCCCTCCCCCATGAATTTTAGCAGATGTGAAATCCAAAACAAGCATATTTTTAAGGCTGGCCTGATGACATTCACCTAGATATTATTATATTCAAATAAATTAAGCACTTATACTGTACTGAATGCTAATGGTGGATATAACTGCGCAATATGAGAATATTAAAGCATCCTGTAAATTAAGCTACAATCACATAAGAAATTTAATTCTCATGCGACAAATAACAAATGACATAATCATCATGCTTTCATATCTGGTGCACCTACCGTCCTGGGCTACCCACTAGAGAAGTAATCATGCAAACAGGAATTTTTTATTTACTAAACTTGTCTTATTATAAATTAAAATGTGATAAAATACAAAAAATTTAAAAATTCGGTCAGAAATGTTTTCATAGTGTTTTTTATAAATGGAAAATCATATGACGGGTATATTTAACAATAAAGATTTTTGTCAAATAATTAGAGAATTGCCACCATGTCTTTACTGTTTGAATTTTTACTGAGAGGCATGGAAGACTGAAAGCAAAAATATAAATAACAGGCAGTGATTGTTAGAGCCCCAGGTTTCCATTGCATACAAGCAGCATGATCCATTCATTTTCTACGCCAAACCATTACGTAAAACACTAGACATGAGGGTCTTGTCTTGCAATGCGAACTCCAGCTCTTTCTCGTCCAACTTCAAGGAAATCTGTAACAAACACAAATCATAATAAATGCCAATAGTCGTCATATGGTCATCCATCACTGTAATGATATGTTTACATTTTGAATTAGTGTGACAATCTTAACCCTGAAAATGGAATCACTGCTCTAATTTCCACATCAATGTGAATAGAAATAATCTTATTTATAAAACATCTTGGTAAACTACATTAAATAAAAACTCTTTATAATCACGTAAACACTTTAGGATGTTTTTTAAAGAATAATTCTATTGCAGTAGGCATTCATTTATTAAAAAAACAAGAGCACACTCAACAATAGCTGGCCCCCATTATTAAACTTTGTAAAATGAATGACGCAAGATATGCTATAAATCAGCCATTTTGATCTTTTTCTGAGACCTGGTAATTATAACGTAAAATGTGATAAATTGTGATAAATAGTCCATTTTGTGCGATAAATTGATCATTTTTTCCCAATACCCTGCTAGCTAACACAGTGAAGAGCAATAGCCTATACATGATGTACAATAAATCTAATAAAAAGGAAGAAAATCTGCTCCTGACATGGAGAAATTGTACTTAATCTTAATGTAAGCGCCTATATAGCTTTATCTACTGTACAAAGTGAGAGTTTACAAAAGTTGGCAACCAAAATGTACACTTTCTTTTCTTAAAAAAAAAGGCCGATACATTTCTTTTTAATAAATGCTGAACATAGAGATGAATCTTTCAATTAAATGTAAAAGCCTGTCCTGGTCATTAATCAACATTTAAAACCTGCTGGCATTTCAAATAACAGTTTTTCAGTTCTGAAGTTACAGTTGATTAGCTAGCATTAAATATCAAACATTATACTATCAAACCTTTGCACTTCTTGTTTCTTTCGCTTTCTTCATGTTGAGAATTCCACGAGCCTCAATCAGGCCACACATGGATAAGAACTCTGCCTGGGCACTGCTGCATACATTTTGCTTTTGACACACCTTGCTATAGCAATCGTGCAGCTGAAAAAGTTGCATTACATGTATTGTATATGACCAAATATAGAATTACTGCACTTTCTAGCGCAAAAATCAACAAGTTTAGATCTTAAATTAACATGGATAAAAAATATATAAACTTGAATAACATGGTTATACAAACCTTGCCGAGGGTGACTTCTTTCCCTTTGCCTCTTTTCAGCATAAGCAGCAAAGAACAGATGAGGAGTTTCTGCTGAAGAGGTATTGTCTGTGGTTGCGATGAACTACCTACACGATTCCCATAAACTTCGTTCATGATTTTCAGGATGTGAGCCACTCCAATCTTCTTCAGAGCAGTGTTGTGCTTACGAGGGCTTCTCAATAATCCTGCAGAAGAAATTTTTAAGAAAATCATAGTCCGGCAGCCAAGTCCTTTATTTTGCTCCAACCTGGACTTGGAGTATATAGTTTTTTTCTTTGCAGAATATTTTTGTCCAGACCCCCCACGTAAATAATCCAGAGGGTGTGGAGGTGTCACCCTTGGGCAATTTTAGTTATTCGCGTTTTTCAAAATGGCCGCCAATAGCCTCAGTGGAAATGTAACTTTTTCACTTTCAGCCCTAGAAATATGTATAATACCACTTTTCCAACTAAATTGACCCCGAGAAACTCATTTCCGGCATTATTTTTTTACTCAGAAGCCTAATTCGGGCATAAATCCAAGATGGCCGCCACCACTACATTGGCAATTCACATTTTGTATCATTAGAAGCGTGACGTTTAGGTACAGGTACCTGGAACCGGTATGTATACAACTTTCTAAGCCTACTTCTGACTTTACAAAGGCTCTCACATTTGGAGGCATAGCACTAGACTCTAATATAGACTAATCTAGGACTATAGCATACACTAGTCCCAATACAATTATTTTCTCCAAAATATTGGTCAGGCTTCAATAAGTTCATCAGTTCCCATATCTCAAGACATTGACAAATTTAAACTGGTTTGCATGTCTGATCTGATGCAGCTGTTGGCAGATATTGCCAACAAGAGCACAATTTCAAAGATTTGGGTAAATCTCCTAATAAAACCTGTTATGATCTTGATAATATATATATGTACGTGCCGAACGGGAATCAGATTGACCTTTACATAATAATAGCTGCAGTTGAACAGATGTTACCCTACATGCTTTGCACCAGGAAATATGCAGCTAGGCTATGACATTAGATATCTCGAAACAGTGCATGAAAGGTGAACACACAATGCACCATAATCCATGTTGTTCTAATTGTGTCCGGAGTGACATGTTCATCGCGTCAAATTATATGAGGTACGGGCATAGTGCTGGGGGAGGGGGAGGGGGGAGGAAGGGGTGGTAAAGCCAGGTATGTAGGCCTATAGACATGGTCGTTTAGCCTACATTTTTGCGCAAGACTGGATATGGTCTTCAGACTATGGATGTCAATGTAACAATTCAGATTCAAAATAAGCAAAAGAACAGTTTACAACAAGGATTTTAGATGACTCTACAGACCGGTTTTCTTCACGAAAAAAATGCACAACCAGTAATATAAAATCTTTACATGATATAACCTTAGATAGAGCTATAGAAATTGCATAACATTTATGTATATATTTGAAGCTAATTGGTCTGAAGGTTTTCGCGATCCAATCACCAAGCAGATTGTAACATTTACCTGAATTGGAAAACCGTTCAAACTTGGTACTGAAATGGTGTATAACCCTGCAGTAATTTATGGGTTCTTCAATCAAGTCCCAGAAGTATCAATATTAATGATATATTGGTACACGAGCTGGCTCCATTCGCAACTGCTATGTTTGACACTCCATTTGAAACGAAGATAACTAAATCAAAGTGTAACCTTAACAACTTCAGGTAGACATATGTCGTAGAACTGTGAATGCCACTAGCTTGGTGGTCGATGGTTCAGTAGTGATGTGGACAATAGCTTGGCCTACTAAATGAACTGTCGATGACTTCACTACAAAATTTAGGTCATTTCTTTCTACAAAGCTCATTTTCGTCAATGTGTATGAGTATCTAATATTGGATGGTTGCAAATAATTCAGCCTTAAGGGAAATGCAAGATTATGTGGTCCACAAGCTGGTTAGCAATGCACTTCTTCCTGCTCAAAATGTGATCCTCACGGTCAGTGAAAATTAAATACAAATTAATCAGAGCCGTCATCAAATAGGGGCCTACATTGAAGAGGATACAGTGTTCCATGACCTGTACAAATCGACACATCAACTGAATGGCATCATGCACAAGTGGGCTAACTCACATTTTGACGATTTTGAGAAAAAATCGCGAAGTAACATGAAGTACGGGATAAAACGAATAAATACAAATTAACACAAAAAGATCAATTAACACAAAATCAGTGACCAAATGGTCTAACCCTCAATGGGAAACTCGTATATTGATCAAGTTGTTGCTATCAATGACATATATTTTCATTGTTTTTTAAATGTGGGTTAGCTTGTAATCACCGGTGATGATAATGTGCCAACAGAAAGTAGTCATGATGATATAATACTTAGGCCAGATGTAAGCACCTCGCACGAAGAATCAGAAAATTGTTATTAGGCACTTGCTGTGCACTGAGAAAGAAATTAGTCATGGGGTAAGTAGGGGAGAGGTGGGCAATTTCAATCGGAGGGCAATTTCGATCACTTTTGCAAATATTTATTTTATTGATTAATAATGAATTATTTGAAATATGTTGTTTTTTGTATTCATTTAAATATATTTTCCAAAGCAAATGAGCAAAATCACGCACAGAAATTTATATTTTGATGTTGTAGAACTTTGTGATTTTTGTGTGAACGATATCTTGACCCCCCTGACATTTTAAGTACTACAGCCAAAATTGATTTTTTTTCTATTGTAAGCAGTCACCACAAAACGTTTCCAATCTTAAAACACAAAGATTGTTATGTTATCCAACATTTTGAATATATCAGAAATGGTATTTACAACAGACTAGCATTAACAAAATGGCTGTATAACTTTATTTATTAATTAAATAAACAATTCATTGTGATCGAAATTGCCCTCCTGCAACTGCCACTGTGTCACTGGTCTTTGGATGGCAATTTCAATCGGCCACGTGAACAACAATTTTTGCATTTTCGGACATGGCTCATAACAAAATATGACAGGATTAAAATAAATTAGATTGGGTGATTAATGAGCAATAGACATATTTTTATCAGTTGAAAAGTTAAACTTGGTCTTAAATTTTCAACATAAGTGGAAAAGTAATGTCAAAGTGCTTAAAATTGCTGGAACCATCATTTTGCCAGTCGATGATCAGTTGATATACCAATGGCTCACAAATGAAATTCGGCCAGCACATCTTCAGAACCACAATAAATTTAATCAACTGTGTCCATGACCTTCTAAACAGAAGACAGAAAGATATCAACTAGCCACAATTAACTCTATACAGACATATTTATCAAAATGAACATCTAATAGGTGATCCAAATTGCCCACCATTAACTGATCAAAGTTGCCCTCACATTGATCGAATTTGCCCTCATTCAATATATCTGTTATATTATTATCCATATAATTTATTTAAGGTTTTAAACGAGTGACCCAGACATTAGTATTATCAAAAATATTATATTTACACATTGAAACTACAAATCTACTCATATGGCTAATGTCATGCTGCCAGTAACTGGCTAATGTTTAGGGTGATCAAATTTACCCTCCTCTCCCCTAGTGTTGTCTCAGATGACACAGGTGTTTTTAGTTTGCTTCTGTGCCATTTTGGAGAAATTCTCAATGGATATGTTCATGGAATCTCCGATTGGGGATCGCAACATCATAGATATAAAAGTTGAGAAGTACAAGCTAATCGTAGGCCTACCTGATAGTTATAGTGGTCGGCATGTCATATCAGTGTACGATACATGTACAGTCACCCGTTGGTATGACGTGGGAAAGGTAACTGCACTGAAGATAAATACGTGTTCAAGCTGGTTGTTCGTTTTGTCGCATATGTGACCAAACTCAGTAAATCACAGAGATTTTTGAACAAACAACTACATTTATGGCAGCATGTCATGGTCTAGCCCTGAATACAAGGCTATTCCGCCGAGCTATGCAGCTCTGGAGAAATAGACTTGTATTCAGGGCTAGTTATGGTCATCCACAATTCTCTACCATGACTGAAGGTAGGCATAATCAGTCCATTGCCTCATAACTGTGCTCATTGCCTCCAAGAACAATGGATGCCTTCACAGGAAAACTTTAAAACAGCACATCTACAGGTACAGCTTTGAAAATATGCTCTAAAATCCCCTCCTAATTTGGACCCAAATGACTTTGGCTCGCACAATGGACGGGTTTTGGATGGGTTGCCAGCGGTGTACCCTGGTTCCTCCTCTCAACAACGGCGCAAAGGCAGTTCCCGCATCTGCGCAGGCACTATGGTGTTGGCCGTGGTAGGGCCTTAACCTATCGGCAATAGAGTATTTGACATTAGGTCTATCACTACGGATGAATGGAGTTACTCTCAGCTATTGCTACTCTGGGATTATCATACCCGAGGACAGTGGAGCTGTGTTTTGTATAGTTAAACCCAAGTCTCCCGACCGTCTGGGGGCAATCCTCTAGGCATGCCCAGAACCCCTTATCGGGCGAGTGAAGGAAACCACTCTCAATAACCCACCATGCTATATCACCCCACCCTCACATAGTTATCTGTACATCATGTATCTCATCAATGGACTGCACTGGTTTTAGTGTATTACAATGTCACTTAAATGACATTTAAAATTGGTGTCAAAAAGTAGCATTAAGCATTATTCTGCTACTACTTCTGTGTCTCCATATGCCTGAGGCCTTGTACATTAAGTAGTCAGGTTGTCCATCTACATGACATTGTATAGTATGTCTGTACGGCCATCCCCAATTCCTTCTGTCGGTTCATGCAAATTAAGCTCTGCAGCTGAGGCATAATCGTCGACACCTTTTTGGTTTTTAAAGTAAAGTTATGATGTTTGGTGATTTTAATGTACGTATAGGCAGGCCTACAGTTTACGATGTTCATGACAACTGAGGTCAGAAGGTATAAACAGTCATTATAGATCGATGGTAATTATATTTTATATAGCCCTACCTAATTATATATATCTAAGGTGGTCTATATGGTGAATACATGAGCATTTGCCTGTATGTCGTTGCTGCAGTAAATATTTTTTTAAAAATATTATTGCTGTTATTACATTTTTGTTTTGATCGTGCTCTCATAATTTTTATTATATATGATCTCGCTTAATCCACAGAGAACGTTTGGCCAGCAATGTAGTTTCACACTTGTTTCTGTTCAGAAATGTAGGGCCTACTTGTTGGTGGTTGGAGTAGTGGCGGCCATCTTGGATTTATGCACGACGGCGACTTCTATATTAAAAAATAATGCCGGAAATGGGTTTCTCGTGGTCAATTTAGTTAGAAAAGTGGTATTATACATATTTATAGGCCAAAATGTGAAAAAGTTATATTTCCACTATGGCTCTTGGCGGCCATTTTGAAAAACGTGAATAACTAAAACTGCCCAAGGGTGACACCTCCACACCCTCCGGAATCTTCAAACAGGGGGTCTGGGCAGCAGTATTCTGCAAAGAAAAAGACTATATACTCCAAGTCCAGGTATACCACCATGGCTGCCGGACTATCAGTTGTAAAGCACAAGATCTCTCCATACTAAAGTATCAAAATTTCCAACTTCTTAATTGCATATCCGTGTAAAGTGACTGGATGTAAGTGAATTACAGTTTAAGTCCTGATTGCATAAAATGTCCACTAAAATTATTTTAATCTCATTGTGTATAGCACACTACTTTTTATAGTGCTTGGTGCAGGTTATAATAATTAATGCAGGCCTATATGATTGAAATTCAAGATGATGGGTGGCTATTGTTTTTGCATTGTTCAATCTTGAAATGTCTCTTAACCCTTTCGGGCCTGAATTTACCATTGTCATCATCATCCGCTACAAGCCGCAAATTTCTTGACTTGTAGTGGATGAAAATGATTTGTTGTGGTTTCAAAATTAAAGAGAATTGCCATGTATTGGTGAACAAGTTTCACGGAAATTTTTGTTCTATAAACTATAGTTTTAGGAAAATTAAATCTGTTTTTAGAGATGTAAAATGATGCATTAATGCATCGTGATGGCTTAAAGGATTAAAGCTCCAAGTTAAAATTGTGTCCCTACCACAAACTTAAGTGGCGAAAGGTACTCACATCTGTAGAATTTAAATAAAAAAATATACATATGCAAATCTAGCAAATTTAATGCTCATTTCTCCTTCCAAATTCTCTTCTTTGTGAGACAAATAAAAAAGGTCGAAAATATTAGGCTATCAGTGTGTCATCTAGGATTCAGAAGGAGCATGGCGTCACCTATCATTTGGGGCACCTTATCATGCACTCCGGGTACCCAGTCGATCAGTTAAGTATCTAAGCGTCGCCAGTTATTACTACTATGTACACAGGCCATTATCATGTATTGCGTCATAGGTGTGAACGCGCGACATAAGTGACTGGTGTTTTACTGTCTGAAATATGAGAAGGTCAATATGGCGCCCATGAAGGGCAACATGGAGCTCACAAAAGGCGCCATGTTAGAAATAGCTAGATGACACACTGGGCTATAGACATCATTAGCACTTCAAGGGTTAACCTTTAGAACACTGATGTCTACTACAGTCTACAGACAATCTATGATTTTGTTAGAACCTGTATAACCTGTTGCTAAAAATAAATTAGGCTTTCGATCTTGAAACACTGATAGATGTTGGGGACTTAGATTTCACAAATTTTAAGTCACTTGAAGTTGTGGATCGCAGTAGCGAGACACAACTTCAAGTGGCTGAAAATTTAAATTGAATAGGTCTCTAAGGGTTAAAAAGATCAAAAAGAAAATGCTAGACAATTTGGTTGACGAGATTGAACTTCAAAATAATTTTACTAGTCTGCAGGTGAGCGAGGCGGACAATACATACAACATCGGGGGGAGGGGGGATTAAACAAACTTTCTTGAGGTACTTTTGATTCAGTGAGTACTATGGCCTACTTAAATGTTTTGACCGACATACACTTCGACTTTGTTTCAGGAGCAGATATCTAAAAATACTGGATGTTTTCCAGCCAAATCGTACATAGACGATCTCAAAGGTCCCCAGCCTTTACAAGATATTTTACTTTGACCTTACTGTTGACCAAGCACTTTGGCCTAATTTACACTATTTAATTGAATTAAAACATTCCGCGGAATATCATGAAAACTTCTCAAGATAGCTAGATTATTATTATGACACAAAATGTAAGGTAACAGTTTCATGGAAGGATGCACCCTGCAAAATTTCAACTCGATCAAATTCAAAATAATCAGGCTATGTGCCAGGCTATGCATTAATGGCAGAGAAAAATCAATGTGAAGCTATAGCATGTAAAGCAGAGAAAATACTAAGTATATGTGGTACTAAATGCATAAAAATAGTCACCTGCAGAAAGTATGGCTTGTTTGCGAACGTCTGTTTCTACCAGCTCAACTGCTCGTCTACAAACATCTAGAGCCTTCCTCATGTCTCCTGCCACAGCTGCCACCTTACGAGCACAAAATTGAATCGCACCAGGCTCAATTATCTTCTCACCACCAACTTCCAACTACAAAAATGGAATGTGAACAGTTTAAAAAATTAATAAACTAGCTCTGGATGAATCACCATATGGAAAAACAGCTGCAGCAGAAAATTAACTCTCATCAAGATAATTTCTTGAAAAATGAGCTGCCATGAAATCATTATGTAATAACAGATACTAGTAGTAGTAGACACTCTTCTATGCCCGTTTCAGAATTTTTTTTCAAATTTGCAAACAATGTCAGACATGCCAATTTTACTTGGTGATCTGTCAGATTTGAAATATTGTTTGTTTATAATTTTGTAGTGTGAAAGCGAGCGGCATATAAATTGACTGAATTAACCATGTTCTCAATATGAATAAGATTTTTTGCATAAATCTACAACTAACTCTTCAACAAGTTAAATTAATCATCCATTGCAAATGTATGGTGTATATACCTGTGCAAGTCTGCTTTGTAAAACTTGCACTATCTGATCCTTTGTGTAAGGTGAGAAGTGAAGAAGTTGAGGTTTACACTTGGGTCTTGCCTGTAGACGAGGTAAAATTCTGTCTGTTAGATCAAGAGCATTGGCAATACCTGCGATACGAATAAACAAAGTGAACAAAAATTGAAACAATTTGTTTTTGTTTAGTTGTACTACACTGCATAGATCCAAACCAATAAACCTCTGGATGGGCTAACCCATTTCTTAACACAAAGCAACCAGAAATCATTGTCAACAAGCAAATATAAAGAGTTTCAGTTGTCCTTATGGACAACCACATTCTTGGTGTATGTCAATGAATGGGAACTATAAAAAATATAAATTAACATCTCAGAAGTCAATGTGTGCATTCGTTATTGTTAACTACCTCACATATCACTCACCAATAAGGACAAGTCGAGACTTGGGAAGAGACGGCCATTCAAACATGGTGTAAAGAACCTCCTGGTTTTTAGAATCAAGCTGGTCCATTTCATCAAGAATCAGTACACTGTCAAGATAAATAGGAATATTTCATTCAAGAATATATAATAGTGATTGAAAAAAGTTGCAGAGGATATTGACCTTTAAACTGCTAAATTAAATATTATAATTGATATTTGCGCCCACTTGGAAGTTGTGTCTCGCTACCGGGACACATGACTTCAAGTGCGTGAAAATTACCATATTTATTTAATTAGACCGAACATTTGTAAATCTTGCTGTCTAAACATACATTTCGTTTCAATAACTGAAAACGGCTCATAAAACAGATTAAAAGTTGTGCTTAAGAGGAAATAATGAGCCTAGTTGATCATGAGCATCAGACGAAATATTCAACATGACTGCTCACCATGATCATGGTATTTACTATAAAAAATAAAATGTACTTTTTGTAAAAAAAAACATTTTAATTAAGTGAAAGGAAGGTAACTGGTCCAAAAGACACCTGCAGCACACTGGCAACATGTGTGATTTCACTGAAATATCATTGCAATGAACAGAATAATGAACAGAATAATTTCTCATAACAAATTATTTACCTAGGGATTATAAATGTGTAGAAATGTCCACTTCCCACAGGGAAGAGTTTGCTGGAAATTCACTTGCCAAGCAAAAATGTGTTCTGTGGAACAACTAATACGATACAGTACGAGTGGCCAAATATATTTAATGACATCAATTGCTGGAGATTACAGGCATTACATTGCCACTTAGTAGACTGGCACAAAATGGTGGCCACTTAGTAGACTGGCACAAAATGGTTTTTTGGAATTGCTATACAAAATAAAATTTAAAAAAAAAAGAAGTGAAGTTTAACCTTTATTTAAACAAACATATTTATAATTATGTTAAGTTACAAACTTTATTTGAAAACAATTGAAATTTATATATCACTTGATAGTTACTAGAGACAAGTTCACCCACATTGAAGCTCCGCTGCCAGTTGTAGCCTTTCCCAGATCACTCAGAGCTTGCTTAGTTGTCGCACTGGTTTCTTTTCCTTTCAGCTCAGTTAGTATTTTATTGTAAATCGCTAGAGAATTCTTGAAGCTCATACAGTTTATATAAACAACCTTGGTTTTTTCATTCTGCAAGAAAGATGTAATTATATGTCAAACAAGTTGAAAGATACATAGTCTCCTTGGATATGAAAGGGTGCATCTGCACTTTTGAAAGTGGCAGATGCACCCTTTTCATATCCAAGGACGACATGTAACAGGGTTGTGCCCAGGGTGTGAGGAGTGCTGGTCGACCACAAAAATAACATGAAGCACACAAACACAACTTGGCTGATGTTGTAACTCAGAATGCTCAACGAACTAATAAAGAGCCTATATATAAATGAGATTTCATAGCAAAAAGGAACATAAGGTTGATTCATACAAATCAAGATGGCTGCCACAGCCTGTTGCATGGAAATATGTAAATCAGTGTGAACACAACTTCACCAAGTTAATGCAGAGGAACTAACTTAATAATAAAACTGGAAATTTATTGTACACATTGTAGGTGCCGCCGCCAGTAATTATAAAGGTATTTCAATTCTATTGAATGCATGACGTCAGGGACACATACATGTGTGTGCATACACAGGCCAAACTGGGCCAGGATGGTTAGATGAATCACTCGGATGTCTGAATCAGATGACTTAGTGACAGAAGATTAAAAATATGAAACTCGAGAACGGACATTAGACAATTAGGTAGAGCATTTTTATTTTAGCCTGAATAACGTAACCAGGGATTAAACCCTGAACTGAGTTACTCCTACATGACAGGCAGTGGTGTTGGCACCTACACTAGAGCTCCATAAACTAAAGATCAAATCAAAATTGTGGTAGCGTAAAGATAAATTAACAGTCATGAGTTATATAATTGTTCTCAAAATAGTAATACAACTTGGCAGCAAAAAACATCACAACTTTCATGGTCACCATGTACATAACATTTACCTGTAGACGCTGCATAGTATGTGATAAGACAGCTGTTTTTCCTGTGCCAGGAGCTCCAGATATGTACAGACTACCCGCTGTCCTGTCACGTGTGTGTTTGTCCAGGAAATCCTTCACAGTAGCATACTCGTCTTCACGACATACTATTCTGTCTGGTAAGGCTGTATGAAGGGCCTGTTTCACTTGATGGTAGCACAAACCGTCCTGCTTCATTAGCCTCAGAGGTGATGGCACTACAGTTACATCCACAGGTCTTGGTGTGCCAACACGAGTCAGAGATTTTCTTGGAGACAATTTCACAGGAAGTTTATTCTCCTCATTGGCATCAAAGTTCAGAGCACGCACAGTTAATTTTGCGGGACTTGATTTTGTCAGAGATTTCATTGGGCTTTTGGAACGTGTGGGTGAAAAGTTTAATCTGCGAAAACTGGGAGATTTTGTGGGCGATGATTTAGTTCTAACAAGAGATTCTGTTCTTACAACATTCTCTGTTGTTCTCACAGGTGACTCAGTTCTTCTGACAGGAGAAAAATTTAAACTTCTTGCTACTTTGGGACTACATAATAGAGTTTTTAGAGGAGAGGAGTATGATGTTAAATCTGTGAAAGGAGATTTCAGTGGAGACTGTGAAACCTGAATGTTGTTATCTTTTCTTGGTGACAAAGGAATTCTCACAAGCGCTAAATTTTCTGTTGGTATTTGGTTTTCTTTTTTCATTTTGGGAGGTGAACACTGGATCGATGTGTTTTGATCTGAAACAATAATCAAGATAAAATAGACCTATATAGAACAGTTGCGATGCACAAATACAAAAAAAAATACAGATATAAATGAGCGTAATAATTTCTAAGTAGATGAGATGTTGAAAACAGTATAAATTCTGTTACATAGTTTCTAATTTTAATTCAATTACAACTGACAGTTCAAAAGATATTGCTTTCACTATTTGTTTGGGTGGCCATCTTGGAAAAGGTTTTTTGGGGCTTGGTGTAAAAATATTAAGGACATAGGTAAGAAAATTATATACTATAAGAAATTGAAGACTATAATATTACAATAAACTTTTTTAATGCCAACACCACAGCATCAAATTTTAATGAGATGGGAACAATAGTTGATAAGATATCACATACACAAGCATTTGGTTAGTGCCGTTTGCGTAGTTAAACTCATACGTAAGAAAAAAAAAATAATTGCAACATTAATAGCATCCCTGTCTGACCTTTTATGAGGATACTGTGACGTTTTCTGTGGGATTTCTTTTCCGATTTCACAACAACATTTTCTGTTAGATCAAGTGGTGCAAACTTTGCAGAAGACCTTGTTCTTCTTCCCATTCCCTTCTGGACAGGAAAATCTAATCTTCGCTGCGCAATAGGCATTTCTGAAGGAAAAAATATATGAAATATAATATCACAGCTTATTTGTGTCTGATATATAGCTACATAGAACTGATTTAACTTTCCCTTTTTTGCGTGTACTTTGTTTGAGGCACTTATAGATTTTCTAGGTGGTCATTTTGATAACTTATATTAGAAGATTGAATAATAAATTGGCACACAGCATTTATGTCCCGAAAAAATACCACCTACTTTTGTCTTTTCTTCCCCTACCTCCCATTGATTTATTAAATTGCAGCAGGACTATTATCTTATTCTACTTCAGGACTCTATCCAAAGCGCAGATCCACAGCGCCGGGCTGTTTTATCCCAGCGCCACGCTGACAAAAAAATAATAATAAAAAAAACTAGTAAATAAAAAAAATAATCATGACCTTGGAAATTAGCTCCAGCAGATTCTGCCATAATGCACTATTTCGAAAAACTGATTTTTTGTGTCACATGCGCAAAATAAACTTCGTAAAAATTTCAAAAGCGCTATATTTTTAAGAAAAAAACACATTTGTCGGTCAACTTGATGCTTTTTCTTGAATCCTCAGTGACAGGTTATCAACTTTAAATGTCAAGTTTGTGCATTACATGGATATCTTTTGTTCCAAATAGTCACAAGTGCGCTGACGCTAACGATATCCCCCGCCATTAATTAAAGTCAATAATGGCCTCAAAGTCAAAGGTTAAAAAATAGGTCAAAGGTCACAACCCCCCAAAAAGCACATCTACACCCCCTTAAGGAATGTGTGTGGCAATATGAATCCAGCAAAACGCTTTCCGAGCTATCATCCGGAAAATGAACTTATCTTCTGCCATCAATTAAAGTCATTGATGACCTTAAAATCAAACGTAAAAAAATAGGTCTAAGGTCACATCCCCCAAAAGGCACATAATCACATCTACACCACCTGAGGGATATGTGTATGCAGTATGAAAACAATCAAGCAAATGCTTTCCGAGATATCATCCGGAAACTGAACTTAATCATCCGCCATCAATTAAAGTCAATAATGGCCTCAAAATTGAGAGCAACAATTAGGTCAAAGATCATAACCCCCAAAAGGCACATCTACACCCCCTGAGGCTGAGGGATGTGTGTGTGCAGTATGAAAACAATCCACAAACGCTTCGTGAGATATCATCCGGAAACTGAGATTATCATCCGCAATCAATTGAAGTCAATAATCGCCTCAAAATCAGAGGTAAAAAATTAGGTCAGAGGTCACAACCCCCAAAAGGCACGTCATTCTCACGAAGCGCCAGCATGTATTTGTTAAGAAGCTCATCACTGTGTCTGTGACATCAGACAGTGCTCAGAGTCAGACATGATAATTTAAGACTCTTTAATGTCTTAATAAGAGTAAATGAGCCCCTACTTTAGTTCATAATAATAATTCCGCTCGCTTTTTAGGCATGCCTATTCATATTATAGTCTATATCGTATTTCAAAAGTTAGACTATTTGATTTTGACATGTGATAAATTGAAAAATCCATGAAATCATGCGATCCTGCCATCCTGCATGCATGGCATGTCCTGGTTAATAACTTAATTTGGTAGACTATTTTGACGGCGAGTTTAACGAGTAACGTTAGTCTAGATCTATACCAAATTCTACTAGTTTAGATGTTTTATTCTTCTATCATACCCAACGTTTTGAACTGTTTAGTTTACTGAAGAAATCTCATCAAAAAATAGTGTTTTTGGTTATATTTAGAGAAGTTGCAACACACAAATTGAACTTGGCACAAATAGTGTTGTGTATTTCGCGGGAACGCGTCCCTTTAATTTCGCGGGCTCTTTTTGATTGGTCAATGCAACTAATAAATATAGGTCAGCATTATTTCACCACTCGCCAGGTGGCATACGCTATTACTTTTACTAAAAATCTTAAAATACAAACATACTTATTGCTAAAATAACCCATAAAATAATCTGAAGTGGGTATAGCCTAAAGGCCCTAAGCTGCCAAAATTGAAATCAATGGCTTTATTGTATACAATATGTATATATATATATCATTGTTTATAAAATTGTTTTTTTTTGTGCCGCTTGTGTATGTGTCATAAAACATAGTAGGCCTAGTATATACAATTTATTGAATACCGGTGATCTCGGCCTTCGACGATCTCGGCCCGGGTGATCTCGGACGGCCGTTGGTTATCTCGCCCGGTGATCTCGCCCGGTGTGCGGTGATCTCGCCCGGTGACCTCGCCCGGTGATCTCGCCCGGTCGGCCCACGACTGGCCTGACCACCTTACCCCTGTATCAGAACACATTGACGGCAGGCTGCCGGGAGATCTCGCCCGGTGATCTCGCCCGGTTATCTCGGACGCTTAAAAACGTTATTACCGCGGTGCCTATTTAAAAAAAACTTAGATGCTTAGACATAGATCCATATAATATAATAGAAATATGTAGGCCTATATTTTCAATGACATTGCTCCAATCTGTTCCCCATATCTGTGAACCGTACAGTAATAATAGGCAGTACAATTTTATCGAAGACAGGCCTATGTAGATCTATAATTATTAGGCCTATGAAAGTAATTATTTCACCAGTTCATGGAATATTTGTTCTTGTATAATCAGCGCAAATTACGCTGAACATTTTTTCCAGAAATTTATTTATTTATATGTATTGTTATTGTATTACCTGTTTTACGATGAATTGGCTACCTTTTGCTTACGAGACGGCTTGGTGAGAGGGCATAATAGTGAATGAGGATTATTTTGGACATTATAGGTAGGCCTACATTTGTAAGACTTTGGAATGTAAAGGTTATAATAGCCTCACGGGCCGTGCGGAAGCATGTTGTATCGGCTGTGGTTATTTTTAAGCCCGGAATAGTTACTGCTGGTCAGGCACAGGTCACCGTCACAGGTTGATTGACAGCAGTTGTCATACACTGATTGGTCAACCGTAATAGGCCTACTGATGATTACAGCTCACGCCCACTCTCGCCCTAGAAACGTTTTTTTGCGAGAGGTGGCATCCCGTTTACTAATCGCTATGACGTAACGCCTTTAAAGTGAACGTAATATATTTTATATCATTTTTATTCCAGAACATGCGCTAAAAGTGATGCATGTGACTAAAGTACTATTATGAAATATATCATGTATATAGGCCCTATATTTGTATATTGTTCAAAATGATAAAATGGTTATAATTTACAATTTGTTAAATACTGTAAGGACTAAATAATTTAAAGATGGTCTAAAGATGAGACATATTATAGGCCTAGCTATACTCATAATATTATTTGGTGATGCATGCGAATAAAATATGAAATATTAGGACCCTTTAATGTAAGCTCCGGGTAACTGGTTTTATATAGTTAAATTTAATTCAGCTGAATATCTCCGCAGCAAAATGAACATGTTACTATTGCTATATCGTAAATGACGCATTTATAGCTCATCCAGTTGATAAACAGGCTATTAATTTCTTTAAATGCGTGTAATTTCCCGCAGCAATAAAGCACTGTTAAAGATATAAATACGGTATTGTTATTTCCAAAATGGAGAAAATCTTTTAGATCATAATAATAAAGTATTGTATCCTTGATATTATATTATTTATAGGATGACTACCAAGCCTGTAGGCCTGTAAAGGTTTAAAACGCTCCAATAATCCATCCCGACCTTCATCCATGGCTAGATGTTTAGGCCTACTAGAGTTTGATCGGTGTAAAAAGGTTAACGTGGCCAAGCGAACGGACAATATTGTTACAATGACGGCCCGGCGCCTGTAATGCTGGGCCAATATTTAAACATCATCTAGCCACTGCTTTAATTTCACTGGCGGCGCCGAAGATGGCGTAACTGCCCGTCAATGGTCGATAAGAGATCAAGTTCATATAACATGTATAAGATTATGTTTATTTAAAATAATTGGGAAAGGAATAAAACGGCGATAAATTAATCAAGGATTAACGAGCTTAAATGAAAGGGCTCTAATCATCTTTCCGCCATGTGGTATTTAACAGTGTACTACACGTTAAGAAACATGATGTGCTTCACATAATTATCGCGATCATAACACCTTGCAATACAATACAAACGAGAACGCTGATCGATAGTTAAAGCGCTAACAGCAATACAATTGTAATTCTGAAATGTGTTATATCCTCACAACAAGTTGAAATGTTCCTCCATGCTATAATCATGAACAAGCATAACATTGCACAATTTGAGTTGTGAAGAAGGGGCATTCATCAAACGACCGCCGTGTCATCACCTCTGGCCACCTATTTTATTACGTGATTTGAAAACAACCATAACATTTTTTTGGTTGAACCTATTGAATTAAGGTAATTTTATTTAATAGCTACAATTACTGAGATCAATCATGCACATCATATTCGTGCTATAATATTTTATAACACAAATACGAAAAGAGATACTGTTGTTCTAAAAGGGTGCCGTTAGGCCCCTATATGTTTTGCAATACAACTCAAGATATTAAGTATTAAAGCATTTATAACGCGTCACATATCTCATGTGATTCATGGGCGCCGAAATATAGGCCTACACACGAATTACATACATATAGGACTTCTACTGTCCAGCAGCGTTCTCTATTATATTATGCATGTGTTATGTTCCATGGAACATTTATGTTCAGTAGAACAGGTGGGAATTTACTTATGCTTACGTATGCTCACTATATTAAATAAATCTGCCGTAATATAATTCAGCGATTCGCAAGATAATACTTTGGAAAACCCCTCCCTCTAATTATAAAGCCTATTGTTTCATTGGTTGAGAGGAGGTGCAAGTCAAAGACAGATGTCGAATCAGAGGGCCCTGGTTCATCACAAGGTGTGCAGTCTGTTACGTCATCACAGGGAAACTCCGCCCTCTCAAACCACAACGAACGTCCCGCCCATCATTGATCTTTTTATTTAATCTTATGTATGTTATTAATGCCGCGGCAATTGTGCGATCTTTTTTCACACCCAAACTCTAATTTTTAAGATGCATCCTACATCAACTTAAAGGTATGGATCTCAGTAATATGAATATTGGGGAGGCCAATACAGTAAATGTGGACAAAATTGGTGAGCTAACCAGATATTGGCGTTGTGATTTAAACGAACAAAAATTATGATGGGAGCGTTCTTTTCTCCACACGATATGCTTTTATAATTCGGTTATGTACTTTTTATCATAATTTTGAAAGGTTGACAGTATTTTCAATTATTAACCCTCGAAGTGCTACATACCAACATTTGTAACGAATTGAAATGAGCAATAACAATTAAAAGGCTACTAATTAAGGAACACAATAAGAATATATTTTTTTAATGTAGCTATGTAATTCTAAAATATAATGATGTTTTGATCATTTTTCCCTAAATTATTAACCATATAAGTCCTAGATGCAAAACATTGGTATATAATTAAAATGAATACAAATTAGATGTTTTTTTAATCAACACTACGAAGCTCCAGAAGCGACATTTAGGTTTTTAACATAATACATTGCGTTAACAACTCGAAATATTGAGCATTATAATATGCATTATAATATGCATTATAATATGTAGATTCTGAAATAAGTAGGTCATGTTAGCTTGCGACAAAAATGTCAATTCATGTATCATGTTATATTCACCCCTGCATTGCAAATTGTGAATAAATTATTGCATTAATTATTAGTGTGTAGCCTACTTTAGAGTCTTAATTACTTGCTGTTCGTTGTGTTCTGGTGTCACCGAGAATCGGAAGCGCATTGGTGATCTTATATAAAATAGTAGGCCTACGATTCACTAATGCATGTCTGGTAGGCCTGCAGACAGTGTACGATTAACGTGTTAGTTGCTGTATTCATGGTATTGGACTGGTGTCTGCTATCAGTGACCGGGCGTGATCACCGGGCGAGATCTCCGGCGATGAGCGCCGCACATGCAGCGGTGCTTGTGGGGCTTGTGAGGTTGTGGCATGCTCACATCGGGGACAGGACACGGGCCGAGATCACCAGTGATCACCGGGTGGGATCACCGCGGACGGGCCGAGATCACCGGGCGAGATCACCTCGGACGGGCCGAGATCACCGGGCGAGATCACCTCGGACGGGCCGAGATCACCCGGGCCGAGATCGTCGAAGGCCGAGATCACCGCACACCCAATTTATTTTAGCTAAAACATATATATATGTGACATAGAGCCGGTGTTTGGCTTATGAGACACAATAATAAATTACTAGGTAGAACACTTTCTCCTATTATACTTAGTAAAAACAAGCTTGGCGAGTGCATATATAAGCCAGACAGCAGCGTAATGGTGGGCCATCGAACACCACCGGTTGTCAGTGGTGGCTCATGCACCACACGGATGTCCAGCTGATGGTGGGTTGCCCATATAAGGGAGGACGGGGCATGTTCGAACCCTTAAGACATAATGCATACCTGTTCACCAGCTATTTACCTAAATCACTCATTATTGCATACATATAGTGCTTCCACATGTAGGCCCTATGATGTACATTGCCATTTCGACTATGCATGTTCAGCCTGGTATAGCGGCCTCCAAAAAACTATGAAACATAAACTCCAAATTTTACAAAATAAAACAATGCGGTTTGCTCTTGATTTATCCCCCCGGACACATCTAGACATCACACATTTCCTAAAGATGCAGTGGCTTCCAGTGGATGTCAGAGTAGAACAATTAAATCTCAACATCATGCACAGGATTGTCCATGGCGGAGCTCCATGTTATCTTACTGAGAGTTTTGGTATGGTCAGTCAGGTGCATGATTTTGAGACAAGACATAGAACGTTGTCTGTCTCCCTGCCATCCACTGGGAGAAACGGATCTAAGGCTTTTAAATTAAATGGTATAAAATCATGGAATAAACTGCCTTTAAAAATAAAGAAACTGAACTCATTGGCACCTTTTAAAGAAGCTGTGAGATTTTACCTAATAGATAGACTAGTTATATAGCGAATACAACTCAGACTTTCCTTATTACTGGATTGTCTGAGTTGTATATAAATTTTTCAATAATTATATATATATATTAACGCTTAGTCTATAGGCTAGTCATTTATGTGATAATGTTATGACTAGAAGTGTATGTTGTGATCATGGAAAAACGTTTTTTATTTATAATTTCTTTTATATAAACTTTTTACAAGTATTTTCAATTAAATTTGCTGTAAACCTTTTCAGTCGCCATCTGGTCTACTTTTCAGGGACCACTATGGAAATAAGGGTCACCAGACCCTTTATAGTGTCTTTTATCCCTGGTGACCAGTATGGTGGCCCTGATTGTTTTACATCATGCTTACATGTACTGTTTACTGAAATAAATCAAATCAAATAAAAAAAGTCCCACTAAAATTTATAGTTAGTTGTCTTGTTTATTTTTAAAAATATAGCGCAAAATGTGATTAGGGGCTGTTCAACAATTACGTACCGCCTAGAGGGGCGAGGGGATCAAGCAATGCGTTACGGACCGTAGTCAACACAACGTTAAAAAGCGCTACGAAGGGGGAGGGGGGTCAACAATCTCTCAAAAAAGCGTTACGTAATTGTTGAACAGCCGCTTACAACCAGACTGGTCGGACATGCCCCGCCTCCGGGGCATGTCTGACCAGTACCGTTCGAACAAAGCCCCGGTTATTAAAGTGCAATACAACAATGATAATTATTGGCAAAACCTTTGTATTTTATTATTGCATTTTGCATAAATAGCAACAGTGTGATGTTGCCATTCACAAGGTAGCAGCACATTGTCAGTCTCCCAAAACGTTGCCAGCAGTGGGCAATGGCAGTTTGTCCATCAGGCCACTGGTGCATGAAATAGATGTGCTGTATGAAAAAGTGTGATAATGTGTGCCAGCATGTATGGGTAAGTGTGGACATGTGTGAATAAGAAAAACTATGTTGCAATTATGACCATTGGTTGTGAGGCTAGTTCAGGTCATGTTCACACCCTTTCCGGAGCATATCCGAACGCGTTTGAATGTGCCCCGTAATGCCATTTCAGCTCCAACCCTAATTATTGCCCGTACCCCTTGTGATGGTTTAAAAATACTTTTCCTGGCCTGTATTAGTCAGTTGGCCAGAGGTGGCCAAGGAGGGTTTCGTCACCACTTGAGCGTGCATACCTAAAACCTTTTTTAGTATGTCAAGGGGACCTCTGGGCATAACTAGCACCCGGTTGTCGGCTTGCAGGTGTGTGCATGAGTTTTTGAGGGGCAAAATACGATTTATTACGAAACCGCAAAAAAATTTATTCTGTGAGAATAAAATAATTTATTACAATTAAACAAAACGTTTTAAAAATGACACAGAATGGACCAGATATATGCACAGTATCATTTAAAATGTAGCTTATAATGAAATAAAGCACTTTCGTTAAGTTTATAGATCACAACGAAATTTGTAAACGGTAAACGGTCAAACCGAGTCGTTTCCCTATACAAGTAAAATCTTTGCAATTGATCAAGAATCAGTATTTCATGGTGATTGTTAAATGAAATATGCAGGATACTACTTTGTTGTGGTATACATAGCGTTACGTAATTGTTGAACAGCCGCTTACAACCAGACTGGTCGGACATGCCCCGCCTCCGGGGCATGTCTGACCAGTACCGTTCGAACAAAGCCCCGGTTATTAAAGTGCAATACAACAATGATAATTATTGGCAAAACCTTTGTATTTTATTATTGCATTTTGCATAAATAGCAACAGTGTGATGTTGCCATTCACAAGGTAGCAGCACATTGTCAGTCTCCCAAAACGTTGCCAGCAGTGGGCAATGGCAGTTTGTCCATCAGGCCACTGGTGCATGGAATAGATGTGCTGTATGAAAAAGTGTGATAATGTGTGCCAGCATGTATGGGTAAGTGTGGACATGTGTGAATAAGAAAAACTATGTTGCAATTATGACCATTGGTTGTGAGGCTAGTTCAGGTCATGTTCACACCCTTTCCGGAGCATATCCGAACGCGTTTGAATGTGCCCCGTAATGCCATTTCAGCTCCAACCCTAATTATTGCCCGTACCCCTTGTGATGGTTTAAAAATACTTTTCCTGGCCTGTATTAGTCAGTTGGCCAGAGGTGGCCAAGGAGGGTTTCGTCACCACTTGAGCGTGCATACCTAAAACCTTTTTTAGTATGTCAAGGGGACCTCTGGGCATAACTAGCACCCGGTTGTCGGCTTGCAGGTGTGTGCATGAGTTTTTGAGGGGCAAAATACGATTTATTACGAAACCGCAAAAAAATTTATTCTGTGAGAATAAAATAATTTATTACAATTAAACAAAACGTTTTAAAAATGACACAGAATGGACCAGATATATGCACAGTATCATTTAAAATGTAGCTTATAATGAAATAAAGCACTTTCGTTAAGTTTATAGATCACAACGAAATTTGTAAACGGTAAACGGTCAAACCGAGTCGTTTCCCTATACAAGTAAAATCTTTGCAATTGATCAAGAATCAGTATTTCATGGTGATTGTTAAATGAAATATGCAGGATACTACTTTGTTGTGGTATACCATATACTGTGCAGTCAAAATAATAATATTAAACTCGATAGTATATAACACATGACACCTGGTAGAATGCATATGTATGCAGATACACGTCAAATAGATGCATAGAAATAAAGTTAGGGAGAACAGATAAGTATACAAAATTATCATAAATATAGATACTGTGGCATCAGCTTTTAAAAACAAATACATTTTCAAAGCCGATTGTGATTAACAAACCAATAAAATATGATGAACTAGTGGCTCATAGTTTGTCACTTCAAGTATGAAACACGATACTGTGCTCTTGATATGTAACATACACAGCAATAATATATTAGAATGTTGGCAATTCAGTAAAATATCGAGCTTCCATGTTTAAATCAAACATATTATCCAATTAGCAATTAGGAACGACCCATCTGACGTCTAGCACAACTACACCGCGAATTAATACATGTGCTTGCAGTACACATACAAATAGACATAGCTCTGCGCATAAAGTAGGCATTATAGCTGACATCTCATGGGATATGCAGTGGTGGATTTAGCAAATGAAGCCAATTTGTTTACTATAATTTCTAATACACACCACAGCTGACACAGTCATCCTCTTATGTGCTTTACAGGGGTCCGGGGTCATGCTCCTCCAGTCAAAATCTAAGGCTTGAAATGGTGCTTTCTGGAGCATACAAAAGTCGAAATTAGTAGTTTTTGGGGGTGATACTGAAGGGAGGGCGCCGCTCCCTCTGGATCAGCTACTGATAGGTTGCATAATTCGTTCGGGCTGATAATCATATTCTTCTGGAGATGATATACCAAGGAGAGTTATATGGGCACAGCACAGACCCTAATAAACTGTTTCGGGTAAATCGTCCTTTGTGAGTGTTTTTTTTTTAAGATCTGTTGCTTTTTACCATGGAAGTGAATTGACTTCTATAGCAGTTGATGATAAAAGGATAGTATAGTTTGATCACAAATATCTTGCTTCTTTTAATTTAAGTCAGCCATTTTCAACGCTTGAATAAATAGTATGGTGGATGACATTACTCAAATCAACAAAGTTAGAAGATATAAACATTTTGTTGTGAGATGTCCGCTTCATCTTGCCTAATAAATAGTATATGAGTAAAGTTAACAGATCTGTGCCACGATATGTCATGTAGATCTACATCTTCTAGATTCTTCTAGATCTACATGCATATAATTATGGTACAGTACTATAGCGTACAGAAAATATATTATAGAACCATAAAGTTACAATTTAATGTTAAAATATGGTATCACAATGTTTGCACATGACATTATAGTGTCACTATATGATGGTATAATCTTGTCTTAAACCTTGAAATTTCATGTTATGGCATAGTGTCGAATGTCGATATAGGATATTGTAGTTGGGCCTACCATAATATGGAATTATAATGACAATATATGGCAATAAAATGTCGGTATGCCGACATTTAAAAGTATAATCTTAATTTTTTTATACCCCAGTATGACGCTCAAATGGTGGGATATTCCACATTATGCCATACAATGATGGGATGGAGCACTACAGTGTCAGGATGTGTTACTTTAATAGAAGAATAAGACTATAATATTGCACTAGCTGTAGTGTAAAAATATTACATTCACATCATTGTATATGGTATTAAATGTTATCAGTATACTGTCACAATATGATGCTATATTTTCCAGAATATGGAGTTATAGTATTAAGATATGATACTAATTTTCCACAACATGCTATTACAATGTATATAATTATATGCCATTAGCTAGTCGATATATGACATTTTGTTTAACTGTATATGACAGTGTGAGTTCTGGCAATGAAATTGGATGTGGAGATATTGTATTCAACGTCAGCATATAATGTCGGAATATGGCTTTATTAAGTGTGAATATAGCAATATAATTGGCAATACAGTAATGAGTAGAACCTACTGTGAGTACTCACTCTTAGAAGCAGCCAACATCCTATGCCAGGCCACTTGGTCATTTCCAAAAATTGTATTTTGTATACAAATGAACCTCCTATGTGCAGCCACCTATATTAAAAGGCCACTTTAACTGGATCGCAAGGGTGGTGTGATCAAGATCTGCTGATGGCAGGTCGAAACGTTGCAATTGCAATTTTCGTTTCACACTAAGTTCCAATGTGAGTAAAATTTAATCACAGATCTGACATTTTAGTATCCTAGATCAAAGCCATTATAATGGCATGATATTGCTGTATTATGGATATACTTGGCACTTAAATATGTTATTATATAATGTGAGATATTAGTAATATAATTGAGGGATGTATTGCATATTATAATGTTCTATATCAGGCCTGATATAGTGTGGAAATATGGTATTGTAATATCAGAATAAAATGTCATGTAGATATCAGAATGTCACTTTAATGTGACGATATGGCATTATATATTATATGTCGACATATATATATATATAACCGTCATGGTTTTAATGTGGCATAGATATAAGATGCCACAAATGTCATTTAAGGGTCATTTCAAGGTCAAGGTAAATGAACTTATTCTCCTTGAGTGGTTACTGAGGATTAGCATTGTTACGAACTTGGGCGAAATAATAGTTGAAAAAAATATTTTTGAAATTTCTCCAAAAGTAAAGGGCTTCTGCCTTTAAAAACCATGTTCAGGTATGGATTTTTACCATTTTAAGTATTCTAAACATTTTAAGTGTTTTTTGGGCTCAATAGGTGATTTCGAAGAATATGTACAGAAATAAAAAGATGTTTATTCTCAAAAACTTGGTACAAAAAGGCGTTGGATTATCCTCATATATGTCATTTTTTTAAATTAAAGAGTTTGAATGGTATGCTTAAATACAAAGTTAAAATGTTTTTTTTTTCTACCCCTTTATTGATCAATGGTAAAAAATATTGTCTTCAAGTATATTATATAAAAGCTATATAACCTCAACATTATTTTTGATTTTCTATTAGATTTTTTTCTGTCTATAATAATGTTGATTGACTGGTAAAATTGACAAGGTAAGGGTGAATTTGCGGCCATTTTGGAAAAATTCTGTAGCTCTAGATCAAATATTATTGTCCGAAGGTATATTAGTGTAAAGCTATTACATCCAGATTGTTTTTGATTTTTGATTGAGTGTTTTCTGTTCATAATAACGTTGATTGACTGGTAAAATTGACAATTTAAGGGAGAATTTGGCGGCCATTTAAAAAATACTCTGTAGCTCTAGTGCACACACATGAAAGCTGACAACCGGTCGGGGTTTCATTATAAGATGTCTGAGAATACATCTAGAAAGGTTTTAGGTATGCACAGAAAAGTCGACACGAAAACCTTAAATAAGCTCTTTTCTGATTCCTGGCCAGCTGACTATATGTTGTATACCTCTGTGTTCTATTTATAGAACAGCAAATGGGTACTTAACTACTAAAACTGTAGTTCACACAGTATTTAGAAAAAATAACCTAAATAACATAAAATGAGACGAAAATCACGTATTTGAATCGAGAGCAAAACAAAAAAACTGTTGCTGATGAATTTTGGGAGAAACAGTGACTTAGGGAAGAGGTACATCATAAATTATATTTTTAATTCACCAGGTGGCCCTCACTTCTGAGTTACCAGCAGGGTGCGAAAGTGCCCAGGTGTTCGAACATGCCCCATCCTCCCATACATATAGCTACATTGTTTGCCAGTGGTGGATCACCCGTGATCCATAAGTGGCCATCAGTGGCAAATCCCACTCTCCGATTGCCGCCTGCGTGCCACTATGTAGCGGCTTTTTGGCCGCGCATTGCCATCGGTGGAACACTAGATTCATTTTTGGCTGGGTAAATAGGGTGTGCGATTAATTATAAAAAGGAATCTATCATTAGCATTAAAATCAGTGAAATCAGTAGGCCTATTAAAGGTTGCATAGAGGTCATCATAAATATCACATTCAATTAAAAAGTGTAGGCCAACTTCATTTTCTATCTTATTTTTGTTATAATATGTACATACGTTGGTTTAAAGGTTTCACGGGCCGAGACCATATCTACGTACGTACCAGTTTCTACATGGAGATGCAAAATGCCACATCTTAACATGAATAATATGCAACGTCAATTAATTATGTCTTGTTGGGGGAGAGTGGGGGAAAGTGGGCCACCAAACATGAAGATCGGATTTTCTCGTTATATCTAGGTCTGATCACTATGAAATGTGGTCCATCACATATACCCTTGAGGCCACCATACACCCATGTGGAGTGCAGATTCAGTAATGATACCAATTCGATAAATATCCATTAAAACTTTTGTGGGGAGAAGTGGGCAACGCATAGGGTAGAAGTGGGCCATCACTGGGAGAACTGGGCCACCATGAATACCATGACGACTGATGCATTCCAGACATTTAAATGGTGGTGTAATTCGAACCAATTGCTATGCAGTCATTGTACTGGTTGTACAAATGGGCGTATATTGATGAGGCTTAGATGTTACTACTAGTAACCCAAATAACCTGAAAAATCTAATTTTAATGTATCCAACCAAACGAATATATATAAGAGCTTTTGGACGATACATGGGAAGTGAGAAAAAGAGGCAAAAACCCAAGTCACTCATGAGGTAGCCTATTAAATATTAATGATCAGTTTCAAAATTGACAGAATTGTAGGGCATTGAATGCTTCTATGGACATTGAACAAACTATTATGTGGTGACGTCATTGATGTTAGGACCATGTAGCATTATAATAGCGAGTTATGATACATGACATGATGTCACGGCGATTATGACGTGTTGACACTTTCATATGATAATCTGCCAGCTGGGCATGTCTGGGGGTAGATCCCCTAGACATACCCAGAACCCCTTATTGGGCGAGCAAAGGAAAATGCTCTCAACAACCCACCATGCCCTATCACCCTCACCCTCACATCATCATCTGTACATCATTCATCTCATCAATTGACTACAACAATTTTATTGTATTACAATGCCACTTAAAATACCATTTGTGCCAAAAAGTGATGTAAAGCAATGATTTACTATTACTATATGATAATCTTATAAATGTTTTACACAAACTATCATAATATAATGACTTTTGTTACAGTGAAACTCTGATGACGTCATGCGAGATGTGGCGCAGTGACACTGTCATAATTATGATGATGTTCTGAGAGCTATCACTTGGTGAATCTATCAAGTTGCGGGATTGGGTGGTGGCCATGTTGGCGGTCTGTCCTCTCTGACAACCGATCCTCTGTCTGTCTCTACCCCTGTCTGGGCGACGGCAAATAATAACTGCTTTGCCTCCGTAACACTCCTAATCTTTCTTTTTTGTTTATCTTGACATAGCATACGCTGTGCACTCCTCGGACAGAACGCGAAGGCCTCGGCTTCTTGGCTGACTCTGCGGGGGCTAGGACGGCACCTCCGCCCCCCCCCCCTCCCCGCCCCACTTGCTGGATTACAAGTGCGCGGGGAAATGGAGTGTGGGCGAGACCGTTCGGGGAGGCGTCCACTTGTCAGCTTCCGGAAACCCGAATTGTCTTGCTGACCGAAAAGGGACGAGACGCTAGTCCCCACATTTCTATCCCATGGTGTCATCATAAATTATGATGCTGTAACACTATCATATAATGACATCATGAAAATGATGACGTGGTGACACTATGATATAATGATGCACCATTTGAACTGGTGAAACTATCATATCATAACGTCATGAGAGTTACAACGCAATAAAGCTATATGATCACGCCGCTAGAGTTAAGACGCAGTTAAACTATTGTACGATGTTGTCATGAAAGTTACGCTGACTGTGATCAGGAGATGTGATGACGCCATGAGAGTTACAACGCAGTGAAACTATTAGGCCTACATGGTTACGTCTTGAGAGTTATAATGCAGTAGGGGTACTGGGGTGGTTGTTAGGGCTAGTATGTTTGATCCCTCGGCAGCTCCTTAGGAATTGTTACGTATGCTGCATGCTGCATAGCATAATAGTAGCCGCAGACTATTGCTTAACACTCTCATCATCAACTGTACATCATTTATTTCATCAATGGATTGCACTGTTTTCAACATTACAATGTCACTTGAATGACCATTAGTACTGAAAAGAGACGTTAAGCAATATTCTAGGCTACTACTACTATCATATAAGATGTGTCAGAATGACGTCATAATGGTGTGACACTATCACATGATGACGTCATGAGAGTTTTGATGTGGTGACACTATCATATCATGATGTCATGAGAGTTATGACGACGTGACATCATAAGTATATGTTAATCCTGAGTGGGCAATGGCGAGGGCACCACTAGAAGGCAGATGTCCGGTGATATTATTTATTGTTTCGGCCAGCGAATAACTCTTTCGGGTACTAGACTTAAATCCAGGACTTAAATATACATACAAAATACCCGAATACGAAGCAGGTTATTATGTCGGTCAATCAGATGCCTGTATAACATATTTCCACCCTGATAGGCCCATATGCAGCGCATCTCGAAAAATAACAGGCCTCAACCATGTCAAAGCCTAATTGAATTCCCCCAGAGACTGCAAACATAGGCTCAGTGGTGGGCAGGTGTAGTAGAACCACATATCCAACGTCGGCCCATGCAGCACCCGGCCGACCACCAACAGGAGGATCATCTTAACCACCGACTGGTGCAGAATACACAGTGTGTACACTGACCATATGCATATACATTCATATACTCCAACCCTTCACACACAACGCTGGAGTTGCATCTCGCTGATTTGTCTGCGTCATAGCCTGGTGCAAAATCGTGACTGGTAGTTTTAACATTATATGATGACCTCATGAGAGTTGTAGCGCAATACCACTATCATATCATGACGTCATGAGAGTTATAGAGGGGTGACACTATTATTATGATTATGTCACGTGGATTATGACGGGATGCGACTATCAAATATGTTGATATCATGAAAATTCGGACGACGTGACGTGATTAGGATGTTATGATGCGTAATAATATGATATTGTCATTCGTTATGATGCCTTGACATAATATGGTAACATATGATGACGTCATGAGGTATGATTGGATGACACTATTGTGTTTTGACATCCTGAAAATTATGAAGCAGTATGATGACGTCGTGAGAGTTACGACACAGTGAAATTATAATATGATGACGTCATTTGAGTAATAATGCAGTGAGAAAAACATGTATTTGCTCAAAAATGTATGCGTTTTTGTATTCCGGATATTTTAAATAAATCAAGCAGCCTTATAACAGATAAAATAAAAACTCATAGTCGAAAAGGATTTTCAGTATATCTTAAATGTTTTCTTGTAAATGCATACAACTCAATATATAATACCAAATATATAATACCAAATTGCTATATTTGTTCAAAAAATGCTGTTTCGTAATACACGGTGCACTTTGGACGCTGGCCCTCTTTGGCCCTATATTTTGGCCAAGGTGAAGGTTATTATATAAGATCGTATTATTATATTTTATATCCATGCAGTTCGCTAATTTTAACGTTCCTGATATATTTAATTTGTGTCTCTGTTTTTGCGTTGATACATAGACTACACTCGTATTTGTCTGCTTCTCCCTCCGCATTAATGTTACTATTTTATAATTGGCCGTCTTTTTGTCTCTCCGTCTTCCCCGCGACATATGCAGTTTTTCAGAAACTATATATATTACTTTATTAAAGGGTGGCCTGCATGGTAGCGGCTTATCATAAGCCTTTTGCAGGTCTCCTTTGAATTTTTATAATTATTTGCATGTATGTATGTTCCAAGCATAAATAAATAAACTGAATTGAATTGAATCGAATTGACAGTGGCACTGTCATATGACGAAGTCTTGAGATATATAGCACAGTGACAATATTATGACACTATCATATATGATGACGTCATAAGTTATGATTGCATGTCACTATTGTTTGATGATGTCATGAGAAGTGACACTATCTTATGACGAAACAATGAATCAAAACACAGTAACACTAGTCTATCATATGCAAATGCGTCAATAATTATTATTACCTAAGATAATAAGCCTATACATGTTTTATGCATGTAGGACTTTTTATGCATGTTGATATGTCCTCATAGCTATGACATATAAAACACAAACACATGATTTGGTTATAGATAATGCTATGTAATTGTGTTCTTAATTCTAAGTTTTTGCAGCCGAGATGTAAAAACTGGGGAGAACTGGGTCACCCAGGGAGAAGTGGGCCACTAGTGGCCAGTTCTACCCAAGGGTCGATTTTGAAGACGGTAGCCACTTTGGAAAACAAGGCAAGCAGATTATAGATTTAGTATGGCAGGGTTTTATCATATACACCACCCTCAACTTGCCCCCGAAAAGTAATTTATCTGTCATATAAACCCTGCACACCAGACGACTCGCTATGAAGGTAAAAATGTAACTTTTTGAGTATGACATACAGTCCTGAAGCTACCTGTCCTTGCAAAGGGCATCGGCAAGGTCAGTTGAAAACCAGGGTTGAACAAATACCAGGCGGTCTGTCATCAGCCGACTATTGTGACGTCACAGTGGTATGGCTCACTTCTCCCCATGGCCCACTTGTCTCCACTCTCCCCTACTGTTAACTTTACATAATCTTCCGTTACAAGACTACTTTTAAACATCTATATGGACACTGGCTTGACTTACTTATCACTAGGACGTCCTACCCAGCAGTTAGATCAGTCTGAGCCTGTGATGGGCTTTCCGATCATTTTTTATTTCTTTCAGAACTAGAATTTCCTAGACAAAAGTGTGTTAAAAAGAAAATTTCTTTTAGGTGGATTAACAAAATTGATCTTGATAATCTAAAAAATGACATTTTGAACTCAGATTTAAAAAACTAAACCTGAGAAAGAACTTCCGAAACTCTGTAAACAGTATGATACCATTCTCCAAACTACTTTAAACAAACATGCTCCACTACCTCACTAAAACTGTTTTGGAAAGACCCCCCCCCCCCTACCCCTTGGATGACACAAGAAATAACAAAAGCAAAAGCTCGACGACGTCGCTTGGAAAGAGTTTGGCGTAGAACCCTTTACAGACACGATAGATCACGTTACAGAGTTCAGTGCAATCTGTGCAATAGAATTATGGAGAAGGCAAAAGCAAATTTTTATGCTAACATCATATTAGCAAATTCTGAAGATCCAAAGAAGCTCTGGAAATCTATAAACAATATCCTTCATAGATTTCATGATCCCTCTTTGCCTGAGAATCTATCACTCAAGACAATTTGTGAAAACTTCTCAAACTTTTTTGTTGATAAAATTACTATTATTCGCTCAAAATTTCCAGACGATAACGTGCATCCCTCGTTCGACATAAATTGTTTAATGAACACTTTGACTTTGGCAACAGAAGCAGAGATCAAGAAATTAATCGTCAAATCAAAAAGTACCTCAAGTGATCTTGAAGGTTTGTCTCGACGTATAATTGAACCAATCACTAGTATCATCAATAAATCTCTCCAAGAGGGTGTTTTTCCGGACCAGTTCAAAAAAGCATATATTATTAGACCCCTGTAAAAAAAAAAACTCTAGATAAAAATAAACTAAAAAATTACCGTCCAGTTTCAAATCTCAGTTTTATATCAAAGGTATTGGGGAAAGTTGTCGCATCTCGCCTACTTTCCCACATGGAATCAAATTCGATGTCTAATAATTTGCAATCAGCATACAAAAAATTCCACTCCACTGAATCAGCTCTTTTGAAGGTCGAAAACGATGTTATACTCAATATGGAGAAGGGCAGAGTGACAGAACTCACCCTCCTTGACCTATCTGCTGCTTTTGACAAAATTGACCACCGCACGCTAATTAGCCGCTTGTCATCGTGGTATGGAATTTCTGGTACAGCTCTTGACTGGTTTACATCGTACTTGAGCAACCGATGTCAACAGGTGAAAATTCAGGATTATATTTCTGAAGTGGTTTATATATCTTTTGGTGTACCCCAGGGCTCTGTCCTTGGACCTATACTTTTTACCCTATATACCGCTCCACTCAGTCATGTCATCGCTGAGCATGATGTAGAACACTATTTCTATGCTGATGACACACAAATTTATATATCTCTATCCGGTTCTGAAGCTTTAGAATCTCTTACTGATTTGAAATCCTGTGTTACTGAAGTTTTCACTTGGATGACAAATTCGAAGCTAAAGCTAAATCCAAGAGTTTATCATCATCGGTTCTAAAAAACAAAAAGAAAAGTTTGAAGATTTATTCCCTATATTAATACTTGACCACGACACACTTCCTAAAGCATTCGTTAGAAATTTTGGATTCATTTTTGATTGTGATTTTAACTTAACTTCAAACGACAAATCTCTCAGACTTGCAAAATATGCTTCTATCACATCCGTGACTTTCTGCGTATTAGGAAGTACCTAGCCTAGAAGCTGCAAGATCTGTTGCATGCGCTCTAGTCTCTAGTCATCTTCATTATTGTAATTCCCTTTTGTAAAATCTTCCTGACCGGGACATCGAAAGATTGCAGCGAGTACAAAATTGTCTGGCACGTGTAGTCTGTAAAGCTTCTCGTTTTAGCAGATCTAAGCCTCTCTTAAATTTTCTTCATTGGCTACCAGTAAAATACCGCATACGCTTTGAACTCTGTACCATCACTTTTAAAGCTTTCTTTTTCACCAACCTACATATCTCTTTAATTATTTAGTACTACTTCAAAATTAGATCCTCCAACACAAATATGTTAACTGTTCCACGTTTTTGAACAAAATGGGGCTCAAGGGCTTTTGCAGTTGCAGCTCCCTCCACCTGGAATTCACTGCCGGCTAATTTTAGAACTGCGAGTACAGCCACCTCATTTAAAAAAAATACTGAAGACTTTTCTTTTTGATTCGGCTTCCCCCCCCCCCCCTAATTCCTCGGAGATTCGGCGCCCAGTTGACAACTTACGCTTTTGACTCTCGACATTGAGCTGGTTTTGATTTGGATTCTGCACATCTGAGCTCGTATCTCCGAGGATTTAGGCGCTATAGAAGTTACTGAATTGAATTGAATTGAAATGTTCGTAATATGCTGCAATTTATTAAATTTCGATCGTTGAATAAATCATTTTTCCATCGTTGGTTTTCTGCTGTTTTTAATATTGAGACCGCTTGTTGGATTATAGCTGGGGTGAACCTGGGTTGAATAATATTGAAAAAATCTAGATTATTCAACCTGTACATTTTAAGAACAAAAGATTTTTAATTTTTCATAAGATTATGTGTCAAATCAAAAAAACCATTGGAATACATGTTTAGTCAGCCGGGTCACAGGCAAATTACATAATCTGCACCATAATCTAATCATTATCACGTCCAATTTCTGACATATATAAATAGATATTTAGCCCATCTCGCCTCATGTAGCTAGCCCACCCCCAGTATATTACTAACAGTTTTTGAAAAAACGACAAGCCTTACGGTATAATCGCCTGCCTGTTCTCTGTTCCCCATATGCCACACAACAGAACAGGTTTCACATACTGTCAAACAACTGCTTATAACAATCAAATAATATACCACCACCGTTTGAACTTAGATATGACTGCACCCAGTGCTCTTGTCGCAGATTTAGCAATATGTTTCACCGTGCTTTGTAAATCCAAAAAAATGAATTAACCACAAACCCAAGTATTTATATTCACTCGTTGCATCTACACCAATCACCACATTTAAAATTTGATACTGGTTGCTTCGTCCTTTTGCACCTGAAATTGATAAATTTACTCTTAGTTTGGTTACTTGTCATTTGCCATTTATGACACCACTGGTTCAAAACATTTAATTAGTTGTAATTGGAGATCACCAGCAGTACCTGCAAACAATACGATGTCATCTGAATATAGTAATAATGATAAGTTTAAGTCCCCAGCTGTAATTCCCACATTCAAATCCTTTATATCTAAAGCAAGGTCGTTTATATAAAAAACAAAAAGTGTAGGCGAGAAATCTCATCCCTGCTTGACACCACAATTTACGGGAAATGATTCTGTACATTGGCCGTTGACCCTAGGTTTACATGGGACGTCAGTGTACAATGATTTTATATACATATTCCTTTCACACCAATCTCATGCAGTTTATACCACATACAATCTCTATCTACCTTATCGAATGTTTTTTTAGCGTGTAAGAACATTCAAATGATTCCTTATTAAGCAGAAGTCGATTTTTTACCGTGGTGTATAATACATACATATGGTCTATGCAATTGCATAGTTTCTTGAAGCCATTTTCCTCTTCACTTAGAACATTTGATTCTTCAGCCCATTCTAATAATCTATTGTTTAACACAGCAGAATAAATTTTACATGTAACATTTACAAGAATTATTCTTCTGTAATTTAGAGGATCATACATATCGTCACCCTTAAAGATTGGATGTATTATACCTTCCATCCAAATACGTGGTAGGCCTACAGTACCATGTTGGAAACAAAAATTAAAAAGCTTGTAGGCTACAATATGGCTACAGTGTGCTTATTGTTAAGTACTTTTGTGTGTATCCTGTCACTACCACAAGCTTTTCCGTGCTTTGACTTTTTAATAACATTTTCAATTTCTTCCATTGTGATTAGACAGTTTAAATTAGTTAAATTGGGTTCATTAATTACATGCTTTGTCATACTATATAGATACCTCTTCAATTTTATGCAATCTGTTTTTAACAACGATCAAGTGAATATCATCAAATGAGTTATAATGTTCTGGGAAAAGATCGGCAAAATCACGTTTCCACTTATTCAATATAGCTTCCACATCAGTTTGATACATGAATCGTCTCGTCGTGTACAATTTTATTATTTTCCGGCGAGATAATAAATCCGCCCTTTTAATTTCAATGTGTGTTTGCTTTTATTATTCAATATGTGTTACTTTTATTGTTGGGGTCGGAGGAACCATAAAATAATGTATTAGGCTTTTAAAAGAAAAATAGGACTCTTCGTTTTCCACCACTATAGTAAAAAATAGTCAGCATAATTTAATAGGTCAAATATTTCTATTAGCATCTCGGCAGTTAAGAAAAAAGGGCCAGCATTTTTATTTTTCTAGGCCTACATCAGAAAAAATCATTTCAATGGTATTTTTTTCAGGATTAAGGGCCTATTTGTGAGACACTGCAATATCAAGCATATTTGTCTCTGTTTGTTTGTTCTTTTTTCTTACTATGGGGAAGTGGGGGTCAGTTGAGCCATTTTTCAAAAACGTCCCTACCAAATACACAGAAAATTTAGGAAGTTCAAGCTCTATATTGCACTGTATACTACAAGTTAATGTCCGTCAGTGAATGACAAATTTAATGACTGGGACTTTTTGTGATTACAGAATAACACTTGTAAAAATGTTGCTCTTCTAGATCAAGGATGCTACGTGTGTAAAGCCCCAATCGCTCGCGAATGCTTTGAATATTTGCGAGCTTTATTGTGGGCAATTGCCAGAAATGACTACGTTCGGTGCTCCATCTGTAGAAAAGATATCACAGAGAGCTCTGATGACAGGTTGTGATCATATTGGGGTAGACAGCTCCATAAATTCGAGCTATCAGGAAGCATAGTCTACTTCTACCAAAAAGTCTTTTTTTACAATATTAAAACAGATCTGTACAGACTCTATCCCAAATGCTATCTGGTGGGACAATGGCGAATAAATGTTCCTTCCTTTCTGTTCTGTGTAGTAAGCATTCGCGACAATTGTTGCACATAGTCTCAATCATTGTCAATGTCATTGTCATTGCAAGGAACGAGGCTGTCTTTGGAAAAGGCTGTCTTTGGCCCAATTTCTCCCAATTTCTTGACTGATATGTTCCCAGCTTGATTATTTAAACTGACGCACTGGGCAAGTGGTTGAACGTTGATATGGGGGGGGGGGTAATGTCGGCCTTTGTCAGCAATAGGCCTACATAATGGTCCGAAATTCCGGGTACGCTGCGGGATGATTCGATAAAACCTGGTTTATACGAAGGTCTAAAGGTCTCTGGTGGGTTCTTCCTGTACTTGGGTCAAGGCATGTTCTTTCAGACAAAAGAAAATATGTTCTTACTGCCCCTTGTTGGTGGCTGAGGGCAAAACTAGACTATTTTTCCAGTCTATGTCCAGAAGGTTAAAGTCTCCCCGGGTTTGGTATGAATTTTTTAAAAAATTTACTTTAAAATCTGCTGAGTTCTTCCATTTTTTTTTTAATTTTAGTGCCAATCGAGAGGTCAATGAAAGGATCGGAGGATTTGAATTTTCAAAATAAACTTTCGCTCATGAAAGTTATGTACCTGCTACAGTATCGGGGAGGAGAGGTAGCAGATGTCATAATTTTCTTGACAGTGATAAACACTCCTCCTTCCACAATTTTTTTTTTGTGGTATTATCAACAAAATTATTTTTTTAAACTCATAGTGAATTGCAATTATTATATCGCAGCATTTATAGAAGTTAATTGGATAAATATGTGTATAATAGCAGGGGAAGCGGGGGTCAATTGAGCAAATTTTGTCCCAATACATCCCTATCAAATTAAAGAAAAAACAAGGATGTTAATGCTCTATATATTGCATTGTAGGACTACACTACAACTGAATGACCGTCATTGAATGACAAATTTAATGGCTGGGACTTTTTGTGTTGATAAGAATAACACTTTTAAAAATGTTGCTGTTCTGGATCAACTTATCATGGGGTCGTAGTAAATTGATCCACCTACAGGGGTCAGTTGATCCAACAAAAATAGCAACTTTATACACCTGCAATTATTAATCAACTTTTATAATACGTTATAATGTACAATCCACACTTGATAGGGTCTGGTTGCCAATGCTGGGGGCAGTTAATCTATGCTGTGGTCAGTTGATCCATGGCTCAACTGACCACTTGCATGGATCAACTGACCCCATGCCTGAAGGATCATCTGACCCCAGGTCAGCCATATTGTTTTGCATGATTATCTAAGCTTAACAGAAGGAAAATTTTAAAAAATACCATGCTCAAATTATAAGGTAAGCAAGCATTATTCATCACCTAAACCTAGATAATCACATTTACAATAGTAATCCCTACAGCCCTTTACATACGTGATGCGACGATATTTACTTTCTGCTTTAAAAAGACTATTTTTTTGTATAATTTTTTCATGTGTAGGCCTGTGGGATTAGCGTCTTACCGTTCGGGACTGCTCGGCCTTCCCCGATCACTGATGAGTGACTAGGGACCGCCAAGCCTCGTTCTGACTAGCCCACGCCACGAAGCGAGCGCGCCTGCAGCGAAGCGCGCCATTCAGTTAACTCGTAGCCACTGAAGCAGCAGACGTTCTGTTGAGAGCTCAGGCGCTTAGCCGCATGGCACCGATCGCCTCGCTCCGCTTGGGAACTGTGTGTTATATGAATGTCTAGACTTCAATAAAGTGAGAAATACCTGAAGAATGATTTAATGAGCATTATTTAATCCCGTCGTCCCGACGGAGGAGTTAATGGAAGATGGTGGAACGTAACCCTTCAACATATTCATGTCGGCAACACGATTGATCCACCACCCCACCACATCGGTGACCTGATGTTTAAATTAATCGCAGCTTCATCCACGCATATTGCTTTCACTGAGCAACAAAAAACCATCGATTTTGAGTTTTTAAAATAGGGGATTTTTTCAAAAAAATGACTTATCTTTTTTGCAAGGTACGTGGTGATTGTAGGTCAAAAATAATAATATGCCAGTGAGGTTAGCTGGAAAGGTTATCTGAAAAGAGGTTTTCGCGTTTTGATTAAAACAGCAAAAAAATTCGAGATTTTTCCAGAAACCAACGTGGTTTCAAGAATTTTCAAAATGGCGGATCTCACAGACATCCAGCCTAGACAAATTAATATTAGACGGGATAGTCTACTTTCATAAATTATAACAGATTTCAATGTTATTTTTTCAATTACGCCATTACCAGCGACTGAGAGAATAATATTTTGAAATTTTTGTCTTTTAAACCGTTTTGACACCTCATTCGGGTGACGCAGTTTTTATGAAAATACCCGCCATATTTTTTTGTGCTTACGCCAAATATTTTTTCGGATCAAAATTATACCTCGACTCAGACAGCTTTTAAATAGGATTAGATCCACTTAAAACTGTTTGCCTGAAATATATGTGAATAAAAGGTCTTATTTGGTCTATAAATACATCATTGTTAGGACTGTAGGTCGATATTTTATGACTGTAATCATAACTTTTATTCCAGTGGTAGCAGAGTCATTTTAATGTGAATTGGTAAGAGGCCGACATTTTGGCAGCCGGTGACCCTAATCTTAGCTGAATTGGCTGTGGCATAGCCTCACGTGTTCCCACCCACCCGTCATGCATTGCGGCGTCATCAGCTCAGATCGGCATAATTAGCATAAATTAGGCCGCCATCTTGAATCAGAGGTGCTCTCAGCCAATGGCGCTCACATGTCAAGGCCACATAGGCCTACACGGCGTCTAGAAAAAAAACTTAGACAATCATAAATATTTCCAAAATATCTTTCTCAGTCAGAAAAGAGAGACTGATTTTATTTTAATAGTATTACTAAATATTGTAAATCAGGTCACACATTGTGTGATATTTTGTGAATGAAAAATTGGTAGTCTACTTTTCCAGACAGCCCTTAGCTGCTAAATATGTTTATGAGTTCTGAGCCGAGGCACACACCACCCGACAGTGTACTGCCATGCATACAACCCGCACATCATACGAATGTACAGTCTACATCGTTGGGCACTAGCCTACACGCACCGATACAAATCAAAGCGAGCGACCGATTCGGACGTCGATAAGAATAATTCTCATGGTGAACCTTTTTTTTTTTAAAAGGGGATGGTCATTATGGGAAATATTCATCAATAAATTTATTTAGGCAGTCTTTATGGACATCTGTCAGTCAAAATTTCAATAAGTGATTCTATAAATTAAGACAAATTGTACACGCATAATACAGTCGCATTTAGCCTAATTTTACAAGAATGAAATTTTCTCAGGATGGACATGATTTAATTATTTCTTAATAAATCTAAATTGAGACTTTACAGTTGAACTACGGCGACTACTTTGATACATTGCATGTTTTTCGACTTGTGTTGAATTTTTTTTCCACACAGGTCGAATAACCAAATATTATTACCATTTAGCTTAGAATAGCAATTTAGCGTTTATTCTGGCATTTGTTTTGCATGCAATTAACGACCTACAATCATCACAATTCATATGTTTAATGAAATACTATAAACCTTTCCACGCGTAAATTTCTGCATAGAGACTTCTCAGTCATTTCAGCAACCCCTGCGAATCTAAATGGAGAATCCTCATAAACAGAATTATCTTAACCTAACTTTTCTCAAGCTAGACAACTTAGAACACAGTTTCCCACGCGGAGTGCGGCTCGTCATAAAGATTCGTACTATCCTATGAGTGTTGAAAATGCAGCAGAACTTATAGACACGGAAGCTGAGTTTCGCTGGTTAAAAGCTGATTTCCTGCGGATCGCACACAATAGACGTAGGAGAGGGTTGTCACGGAGTGATTCATCAATAAGCCCTTTGCCGGTCAGACGTCAGCCTCAACGACGTTCAGCTAATCTGCCGAAATTTGAGATAGCAACTTTTTACTTATCAGATGTGGAGTTATGGTTTAATCAAATCGAAACACAATTTGATTTGCACCAGATAACAGACGATGGTGAACGTTACAGATTGACATGTGCTGCACTCTCTGGCGAAGTAGCGTCCGATGTTAGAGACGTTTTATTACAGCCGTTCCTCACTCGAAAGTACGAAAATTTGAAAGCGATCCTAATCGAACGACGAGGCTTAACGACACCAGAAAGAGTCAACAAGGTGATTTCAGGTGAAAAACTGGGATCCGACATACCGTCTAGATTTCTTAGGCGGTTGCAGAAGAAAGCTGGCTTTGAAACAAAAGCGGTAGTAGGCAAGGCTGTTATCCGCCAAGCCTTCATTTGACAAATGCCGCCTTCAGTACGTACACATTTAGCTACACAACCAGATAGTGCGTTGCTAGAGAATTTAGCCATGTTTGCCCACCGTGCTGTCGCCGCCGAGAAGGACGTCGATGAAGCTAAGCCAGGGGTTGCTGAGATAAACGTCAGTGAGAGCGGAAAGCTCGTTGAACTGTTGGAAGACCTGTCTCGCAGTCTTAAGAAATTAGGGACAGCCACAGTCAAGGCTACAAAGAAGAAGACATACGGACACTCACAACCAAATGAGAACCGTGCCGCCAAGACACAGTTCGTTCCGAATGTTCAAACAAAACCTTTTATACCTAATAATCAAGCTATTACTAGGCAAGATGTAGCAAATAATAACAAAAAAGAAGGAAGCTTCCTTTCCAGCTTATCCCACTCTAAGTTATTATACGTCGCAGACAAACACAACAAGTGTAACTATTTAATCGACACGGGCGCAGCGGTCAGCTTGTTACCAGCGTCTTGCGCTAACAGGACTTCAGATGCTGCCTGTCTGCCTCTAGTTGCATCTAATAATACTACTATAAACAACTACAGTAATTGTAGATGCGTCGTCGACGTTGGTATTAAACGAGATTACGAGTGGACTTTCATAGTGGCAGACGTCTAACAACCAATCATAGGAGCTGATTTTCTCATACATTACAGCTTACTGGTAGACTTAAAAAGTCTAAGAGACATGCGAACCAGTTTAGCTATACCAGCTACTTTATCGTCCATTAAACCATTATTACTGAATAGAGTCGACACCGTTCAGAACGGCTACACAAAATTATTAGGTCAGTATCCGGAACTGACTCTTCCTACAATGAAGGGCGAACCAGTTAAACACGGTATAACACACAAAATAGTGACAAAAGGCCACCCAGTATTCGCGCGCCCACGAAGTTTAGCACCTGATAAACTAGTCACTGCGAAACGCAAGTTCAATGACATGATTAAGTTAGCCGTTATCGAACCCAGCGACAGTGAGTGGTCGTCAGCGCTTCATATGGTGCCTAAGAAAAACGAAGACTGGAGACCGTGTGGAGATTATAGAAGTTTAAATGCTCAGACAGTACCGGATGGATATCCGACTCCACATATACAAGACTTTACCCAACGTTTAGCTGGGTCGAAAGTTTTTTCAAAAAAAGACTTGGTACTGGCATACTACCAGATACCGGTGGAACCGTCCGACATGCATAAAACAGCGGTTACAATACCTTTCGGTTTGTTCAATTTCCCTAGGGCATCGTTTGGCTTAAGAAATTTCGGCCAAACTTTCCAGCGTTTTATAGATCACGTTACGTGCGGACTAGATTTTGTGTTCGTATATTGAGACGATTTGTTGGTGAGAAGCCCCGATCATCGTACGCATAAGAAACATTTGAAGATTCTTTTTACCTGTTTAGCAGAATATGGGATAATTATAGGACCAGAGAAATGTCAGTTCGGTACTACTAAATTAAGTTTTCTAGGACATCACGTTAGGGCAGCAGGCATTTCACCGATAGCCAGTGCTGTTGATGCAATAGTAAATTTTGTTAGGCCTGAAAAGCAAAGAGCTTTACGTCGATATTTGGGAATGATAAACTATTACCATAGATTTATTCTAAATTGTGCGGATAAGTTGACATTGTTAAATCAATTACTCATGGCCGCCAATGAAGGTCATACAAGACTGTCACCTAAGTCAAATTTCGATTTTAAGTGGAATAAAAGTGCTAATTCTGCGTTTATCGAGTCTAAGCAAATACTTGCTAATTCTACCCTTTTGGTACACCCAGATCACACTGCACCGTTGAATATCACGTGCAATGCCAGTGATTTCGCCGTAGGTGGCGTTTTGCAACAGTACATTAATAATGTCTGGCAGCCACATTCATTTTTTAGTAAAAAACTAAGTCCCACAGAAACACGTTACAGTGCGTTCGATCGCAAACTTTTAGCAGTGTACGCTACTTTTAGACATTTCAGGCACAACTTAGAAGGCCGTTATTTTTTCGTGAACACCGACCATAAACTTTTAACTTTCGTGATGTCATCAATCACTGAACGGCCGTCACTGCGACAAACAAGGCAGTTGGCTTTTATTGCTGAGTTCACAACAGATATAAGATATGTGAAAGGACAATACATCAACCATTAATTATAAAGATTTAAGTACAGATCAAGTTTTGGACACAGAATTCACACGGTTGCGACATTCAAAGTCATCTACCATGAATTTTAAATTGCTCAAAACATTTGATATCAATTTGATTTTGTGTGATTTATCAACAGGACACATTCGGCCGTACGTTACAGCAAAATTTCGAATACAGGTTTTCTCGAACTTACACGGATTAGGTCATCCATCGCATAGAGCTACAAAGCCGTTGATTAATACAAGATTTGTCTGGCACGGAATGAATATAGACATTGCTAAGTGGTGCTGTTCTTGCAAAGGTTGTCAGAGCGCGAAAATATATTATCTCGCCATAATAAGCCAGTTTTCGGCAAATTCGACGAACCCACAGAGAGATTTGACCACATACATATAGATATTGTCGGACACTTGCCGTATGCCGATGGTTTCAGATATCTACTGACTTGTGTAGATCGTTTCACACGTTGGCCAGAAGCCAAACCGCTAGTGGCTATCAGAGCTGAAACGGTCGCCGATGCCTTCTTTAGCGGGTGGATAGCACGACTTGGGACTCCCGCCACTATCACCACGGATAGGGGCGCCCAGTTCGAATCAAAATTATGGGATGGTCCATGTACCCAGTTCGGGATAGTACGAAACTCCACAACGAGCTACCACCCCCAATCGAATGGCATGGTCGAACGTTTCCACCGTCAGCTTAAAGCAGCCATTGTGGCACACGAATCACCAAATCCATGGACAACAACACTACCTGCTGTATTACTAGGCGCACGTTTCGGAACGACACTCAGACTGCCGGGCGAATTTTCACATAAGTACAATGTTGACGCACATACAGACTTAGATAACTATTCTGATAAGCTTCGCGTAGCCATGTCGCGTCTCCGTCTTTGCCCACCGCGCGACTCAACTCGACACATGCTCACATGTATTTTTGCGACGAATCGCAATTGCACCGCCTTTGACCGCCCCTTACGATGGCCTATATAAGGTCTGCACACTTAGACAACGAACCTGGCATAAGTACAGACAAACAGTGTGAAACGCAAAATAATACAAAGAATTCGAAAAATACTGCGACAGTTCGAAGGGAACCGGCTCTCAAACAGAAGTCCGAAAAGAAGAGAGCTGAACCGAAAGAGAAAACACAAACACGGTCTGTTGTGGTTCAACATGGTACGAATTTGTCTACTACTTCACAGCATAATGCTAAAAGAGTAAATTTGCCTAAACAATTCACCGCTTATGTAGCGCCGTATTCGCGAATCTCCGCCGTTTCCCGCGCTAACGGGAGCGGCGGGGGTTTTCGAACGTATTCACGTGTACCTTTACACTTACGGGATAAAACCCCTAATTCAAACGAAACTACCAAACCACCAAATGTTAAAAACAATTCGAATATCGCCAACGGCGACCAAATTGTACCAGACTCAACCGTAAAACAAACCAGAGCTGGACGAAAAATCCACACTACCGCACGTTTCGTACAGATGGTCCACGCTTTAGTAGCGCCTAACGACATCTACTGCGGGACCAGCTGCACGAGCCGTAACAATCATAATTTGTAAATATAAAGTTTACCAGGCCTGGCGTAATTGAAATAATAATGTGAAATGTTACTTAATTAGGTCACTTATAGAAGTCATTTTATTATTAAGTACAAACGTATTAATTATAATATTAAAGGTTGGCCGTTACCCGTAGCGCAGCAGCATAATTCGTAAACAAGGAATATTGGTGTTAAGGGGAAATAATGATATGTTTCTAAAATTTTACCTGAAATAGATGTCAATGAAATAGATCTGTAGTTTTGGGTTTGATGTCGGTCGATCCCCTTTTTTCAATGGTGATATATTTCCATCTCTCCAGTCTTTGGGTAAATAGCATGTTTGTAAAGATTGTTTAAACATTATCTGCAGTATTTTAGCAGACTCTTATGCTATATTTTTTTTTAAAAAGGTTCGGTAATGCATCGGCTCCTACTGCTTTTTCGGTATTCAGATTTTCTAATCATTTTTTTATGCCTGTATATGTAATTTCTAGATTTCCTCTTGGAGGGTAGGGTCGGCCGGCTGGATCAGGCAGTTTCTCCTTCGAGGTTTCCTGAAAAACTGATTAGAACTGGTGATTTTAAAAGTTTCGCTCCTGTCTTAGAGTCCGAATGTAGTTTACCCACGTGTTTTATTGAGACAACCCGACATTATCCTGACGCAGATTTTTATGTGTTTCAAGAAATGTTTGCTGTGGTTTTCTTTTAGGCTGTCAGTTAATGTAGTGTCCATATGCGACAAACGGACTTTTTTAGCATTGATTGTGTAAGGTTATAACGAGTTATAACAAGTTTTGTTTGTTTTTCAAGGGTACTAGGTCTTTAATGGTACTGTGGACAAAATTTCTAAACATACACCAGTTGGTTTCTACTATGTTTTGAGAATTTTTTTCGAAAGGGGACTAATATTTTTAGTTGCGAACTCAAATTTTTCCCAGTTAATTTTTGAGAATTAAAAGATTTTTCGTGGTTTTGGTCTGTTGTATATTGGTCTTAGTTCATAATCAGTGACCACCATATCATAATCAGAAATACCTGGGACAACTGTGCTGTTCTTCACTAGTGATGGATTAGTGGTGAAGAACAAGTCTAGCTTATTTTCGCCTCTGGTTGGTTCCATCTTGACTTTAACTTCAAATTTACTGTGGATATCTAGTAGCATATTTTGGGCTGCTGGTTCAACTCCCCCAAGCTCAGGGCTTACTAGTAGGTTTTGCCAGTCCAGAACTTTGGCCCATATAGCTTCCAAGTCGTTTTCTAAATTTGGCAAGGGCTCTACTACAAATTCATCTTTGAATGACAAAAAGACATGCACCGCCGCCATTTAAATCTCTATCTTTACAAAAAGTGTTTCTCCAATAATTTTCTGGAAATGTGGTAAAATGTTTTCATTGATTTTAGACTCACACCCAATTATAACGTCGGGTTTGATGTAATCTACAGCAATCTACAGCAATCAGTAATGATGCATGTTTCAATATCATGTGATCAACATTCACTACAAGTGAGCGCCAATTTTTCTGTTAATTATAAATATGATAAATAAAAATAAACTGAATTCAAAGGGTATTAAACGTCCGATTGCAGTTTTGATTTAAACAAAATAACACTGTTTTTTATAGAGCCTATATATCGATATTCACTTTGTAATGTCTAGCAGATAAAATCTATACGTGTATTATATATAACCTTTTTATTTTTGAACATCGGTCATGATTTATTAGATCTGTATGTTGTTCAGTTGGGCTGCTGTGGAGGTCAAACTTAAAATATGCGACTAATCCTGGAGAGTTCAAAGACTCTTCTGATAAATCTGCTTGGGCTGCAAGATAGTTTTAGGCATTGATGTAGGAAGAGTTAAAAAAGTCAGTATCAGAAAAAAATCACTATATTAAATGTCTGTCCGACGGTTGAGAATGGTCCAAAATGAAAGCAGTCACTTCTCAAGCGATTTTCACGAAATTTTGTAAACTTTATTTTCTAGTTAATTGGCATCAATTTTGCAAATTTCCTAAAAAAATGTGCATAGTTCAAAAGTTAGATCATTTGACATGTAGTAAATGTCCATCTATGGCGCTCCTCTATACCATTACCCAATAAGTTTATTCGGTTTATTATTAAAATTGCGTTACATGTCAAATTATCTTACTTTTGAAATGCTAAATGGAATTTTGCGAAATTTTCAGGGTTGTTGCCAAATTACTTGATAGTAATGGTTACAAAATTTCGTGACAATCACTTGAGGATTTGACTGACTGGATACCGAAAAGCTAACTCTTATTTTGGACCATCCTCCACCGTCGGACAGACTATAAGTGACAGAAAAGTGCTAAATAAATACGAAAAACGTGTAAAATGTTCTTATTGTTTGTGTTATTATAATAATATTTAAGGTAATTTAGCCACATATTATGTTATAACTAGAACAAGAGTTCCTGAACTCCGAGGCCCGTCTTTAGTCTGTTTGGGTGCTATGGACAAAACAATCGGCCTAATTTTTTTTAAACATAACTGTCTATCAATTGGTCTTCCTCATGGGCCAGAATCCTAAATGTCCAGGATATAATTAAGGAAAGAACCAAGGAGACAAATGAATGAAACAAATCGGAGGTCTGAGCTCGAGCACGCTACCTCTCGGTCGCGGAGGCTCCCCACATTACTGAGTTTTACCAGTGGATGGGGAATTTTTTTTTTGTTTCTTCCAAACCGCAGAGACCGGAAAAGGTACCCTGAACTCTAGCGTGAAAGGCAGCGGTGCTAGTCACTACCCTAAGGTCCCCGCCCACCAAGGAGACAAGTTAAAATATATCTTCAACATGTATCCCTTCCACGACCATCGCCGGTGCTGGCCAACATTCATTCAATACTTGCCTATGATGTACCTCGTGCAGAGGATGTGGGTCTGTTGGGTTGGATGGGCAGTCACCGGTGCTGGTGCGGACGGCCAGGGTCCAACCTCAAACTTGCTCTGAGTCCATACCCACCAGGTCGGCAGTGGAAGATGAAGTAAATAGGATAACTATGAGAAGTTCATTCTTTCTTTTATTATAGATAATATCAACTCGCCATGCACAGCTCGCGACTGGGTATGACACTGGCCAGATTAACCTATTCCGCACTCAGTGGAGTGGCACATCCACTCGCTTTGACTGCCTGTGTGAAGTGTCTGAATACTCGTGAAAACTGTGGCGTGGGTATGACTTGGCGGGAACGAGGCTCGTCAGTCTCGATCTCGCCAAGCCAGACTGGCCTAGATTGAAATCGCTCTTGATCAAAGCCCTATCCGGTCGTCGGCGCCACATCACTCCCCGCTAAGTGACATCGCATATCGAAAACCTATTGATTGTGGATAAGGCGACAAGTAGAGATCTGCTAATTTACAATTAATCGACGGGACCGCCCCAGCTATGCCAAATCATACAATTTTCATACTCGAACAATTCAACAATACAACACAAACAATTCAAGTCGTCATGGTGAGAAAATACAACGTGGGTAATTAGCAAACAACGGCGCGTGCAGCAATGACTATTCTCTCCAAGTCCAATTAATTCCTATTCTCATAGCAAATGTCACTGATAAAATATACGGTCATGGTGACAACTCGTTGTGTCTCGTCCAAATGAATTACCGTATTTACTTAATACATTTCGAAATCACTTACTTAAATTACATTTTATATAATTTAATTATGCCAGGAAAAACGCTTATTTGAAGTACATTTTATACAATTGAAGTATTGCAATGCGTGTGGCCGTATTTGTCATCAGGGGTTATAGCCGCGAGAATCAGCTGCACAAATCGAGCAGGTGTGTGGATTGTGTGTCCAACACATGCTTATGTAACGATTTTATCCACATTTGCCGATCGCTATTGGCAGTACTAGTACTGTATCGAACGTCCGTTCGTGAGGTCGTTTTTTTGTATTGTAGCGCCTATTTGTAAATGCAAGTGTACTCGCGAGTACATTTGAACACAACCAATCTCCCAGTTAGAGCGAGGAGTAATAGTGCTAAGTGATCGTGCTCGGCCCGCTCGAGGCTTTAATACGAGCGATCGCAGCGGGCGTATTACAGTGTAACAGCCGTGAGCCGTGGGTTGCATTTGACGCTTTGTGTCGTATCAGGCTCAGGCTCCCTGGTTTGACGCGGTCTGCAGTGCAGTGACGTTCAACCTTGCCTTACTACAGGATTTTGAACACTGCCACTCCCTGATGTGATCTTGTAAGGTCCATCGTAGCGAGCAGTCAATGGTGGTGCAATTCTAATTTTTCGCAAAAATACATGTGAACATGTTTCGAGTTGAATTGGAACGTATTGTTCCGCGATGTGTCACGTGAAGGACATAACTAGACACGTGACCGGCTCGTCAGACGCAAGAGTCTCTACCTTGCACTGGTCAATCAGCTTAAAAATTAAACAGAAATTGGAACAGTGTGACCAATGTTGGGTTGGTGTGCCTGGGTATATCTAGACTGGCTGTGATGGCCGTCGCTATGGTAACGGCCTGACTAGCTGTGCTGGCGGCTGTACGCAGTTGTGTTTATGCGCTGGTCAGTGGGGTGTGTAAGTATCCATGCTGTATGGTTGCGGCAGACATGACTGTGGCTGGGCAACACTACAGGCACGCGGTGCCGGCGTGTGTGTGTTGTCTGTGGTCAGCCTACAATGTCTACAGTCTACACCATGAGTCACCATGTTACTATGAGTCCCACTGTACAGGCGACAAACTAGATAAGTCTGTCAGAAATTGACAAGTCTGTCAAAATCAGCTAACGGTAACACAGTTTATAGGTTTGATATTCCGGCCATATTGAAATTGTTTATTTGTTATTTATCTAACTAGTAAAGCACTTAAGTCTGCAGACCTATTGGCTAACTATGCATGATTTAATATGTGTGTTTAAAATGACATGCATTTTAAGCATGCCAGTCTGTTGTAGGCCTTCACTTCTCAACTATGTCGGTGAATTGCCGCCACCGTTTCTTAGGGTGTGCAGGCCTCACTCCCCGTCGCGAGCGGAATTGAACTGCATAGCAAATTGTTGATATAGTTCTTGATGTAGGGGGGGTGGGGGTTTGTTAGAAGCACATAAAGTAGAAGTATGAGATGAATTGTAGACTCGTGGGGTTGCTGAGCACAATTATTGAGAATGTCAAGTCTGTTGATCAGATACGCTTCTTTGATGTAGCAAACGTGCCATTATTTCTGACATATAACACATATAAATTGTAAGGATTCGGGTCAATGAATATCATGTATAAATGCCAATAATAATTGCTAGGGTACTATTGTAAGCTAATATGTGTATATGATTAGTAATCCGGAATAATTTTCCCCAGAAATTGGAAAACAACATTATTAAGGATAGTCTAGTCTACACAACTGCCTCATGTCATAGAAATGTTGAAAGTGAACATTTATTAAAATATCTTTCGACAAAAAACTTTCGTGACAATAGTCTAGATCGGACTGTAGTGATTTTATTACAATTTTACCTGAATTTGAAAACAAAATTTTGAAGAGTTGTTATTTGACTGACAGGATTCTATATTAGGACTGCATAAGATACATTTTGACTGCAAACGTTTCCCAAAAAGAAATATATATATATATATATATATATATATATATATATATATATATATATATATATATATATATATTTATACTCTCTTTGAGAAAAATGTACAATCACGTCAAAATAGTTTTGCTTCGTATTGTTTAGCTTTAGCGCACGTTGCACTGATTCACAGAGTTATATGGTGGTGTAAGTGTGTTGTGACAGCACATTAACATAAATCACTGATTTGGCAGGCCACCAGTGTGTGCCGGTGAGCACACGCTGCTGCTCAGACTGTGGTGTGGCAGAGCGCGTCACAAGCCCTATTACAGAAAAAAAAATCATAAAAATTGTTGAAAAAATCGTGCTGTGTATTTTTCAGGAGCTCTGTGGAAAACCGGAGCTGCCAAATTTATGTGAATATTAATGAGCTGAGATTATCGGCTGTTGTTTGCAATGCATCTCGGGTAGGCGGAATCCCACGTGGCCGAAGCCTTCATCAGCTAAACTAGGGATACGGCGATTGTGTCACCTACTAGTGGCAACCAACAAACACATATTATGTATATAGAAGGCCACTTCTCTGAAAGTGAAAATATGATTATATTCAGTAGTGCATGACCTACTGTCCAAACATTAATTTATTTTACAGACCATATAAGACCTTTTATTCACATATGTAGGTGTATAATACTAGGTGGCCCTAAATCCTATAAAAAATGTATGAGTGGAGGTAATAATTTACCAATTTTAACATCAGAATCCCATATAAAAAAATATTTGTATAGAAAATATGGTGGAAAAATTCTCAATAAATCGTGTCACTCAAATAAGGTGGTTAGCCGATTTGCACAAATACTTGAAAATATTACCTTCTCAGTCGGCGACAGTGGCGTAATTACGAGATTTTTTTTCAAATTAGAAATAATTTGAGGAATCAGACTATTCTGTCTAAATATTGTCGAGTTATTAGATTTGTTGCGAAATTCGCCATCCCGAAATTTCCAAGAACACGTGTATTTGTGCACTGAATTTATGATTTTTTTTGCTTTCAAAAGTGAAAAACGTGTGAACCTCTCGTCGCACAATGTTTCTATATAACCTAATTGCAATAACAGTACAGGCTGACCCCAAATCCTGACATACTTTGCAAAAAATGAGGTTTCATTTTTTTTATCCCCTTAAATATTTAAAACTTCCATTTTTATAGGCAAATTGTGATTGACTGACAAATCTTGTAGAGTGGTTTGTCCAAAAGTTAGTTGCGTTTTCTCGCACGACGGTAGTCACGAATGTTGGGTTGGTGACCGGAAAAATACAGTGTTGATGCTGGCTGCGTGTTCGAATTGAGCGTCTGGGGCCACTAATGTTGGGCTGGTGTGCCCTAAAGCTAGGTGCGTGTTCGCTCACGTCGGTAGTCACCAATGTTGGGTTGGATGGGCAGTCACCCGTGTTGGTGCGAATTGCCGGAGTCCAACCTCAAACTTGCTCTGAGTCTATACCCGCCGGGTCGGCGGTCTAAGATGAAGTAAATAAGATAACTATGTGAAGCTCATTCTTTCATGTATTGTAGATAATATCAACTCGCTATACACAGCTCGCAACGAGGTGTGAGACCAGCCATATTAGCCTATTCGGCGCTCAGTATAGCGGCACGTCCTCTTGCTTTGACTGCATGTGTGGAGTGTCTGAATACGCGAAAAAATTGGTGGCGTGGGTATGACTTGGCTGGAACGAGGCTCAGCAGTCTCGATCTCGCCAAACCAGACCAGCCTAGATTGAAATCGGTCGGGATCGCAGCCCTATCCTGTTGCCGGCGCCACAGCTAGGTCTAGCCACCAAATTCAGGTTTAATGTTGGACAGCCCATTGCTGGTTCAATATTGGTCAATCGTCTACGACGCTGGCCCAACGCTAATCTATCACTGGGTCTGCTTTATACTTTGCGCAAACACGTAGCATTCCTCCAATGATGTTTCTATGTTGACCCACAGTCTTTGACGCGGGACAGACATTTAAACAGCATTGGGTGATTGTAGGCTATTGTGTTTTCTGACTGCTGCATTGTTATGTGGGTGACGCTGTCCATCTCGGCGCCAGAAACACCAGATAACACGATACATTGGCCCAATGCTGATGTAATGCTGGGCCACAGTCTGCGACGCTGGGCCAACATTATTCAAACATAAAAACCCTTTAAAAATTCATACCATCCTCGCACCATCCCCGTTCGGAACAACATCCCACCTCACGTCGTTGCCTCCTCCCCCACCCTGTACTCCTTCCGCCGACAACACACACATATGTAAACCGCAAGGTTTTTTAATTTTACCTTTTAGCTTCACTACACCATATTTTTGTTTATTATAACCTCCTGTTTAATTTTAGTGGTTATATTTAATCACATCTACACCAATCTTCGAATGCACCACCCGCACACACATTATGATTAGATTAGATTTATTCAGTAACCATTGACATAGGACAAGAACATGATCAATAGTGCAAATACATAAAAATCATGGGTCGCCAATCATGGTCACCAGGTAATAAAACACCGAAAAGTTTCCTGGTGAGAATACTTATTTCCACGGCGGTCCCTTGATTGTGATCCATGATGGCGATGGCAAGAATTAATTTAGTCAATATAAATATATATAAATAACTGGTCTAACTGACCACACTAGAAATTAAGATATCACAGTAATTTGATAACAAGTCTACTCTAGCGGAGAGAAAACCACGCTGGAGAACAGAGAAAGGCTTACAGCATGCAAACCAAAGCACAATTGGAAGCCCATCCCACGTCCCCCTGCGGTAGGCCTACACCTCCGCTAGAGTAGAATAAATACCTATATAAATATATAAAATATGTTATAATTTGATAGCGGTTATTATGCTAATTTTAGACTTATACTAGTCTAAAATCATTTAAAATACTGAATATAAATAAAGTGAAAAGCTAGTAGTAAATATATACTCCATCTTCATGGCTTTGTAACTCCGTCCACATGTGTTTTCTGACAGCATGTTTAAAACTTAAAAAGTTTTCTTGCATTCTGAGATGTACCGGTAGACAATTCCACATTTTACTGGCTGAGTAACGAAAAGACTTGGCACCTGCAGACTTTACATGTGGTAGGACCAGGGATTGCACACTTGTTCTAGTGTATCTGTCATGTTCTTGACTGACCATGAAAAATGAATCTCGTAAATATTTTGGGGCTGTTCCATTAATTATTCTAAACATCTTGTTAAGTTTAATTTGGTTAACGCGTTCCGAAACAGGTATCCAATTGATGATTTTGAATTCATTGAAACCAATATGCGTCCTTGGGGAGCAGTTCATGACAAATCTGATAGTTTTATTTTGAAGAATTTGAAGCTTTTGTTGGTAAATTTTCTGAAGACCACTAAACCATGCGGAGCATGCATAATTGAAATGACATTGAATTAGAGCTGATGCCAAAGGTTTCCTTGAATTTGTGTTTAAAAATTTTGCATGTCTCCATAAGAATTTGAGTCCTGAATTGCCTTTCTTAAGAATATTTTCCGCAATATAATTACCATGTAAAGACTGGTCCAAATCTACCCCCAAATATCTCACACTTTTTGTAGAGGCTACCATGGTCTCACCACTTGTAACATTCATTTCTGAGGAAATACCAATTCTTTTCTTTGTACCAAAAAGTATTGATTCTGTCTTCCCTAAATGGATGGATAGTCTATTATCTACCAACCATCCATTCAGAGAAGAAAGTTCATTGCCAAGTTTTTCCTCAATTTTGTTGACATCCTTGCCAGAAACTAAAAGGGCTGAGTCGTCAGCATAAAGAATGAGTTGACATGAGACAGCAGCCTCCATGTCATTATTATATAATAAAAATAGCAATGGCCCCAGGATGGATCCCTGCGGTACTCCACAAGGAACCACTCTGGGGTCAGAAAAAAATACCATTAATTTCAGTTTTTTGATTCCTGCCTTTCAAGTATGATTCAAACCATTTAATGGCCAGAGGATCAAAACCAAGAGCCTTCAATTTTTGAAGCAAGATATCATGATCGACTGTATCGAATGCTTTTTGCAAGTCGATCATGACCATGCCAGTATAAAAACCTCTGTCCATTTAAAAGCGAATCTGACCCGTCAAGTGTGTCAGACAAGTGTCAGTTGAAAAAGAGCTCCTGAAACCAGGTTGAAAAGAATAAAATAAATTTTCTGATTTCATATATGATCCAATTTGATTTTATGTGACCCTTTCTAAAATTTTAGAGACAATGGTAAGAATGGACACTGGACGATAGTTCCCAGGGTCAGTTTTAGATTTCTTTTTGTAAAGGGGTATAACCCTCGCCGTTTTCATTTCATCCGGAATACAGCCTAAACGCAAAGATATATTTATAATGTGTGAAAGAGGTGAATAAATTAAACTCACACCATCTTTTAGAAACCTTGCTGACAAACCATCAAGACCGGTCGCTTTGCGAATGGACAGATTCCCTATAAGTTTTGAAATTACATCTTCACTTACCGGGGAAAAAATGTGAGCATTAGACTTTACACCTTTATTCTGGTAATAATTGTCTTTTTTTTTTTTTTTTTTTTTTTTTTTATTGATTAAAATGTACAATACAAATACAAATTATTTATTATCAGTAAATAAATTGTTCATTTAAAAGCACATTCATTGAAGCCGTTGCCGACTCATTGTAAAAGAACAAAGAATCGACATCGGCCCAATGCGAGTTACTGACACAGTCATGTTCACAGAAAAAAAAAACTAACGTATGGTGACGTATAGTCGTGGGTTGCTTTAAGTCGCCATGGTGGAAATGATCACTCATTCCTAAACGACCATGTGACGATACTAACAATCTGGCGGTGCCATCTTCAACCTGTGAATATGCTCTTCAATTCTGTAAGAATAATTAGTGTTTAAAGTGATTTAGGGGTGTCAATTACACATCTTTCTGCCACAACCCCAATAGCGCGTTGCTTGAATCTTTAAATGTGTTTGTACCACCTCTTCTCCATTTAGAATATTAGGCTGGTTGAGCCGCGTATTGAAATTATTTTATTACAAAATGGCGACCATGGATCCCAGAAACACGTTTCCATAAGAAAATTGGAGGGGAGCATTCCATATATTATAAAACGAATCACTTTATATTGGTGGCGACATTTGGGCTCCCAAAATCGACCATTTGGCGACCTTTTGCCATCCCATTTTTCCAAATGTACGTATTGTCGCCAGGAAAAAGAAGGGTGTCCAATGGTCGTGAAATGAGTGACGACTTTTTGCCTCCCAAGTCTCAGACATACAGAAAAACGTTCGCCCACTACCGATTTAATATTGGCCCACCGTCTGCGACGCCCGCCCAACATTAAAACAACATTGGTCATTATAGGCATGTAGGACCCTATATGATTGAGCAATTTGGTGTATTAGCTAGGCCCATATTAAGGCAACCTCAGTTGAACCATCATTGGGAACGTCAAATATCATGTTTTCTAAAAAAATAACCCATTAGTTAGTATACAAATAATTATATGGTTTTCTCAACGTGCCATGAAGGTTGCCATGTTAAAGAAGGCTGCCTTAATACCTAGTGTACAAACGGACGTAGGGCTATCTGTGTCATATTTATATAGGAATAGGAGGATATGGAGAAAGAGGAGCATGAAGGAAATTAGAGGAACATGGAACAGGGGAGAAGTGGAGGGGGAGAGAGAGAGAGAGAGAGGGAGGGAGAGGGGGAGGGGGAGGGGGAGGGAGGGAGGGAGACGGGGGGAGAGGGAGGGGGAGAAGCGCATGTTAAAGAGAGTAAGGAGAAGGAATAGGAGGGGAAAGAAGAAAAAAGAGAGAGAGGATTAAGGAGAATGGAAAAAGGAAGACTAAGACGAAGAGAAGAAAAAAGAAGAGAAGAAAGATGAAGTGGTGAAAGAGGTGAAAGGAAAAGAGGATGATACGTAATGTAAAGAAATAGAAAATAAAGATTCGAGAAGTAAGAGGAAACGGAGGGGATACATGAAGGAGCAGAAAGCGAGAAAGATGAGAATGGGCAAGGAGGAAGAATAAAGGAGGACAAAGCGAAGGAGAAGGGAATGAAGCAGAAGGAAGGCAAGACAGAGAGAGAGAGAGAGAAAGAGAGAGGGAAAGAAAAAGAGAAGGAGAGAAAACAAGGAAGGAAGAACTTGAAGTAGAAAGAAAATGAAGAGGAAAAGGAGAGAATGAATAAATGAGCAGAAAAAGAGAAAGATGAGGAGAAGTAAGAAGAAGAATAGAAGGAGGAGACGATACAAAAAAGAAGAGAAAGGAAGAAGTTGAAAGAGAAAGAGGGTGAAAAGAGAAAAAAAGAAGTGTTAAAGGAGGGGACAAAAAGAAAATAGAAAAGGAAGATCCGAGAAGGAGGAGGAAAAGGTGGGGATGAATAAATAAGAGAAAGAGAGAAAGATGTGGAGGAAGAATAGAAGGAGAAGATAGAGAAAAGAAGAGGAAGGAAGAAGTTGAAAGAGAAAAAGAGGGAAGGGAGAATAAGGGGGGGGATTAGAAATTTGAGGAGGAGGAGTTTGGCTCCTTACGCTCCTGTTACTTTCCTCCTTCTTAACCTACTGTAACTTCAGAGAACGAGGAGGAGAATGGTGACGATAAAGACGCCTCCTTTCTCCTCCTCTTCCTTTTTCTCCCCCCCCCCTCCCTATTCCTCCTTACCACCCATTCTTAGTTTCCCGCCCATCCCCTTCTCCTTTTACTCTTCCTCATCCTTCAGCACCCTCTTACACTATTATTTATTTATTCATCATACACCCCACCTCCATCTTTTCATCCTCCTCTTCCTTCTTCTCCTTTCTCCCTCTACTCTCCGTCCTCTTGTGTCATCTCAATCATCTCATGTGGGGAGCCTCCGTGACCGAGAGGTGGCGTGCTCGGCCTCAGACCGCCAGGGCACGAATTTCGAATCCTGTGTCTGAAGGACAGTGTCATCTCAATCATCTCACCATCCTCAGGAGGTTCTCCTGGCCCCGTTAATATGTGCACAAAGGTGGCCTAAAGCCCGATTCATTTCATTTCCTCCTCCTTCTACTCCACTTCCTTTCACCTTATTCCTCCTCGTATACATTATTATCCTTCTCTTCTTTTTCCTCTTTCCTCTTCCTCCAACTCATAGGCCTACATTCCCTCAGCCTCCACAGGCGAAGTTGGTTGTGTGAAACTTAAAAACATGGAGGGCATTTTAGGTTTTGGCAGCGTAAAATAAAGATGAACGGATCAACAACCTTTTCTGTCGCTGCACCCACACTGGTACTCTCTTCCTTCTGTAATTAGGACTGCTCAAACCAAGACATCTTCATACAGGCCACTGATTGGCGATTGCCCTGTAAACTTTCTATCATGCGGGCAGGGCGGGGGATTATGGTGGCCGGCTGCTTGGTCTTTTGTTGAAATAAGATGCCGTTGCAATTTTGTATTTCATTTTTTAAATATTCGTGTATTTAATTAGCACGTTGAATAATTATGTCTAGTTGCAACTCAACTAAACAATTTACCCCTTTTAAATATGATATGATCGATATCGTCTCATATGATGAAATGTATACATTGCTGAGGTCATGGCGACAATAGGACACCCCTGTGTATGTTGGTGGCGGGATATTGCCTCCGTGGCGACATAAAGCCACCATATGTGACGACTATTCACCTCCGGATGCAAAAGTCCGTCATTTGAGGAGTAGCATTTAAAAAAATATTTATTTGTATATTTTTAGAAAATTTTCTTTAAAAACAACACTGCTATTTGATTCTTGACATATTGAAGTTTCTATTGGTATAAACATGAAACATGAAACGCCGACAGTTGTTTTTAAAAACCATAAATTCCTAATGCGATTTTTGGAATTTTCCCGAACGTCACGACTTTAGGTGACCTTACGTTAGTACTCAGTGAACGCGAGACACTGTCACAATACCAGATCAATGTCGGGCCATAAACGCTGGCCCGGCACGGAACTAACACCATGCCAGCGTCTCCCGTTTTCTGGCTATGTGGTATGGTATCACAGTTGACAATACATGACCCACCAGACACAAGGCGGTGAAAGCAACGCCGGTTCAACGCCGGTCCACTTTCGACGACACCGAACCAACGCCAAAGCGATTCAACACCCTGCACCTGCTGGGAAAAGAAGATAATTTTGCTGTTGGTTCAGCGTTGGTCGACAATCGACGACGCTGAACCAACGCTAAAGTAACACCTATTCAGCACCCTGCGCCTGCTGTTGGTATAATGTCTGGCCACTGCCGGAAAGATGTCCAGCCACCAAATCAGGACATGGTCAACCGTCGTGCGTTTTGCCCAGCATACACAACACGCCAAAAAAGGAGGCGGGGTCAGTGCTGGGCCAGCGTTTGCAGCGCTGGCCAAACACCGAACCAACAAATGGCTCGAGTATTGTGTATGCCGTGCCACCAGTATATTATTTATTATTGTAACGCTGAATATTATGCTTGTAAAATATTGTATTTACATAATTCAAATATAATAGGGTTCAGTTGTGTATGCCTCTCTGGTCTCGAGAGCCAAGATCAAGCGTTCTAGATCTTGACCCTCGAGGCCAGCTGCCGCGACCTCACCAATATTATGGTGAGGTCACAATAATATTATGGTGAGGTCACAACATTTAAAAGACACAACAACACAACATATTACCACTCACATGCACGGATATAAAAAAAAAAAAAAAAAAAAAAAGTATATCACCTGATCACGGCATGCATGTGTGTTGGAATATATAGTTATAGCTGCAGACAGATATCTTACTTATCACTCCTCCTTGCGAAAAGGGATGATGTATATTACACTTGTAAAAATCACGAAAAAGGAGGAATACATAAGTGCAATAACTGTAATTGGGTTTAGATGCTGTAATAACTTGATATAATTTACATTCTCTTGAGTTAATTAAAGAAATTACATTAGATGATTTAATTATTACTTTAAAATTACTTTTACGTACTAACAATGCTGAAAGATTGGACTCAGAAGTATACCAAGCACTCTCAATATAAACACACTCAAACCAATATATCAGTGAAAGCCGGAAAGACGTCATAGACGTTATTCCATCTCTGAAACAATCCTTCTAGGAGTTACTCAATAATATTTATACATATTATTTTTTATTTTATTTTTGGTTATATAATTTTGGATTACAATATTTTTGAGGTGTGAAAACTCCTTCGCTCTCAAGGTCATGTCTAGCCATTGATTGTATCGCCTAGACTGGTAATAATTGTCAATATGGCTTGCAATACTCCATTTGAGGAGTGATCGCTGATACCGCAAAGAAGAAGCTCTATTCACTATATTTAATCGTGAATGTATTTTTTTCTGATCACTTTTAAAGTACAGTTTAACCTAGGGACCTCAAACGTTATAATTATTCAACATGTTCATGACACTTGGACTGGTGTACAGAAATGTCAACCGTTTTTGACACTGCAGCGCCCGTCTTTCCCCTGGCCCTGCATGGGATACAAACTCAGGCAAAATAAACTTAATAAGCTCCTGGCCTACGGCCGGGCCTAATAATGTCTAAGATTTAGGCTATCGTTAGCTCGGAAACATAGTGGACATTAATGTGAAACATTTCATTATATACAAATTATAATCTCCATGCCCATGCATGCCATGGTCTGAAATTTCAAAAATATTTCCGTGACTGAATTAATTGTTCAAATCAGCCATGTGCCTCCTGGTGAATGAATACGAATTAAAATAATTGACGCCGTCCACTTGCATGACTTGTCATCGTATTTTATTGACAAATGAACATAATTTTTCTAATAAACATTTTGTTTAAAAAGGAATTGTTAACGTCGCGGTCAATAGACCATTGTAATGTCTAGCAGGTACTTCATATTCAGCAGAATCCGTCGATTTTAATGGACTATCCCACTGTCGAGTTCACTGCTATCGTATCAAATTCGTCTTGCCATCCGCTTCATCTTGTTCATTTACTGCATTTATCGCCCATTCCAGGGTGGGCTAGGCCGAAGCTTGCTTGTTTCCGTTGTCGATATCATAGCTATAGAAAGCTCGGAATCTAACGCTGTTGTCATTGTGTACCGAACTCCCTCTGCACTATGCTATCGTCTATAGTCGGATTCACATTAAAAATCTATTTTAGGGGGATCATATGCCATATGATTATGATCCCCCTAAAATAGATTGTAAATTGTAAATCAGTTTTTTCTGATTTACAATTTACGCGGAAACTCTTCACAATATCGAATTAAAACTTCGGGTTGATATAAAACATATGTTTTACCATAACAATAACTTATTTTCATCCGATTAACTCGAATAATGCCACAGATTGGACGGATTTAAATATTACTTGATATAGTTAAGGTCCGCCACTCAACCAAATGAACACAGATGCAGTTCTGGGTGCGTGTACCCTGTGTACACATAGTATCATGTGACATAGACAAGTCCATTGCACCTGATGGGTTGATCAGACTGTGTTAATTGTTTCTTGAACAGGTGCTTTGTATATCAATCAGCAGTGGTGATTCACCTAGCCTATTGTGTATAACAGCTACCCCCATTATTTTGGCACCAGCGTTGCAGGTAGGGCTAGATGGGGCTCCCGAAGAGTGGGTGACATTGCTACTATTTTATTTTATGTGCAATTTTATTGCGCAATTTCTTTTCAATTAGACTACCAGTTCGAACAAGTGAAGGTTGTTATAAAATAACTATATAGTAATGTTACATAACAGTTAAACTCATAAATAACAATAACATAGAAGGTAAACCAATTAAGTGAATAAAATGAAACTATTTTCTACAAAAATATAGGACACCGGTGATGAAGAATTTCGATCGGGTCTACATCATAAATATATATAGCAAAATAAGCCTACATCAATTGAATTGAAATCATAATTAATTAGACTATCACCTAAAAGGATATCTATAAATAAGTAAATGCATCTCACATAGGGACCTACATATATTGAAAAATAATATTTTTTATAGAAATTCAAATATAAAAAACAAGCCTATTGACTGAAGACGCATATATATAAGCCCTATCGCTAGAATCTGGCAAAATGTGAGTGACATCATATAATGATTGTTGTAGACAATAGAAGAGATTGATAAATAACGTCTTTTATTCTTGATGACCAAGTAAAAATGGAGATAACTGAGCATTATAATCGCACCTCACATGGTTCACACCCTATAGCTCTTTACTGCTTCTAAAACAGTGCCACAATTCGGAGAGGCAACTTATAAAGAAACACACTTCTCAGTCAGAGAAATAAAATACAAGAGAGCATCGAGAAGCCGCAATTATGAAAAGCGATTACAGAGAAAAGAAATACGAGAGAGCCTGGCCCTAAACCAGCAAAAATAAAATGTAAAACATATACATGTATCGTAATGAATTAGGCCTAGTGCAATCATAAAAAAGGTACCAGTCCACCTAGGCATGGCTGTTCAAAAGTCGAAACTTGCCTGTTCCATTAAAAGTTAGTTAATTGAGTTTTAATAGCTAACATATCATTATAATAAAACATTTAAACAATAACAAATTAAAACTAAATGAATCTTGATTTTCCTTGGAAAGTTTGAATTCGGCTAAAACTGGGTGGTGAGCTAGTCTCTAACTATAGAATAATTAGTAGGTGGCTCGTTACGATTGTCTGAGCACATTTTGTAGGCCCACCCCGTGAGGATCATGGTCATCGTATTAAGGAGTTAGAAGTAAAAAAATATTTTGAATCAATGATTCGAAACGAGCTTCAATATACCAGGGGCGGCTGAAGGATTTGAAAAGGAGGGGGTTATTGCCCCCCTCCCCCCACCCCAAATTTTTTCTGTCTATTTAGGCTTAAGACAATTTGGGGGACTTTTCAGAGAATTTGCCTTCAACCACGTCTGAACAACACAATTATGTGGTGCAAATGCGACCCCGGTATGGTAACTTAAATGCCTTTCGTGAGGTAAGCGCAGCGTGTTTACAAAAGGACTGGTGTACCCACACAGACGTTGAGGTATTCCGGTCATCATTTCTTTTTTTGTGGAAGACTCTTGTTGACATGTTTGAGTTGCGATTGTTAATTGAAGTTCATGACGAATGGCCTGGAGCAGGCGCTGGGGGCGCAGGGGGGCGCACGCCCAGCTCTTTTTGCGCCAAATACTTTGAAAAGTCCTCTAAATTGGCCAAAAAAATTTTGGGGTTCGAGCCCCCAAACCCCCTGTGCCCCCTCCTTTTTCAAATCCTGGATCTGCCCCTGTGGAGATCTGGATCTGGATGATAGTTCCCAAGTGTCCATGTGGACCAAGACGGAAACAGGGGAGAGGCGGCACGCTGTGGCGTCGCAGTTAGGCGGCTGTTGAAGGCATTGACAGAGCCATCATGAATGATACTGACTGGGAGAGTATTCCACTTAGAGATAGTTCTGAACACAAAATGAGTTCTTCAGCGTGTCCGTGTTGGCTCTCACTTACATATATCATGGAGATACTATCTCCATGCATATGTAGGCATATTTTAATAATCTTTAAAGTAATTAGATGTAACACTATTTACTACGCAATCACTAAAGACTAATAGTCTTAAGTCAGGTGAATCGACATAAAATTTACTTGATCGACATGATCAAGATGACAAAATCCGAATGTTATCTGCTGACTGGGTGGAACTGTATACCCATACAATCCAGCCGCATAAGCATGTACTGCCATACGCATCTGGCCATAAAAAAATAGTTATTATGCCCGGCCGTAGGCCAGGAGCCTATTGAGTTTATTTTGCCTGAGTTTGTGTCCTATTTAGGGGAAAGAGGGGTGCTGTGTGTGGGTGTGGGTGTGTACATTTATGTACACCAGTCCTTATCATGCTTATGAACATGTCGAATATAATGTTTGAGGTCGCTAGGTCAAAAAGTTGTGTTTTTAAAAAGTGTTAAGAAAAAATAATATTCACGATTATATTTGTGATTAGAGCCTCAAGGGTTTTGGTTGGAATAATGTTGGCACAGCCTCACAGTCGGTGGCCCATCATTACATCAGCATTGGGCCAATGTATAGTGTTATCTAGAAGTGGTAAGCGGGGAATAAAGCGTCACCTATGAAGCGTCACCCGCATAACAATACTGGACAACACGGGACAAGCACCCAATGCTGTTCCAATGTTGGGCCAGCGTCAAAGACTGTGGGTCAACATTGAAACAGCATTGGGTGAATGCCATGTGTTTGCTGTAGTATAGTAAATCATTGCTTTACGTCACTTTTCGGCACAAATGATCTTTCAAGTGACATTGTAATACGATAAAAACGTTGTAGTCAATTGGTGAGATGAATGATGTACAGATGATGATGTTAAGGTGGGGTGATAGGGCATGGTGGGTTATTGAGAGCGTTTTCCTTCGCTCGCCCAATAAGGAGTTCTGGGTATGTCTAGGGGATGTACCCCCAGACATGCCCTAGACGGCCGGAGACTTTTTGCCGATGTGCTGGCCCAAGTATACAGCAGACCCAGTGTTGGACTAGTGTTGGGCCAGCGTCGGAATTGGGTGGGTAGGCTTACATGGTGTGTACGGGGTACATGGTAGAGACGCGCACACTGACTTATCAGTGTCACAATGTCACAGTACTTTCGGGAGTGAAAGAGACAAACGGCATTCACTGGCAATTATTGATTAGATATTGGCCAGCGCCGGCAATGGTGGTGGAAGGAATACACAATGAATATATAGTTTAACTTGCCTCCTTGGTTCTTCCCTTAATCATATCATGACCATTTAGGATTCTGGCCCATGAGGAAGACCAATACAGTTATGTTTACAACATATTAAGTCGATTTTTTGCCTATTAATAGCACTCAAACAGACTAAAGCCCGGCCTTGGAGTTCAGGAACTCCTTTTCTAGTATTAAATTATACTCATCTAATCTACAACATTCTCGCACATTTTATTTCATTTTTTCTATAAATAACACCAAAGACTGTCATATTTAATATCATTTTAGACTAGATTATTTATTCTAACGAATAGCCCCACTATTTTGTTATTGCGCTATATAATCCGTGTCACATGCTTCATAATATTGTTTTAACACTCGCCTCAACATAATATGGTAACTACTACAACTCCAGCTTCAACACATTGTACTAGTATACTCGTTTGACATAAAATGTATACAGTGGGGACCCGGTATAGGAGCGCCTCACAAAGCGGACCATCCCGGAATATGAACCACCTCCAGCCAATCCCAATTTTGTTCCCATTCACATAATGTATTATCAGATTCAGAAAGCGGACCAACCCACGATTTGGGACACGGACCACCCTTTCTCAATCCCAAATCATAGAAGGACTCAAAAAACGGACCACCCCAAATCATTCACATTTTTGCGGTCTATTTGGAGAGACATATGCATCAACTGAGAGGCCAGCTGCGGCTGGATTCACTAATGGGACCAGCTGTAGCTAGATCCACTGATGGGACAAGCTGTGGCTACATCTACTAGTAGGACAAGCTGTAACTGGATCTACTAGTACTAATGAAGAGACCAGGGCCCCATACCACAAAGCATCTTAAAGTTAAGATTATCTTAACTTTCTCTTATTTGCATTAGAAAAGTTAGGATCATCTTAACTTTTTTATTGCAAATAAGAGAAAATTAAGATGATCTTAATTTTAAGATTCTTTGTGTGATGGACCCCAGCTCTGGTTGAATCCACCAAGTGGACCAGTTGGACCAGTTGGCTGGATCCACTAAGAGGACCAGAGCTGGCTGGATCCACAAACGTGGCCAATGCTGGCTGGATCCACTAACCTCAGACAGGATGATGTAAGGCATTAGCACTGATGACATAAATCATACAATGTTATGTCAACATTTCAACATTGTCATCAGTGCAAACTGCAATCACTTGCCTTATATCATGTCCCTTCCTTGAATCGTGCCTCTACGGTTGGTTGCGTTCTCAACGGTGTAGTGTTTTAGCGACCGTCTTCCTTTGTTATTACAGTTCAAAATAATTTATAGGGCGCCAACTTACGATAACAGCTTAGTGTGAAAATTTATTTTGCCAAGACAATTTAAGTCTTATTTAAGTCTTATATTTAATAATTTTGTAAATGCAGCGCATCGAATGGTCTTAGACCAGATTTTTGCGCTATATAAGCTTTTATTTATTATTTATTATTATTAATTTATAGAAAGTTATATTAGAACTGTTATATCAATAGTTGAGCTAGTGGTCTATAGGAACCAAAAGGTTAAACAAAGACGCTTTTGATTTTCCACCAGCTGACAAAAATAACATTCGGCGTGCAACAATCATTTAATTACTCATATACAAGGTCTATGTGTGTTTAATACAAATAGGCTTATAGTGTATAAATATAATTATAATGAAATCGGAACAAATTAATTTAAGCGATACAAACAAACAGATGGTCATATTTATAGCATAATCATATTCATAATTCTAGAAGATAATTCGCTAGGCTGCTTTTGTCAACTTGAGTTGTCATAAATGAGAGGCCCTAGCGTTCATATTGTGAAACAAAGCATAACAATTATGTCATGATTTTCTCTATTAGTTTCGCATATTTAACGGAGTAATTACTGGTAATTATCAGATGTGATTTTACGCGAGGAAGTATAAATTATATCCAGTTAACTTACTGTAAGTTACATACGGTTAACCACGGCTGATCGATTTCCCGTTCACAGATGCAATGGCCTGATCATCCTAAACAAACGATACTATCACACTAGGAACTTAACTCTTCCTTTACCAATTTCGCATTTATGCGAAAACTACCTTCCTTTACCAAATTCGCATTTATGGGAAATTCACATGTGTATATACATTAATTGCAATGGATATATTTCATTACATGCGTGGTTGAAAATCGCTAACAAGAATGGTTAGTGACATGGACTCAATTTTCTCTTGCATTTTTAATGTGTGCGATGTGCGCATGCGCATAACTCTAACCTGTATTGTGCCCAAGGGCTACCTCAGGGGTCCTCCTTAAAAAAAAAGTCGGTTTCTGGGGGTAGATTTTTCAGGGGGAAGTCGGTAAAGGAAGAGTTGAAAGAAATAATTTTTTACTCCAACCTGATAGTAATGGCTCCGTGTATGACTCCCGTATTGACAAATTTGATAAATGGATAAATGTCACTTCAAAATCAATTTAAAAAAATTGAAGTCATAATAAGGGACTTTGGGTGTAGGGTTATTCACGGCTAATCGACTTTCAGTTGACATTTTTTCACTGAAATAAATATATGTATAATATTTTTCTCATGTAGCCTACATTTTCATATGCATTAAATAAAACTGTCTTTTTAAAATTGTGTGTTTTTTTTATTATATCATTAGGTCATATTCAATAGGCCTACATTAGTTTAATAATTGACCTAGATATCAACACGTAACAACAAGGCATATCTATAAACAGACTGACTGGCTGGTTTCACAAATCGGACCTACTTCGAAATGGGACCACTTTCAGTCAATCCCACGGGTGGGCCGATTTCCGGATCTTCACTATAGGTATATTTATCAAATATAAAATAGTTTCTCTAGAATTTCAAAAAAAACATGAAATATAAAAATTGTCTAAACTGTTATTTTTCAATGCAAAAAAATGCTTCTATATAAATAATGATATCGCAATGATATGTCCCAATTTATACAGAAATGTGTAAGGGGGGGGGGGTGGAGTAAATCGTGGACATAAAAAATTATCATAAATTGCGTAGGCCTACGTGTAGGCCACACCAATAAGCTATACAATCGCATATTTTTCTTTTTTTTTAAATAAGTCTTCTTTTCATTTTATTAAACAAATAGCAATGAGATAATATTATTATATAAATATATAAAATATAATGGCTTGAACAGTGTTGGCGGTAGGATGAAAAATGTCTTAGCCACTGTGGCTAAAACCCCTGAAAAGTTTTAGCCACATTTTCTTTATTGTAGCCACAATGTAATAATGTACCCAGTATCCAAAATATTGGTGATAATTGATACTGGTCTAGTAGGCCTATTGATTTTGCATCTCACCACAGAAAGATAGTACTTAAAGCAGGGTTCCCCACAGAAAAAAAATCATCTGGCTGTTCTCTCAAAAATATTAACTTAGCGCGCGCGAGCAGCTTAACTCTTACACTGCTGCATATAATTTGCAGCATGTGTGGTTGCCCACTAAGTAATATCTGGCACGTTTTTTCCTAAAAAAATGTTTATCTGATGAACAACTGATACTAAAAGCCAATAAATTACAAAATCAGTCACTGTTAGTTAGCCATCTTTAAACGCAAATGGAAGGACAACACAAAACGAAACTAAAAAAAAAGAAGATTTTTTTTTTCAGATTTCATCCGGTCGGGCAGCCGGCATTTCCGGCACTGTGGTGAACCCTGCTTAAAGTGAACCAGTTTATGATTTGGTTTTCATTTAGCGAATAACCACAAATTTCATGCAAAACTTCCAAGAACTGACAAATTTTTGCAAATTAATAGTAACTTGTTTGACTTCTTTTATTATTCAACTGTAATCATGGCAATCAAACTGCATGACAGTTTAGGAAGGTTGCTGCATTCGAAATTATGTTTGAAATAAAAATTATCCAGCGACAACCATGCCCTACATTTTGGGTTGTCCGCCAATATTTTTGGTTTACCGACAATTAGAATCCCTGAACCCTAGATTTTTTATGACAATTTCAAAAAAAATAATCTAAAATGATTTTATTTGAGAACGTTCCTTCACAATTTTTTAGGAGCGTGTATTTTGGTATGAACAGCCTTTTGGGGGCAATTTATTGGGGTTTTTAAGAGTGAAATTAAAAAAAGTCCCCCCCCCCATACCTACCCTATTTTGGAGGAACATGTGACTAGAAAAAAAAACCCAGAGGGTCTTTTTTGCCTTGTCTTGACAAAAAGATCCAGCTTGGAGAAATCAAGTACAAGTAACAGTGGTAGTCAGGTAGGCAAGGATGTCATGACTGCAGCAGCAGTGTGGAGTCAGTTGTCACACTGTCCATCTCAGCCTCTGTTAAAAGTTTCCTGTTCTTGACAAATAATCACTTTGATTGATGACTTCGCATGAATTCCTCCTTAATGGGAGTAGGCTATCAGGCAAAGGGAATGTGCTGAGCGGCCGACCAGACTAATCACTTAGTTTTGTACAAAAATAAGTTTTGTCCCAGTGTGGTGTTAGCTCTTAATGTATTAGAATGATCGCTTATTCATGAGTGTTCTACCACAAGTTATTTCGTCTGTTGAGGATAATAGGTCACTGACACAGTGTCAGTGACAGGTAAAGCGATTAATCCATTCCAATGGCCTGATGGTAATAAAATGTAAAACACAATTTATTGAATGCAGAGCTCTACAAAATAACTCATAACACAAAGGTTGTGATACAGTGACATTATAAACATCACATGATCAGTGTGTATAAAACAACATCATATTATCAAGTGGATCACAGGAATAGGCCTACGCCTTCGTCGACCGCCATTTTGTTTTTTTGTTGAGTATGTAAACAAACATAGTTTGTGATGATTATAGTTTATAATATTGGCTATTATTGCTATATTTATAGATCGGCAAAATTGAAAGATGCTAGCAAGATCGATTGAGAATTTGAAAAATCAAATAAAGACAGGTTTATGTCAGAAAAAAACGATGGTAAAGCGGTCGTTTTTCCCGCGATTTTTACCGCGAAAACGGCCCAAGATTCATAAGTATTGTGGAAGCATCTCATTTTAGGCTTCGCCACTGTGGCTAAAGACATCACAAATCTTTAGCCACATGGCAAATATCTTCACATTTGGCGACGTGGCGAGCGGTCAGCGCCAACGCTGCCTGAATTTGTGATTGTGAGGTAAGACAGTGCCCGACAGGCCTATGCCTTAGTCTTAGAGAAAGCCTTTGAGAAATCAAAATTTTGCGGGATGTGTATGCCTTTGGACCCCCGTAAAGCGTCGTTTGACATGTTCTACCCCCCTCCGCCCCCTTAATGAAAATCCAATAAAATTCGCCCCTGACACACCACTCAGTTAGGCTTACAAAAAAGCTAGGCATAGCCTATATGTGCAAACACTTACATAGTCGTGGCCTATTGTAGATTTTAAACCAGATATTTTATATAAAAACACTCTACTTGTGCTACCATGCTTGCATAGAAACATTCTTTCATCCGCTTTTTAATCTATTAAAAAGTCCTAGTCGTTCAATAACTATTTGTATTTAATGGTTTGGTAGTCTAGCGTAAAAATAACACGTCCGTTCAATATGCCAGTGGTATATACATTCAGCTTCTAGACCCTCCCTCCACCCTCCTCCAAAGATATGCCTCCATCACCTTATCAACCAGGATTGCATGTTTTTCGCTGATTTCTCGGTCAATTGTCGACCGATTTTCATGAAATTTTGTTACAATCATATTTCAACAGAATCCTAATATCCTAGAAAATTTAGTAAAATTGTATATATAGTATTTGGCATGTAATAAATTGAATTTACAACGTCCCACTATAAACCCATTAAACTGATGCTAGAATTTTATTACATGTCAAAGGGTCAAAGGATTTGAATAGAAAATGGCCTTTGCAAAATTTCAAGAAAATCGGTTCAGAATTGAGAAATTGCCGAAAATTATGCGATCCTGGTTAATTTGACGCAGAGTATAATATCATACATCTAGCAACGGAAACAGGTAACTAACTGTGGTGGGGTAGGTTAGGTCAACCCAAACCATTTGACATGTAATAAATTTCTAATTATGACGCTCCTCTATAAAACCATTGATTTCTATCAGCTTTAATCTAGAAATTCTACTACATGTCAAATGGTCTATATACTAGTCTGTCCTACGGCAACGGTGGTTCCAAGTGGAGGATGGTCCAAAATGAAAGTTAGCTTTTCAGTATCCAGATAAGCCAGATAATAAACATCTTCATACTGGGTGGGGATTTTAACTGTCCCTCTATAGACTGGCAAAATCTTTCAGTTAGACCTGGGGAGCTGAACCAGCAGCCCAAAATAAACTATTAGACATCCACAATAAATTTGCTATTTCTCAAGTCCAGATGGAACCAACTAGAGGCGAAAACAACCTAGACCTGTTCTTCACTACTAATCCATCACTAGTGAAGAACAGCACAGTTGTCCCAGGTATTTCTGATCATGATATGGTGGTCACTGATTGTGAACCAATTTACAACCGACCAAAACCACGAAAAACCTTCCAATTCTCTAAAGCTAACTGGGATAAAATTGGGTGTGCAACTAAAAAATTCAGATCCGCTTTCGAAAAAACTTTTTCTCAACCAACTGGTGTTTGTTTAGAGATTTTGTCCACAGTACCATCCAAGACCTGGTACTTCCGAAAAATAAAACAACTCGTTATAACCTGCCGTGGTTTACACCCAAAATTAAACGATTGGTCAGAAAAAAACACCGATCATATAACAAAGCAAAAAAATCAGGCCTTGATTCGGACTGGCAGGCATACAAAGAACAGAAAAAACACACAATCAATACTAAAAAAAACCTGTTGGTCTCATCTGGACACCACATTAACTGACAATCTGAAAGAAAACAACACTAAACCTTTTTGGAAGCACATAAAAAATCTGCGTCAGGATAATGTCGGGGTCGCCCCAATAAAACACAAGGGTAAACTACATTCGGACTCTAAGACAAAAGCCGAACTTTTAAATCACCAGTTTCAATCAGTTTTTACCCAGGGAACCTCGAAGGACAAACTGCTTAATCCAGCTGGGCCATTCTACCCTCCAATAGGCAATCTTGAAATTACATACACAGGCATCAAAAAATCATTAGAAAATCTGAATACCAAAAAAGCAGTAGGACCTGATGCAATACCAAACCTTTTTCTAAAAAGTACAGCATCTGAGTCTGCCAAAATATTACAGATAATTTTCAAACAATCTTTACAAACAGGCTGTTTACTCAAAGACTGGAGGGATGCAAATGTATCGCCAATATTCAAAAAAGGGGACCGACACCAAACCCAAAACTACAGACCTGTTTCTTTGACTTCTATCTCATGTAAAATTTTAGAACATATTATTGTGAAACAAATTTTGAATCATTTCGACCTGCATAAAATTCTTACCAAATTCCAACATGGCTTCAGATCTGGACTTTCATGTGAGACACAACTCTAGAAACAACTAATGATTTCTTGTCATCACTTGACGCTAGGGAACGGGTCGACGTTGCTATGTTAGATTTTTCCAAAGCCTCCGACACCGTTCCCCATCGTCGACTGCTGGCAAAGCTAAAACACCGTGGCATAAGGGGGGATATTCACAGCTGGATCACCCAGTTTCTCCAGGACAGAACCCAGAGAGTAGTAGTAGATGGGGAGAGACCGGAGCGGGTGCATGTAGCCTCAGGTGTGCCGCAGGGTACCGTTCTGGGCCCCCTTCTCTTCCTGTGCTATATAAATGATCTTCCCCTGCATGTAGACAGTCATATCCGCTTATTTGCCGACGACTGTCTACTGTACCGAACAATTAGAAACCACGGAGACCACCTTCTGCTCCAGAAGGATCTCGACGCTTTAACACTCTGGACAAAAACATGTGGCATGAGTTTCAACGCAAACAAGTGCTGCATATTACCCATCAATAAATCTCCGACTACCCTTCAACCATTTTTAGCTCCCGCCGTCACCGTAGGTGAGACGAAGGGAGCTATGGATTCTACCTCCGTTTTTTTTTGGCCTCTTCTTTTGCCTATAACTTTGTAAGAAAATAAGCTAGGATAACAATTTTTGGTATGTGGGTTACTTCCAGGTGGCTAATGGACAGGTTAAAATATTTTTAATCTGAATTCAATACGCAAGGTTGCAGAGGAGAAAATGATGATGTGACGGCGTTGGGCCGTCCGTAAACAATTCGTTTCCGTAGCATATCTCTGAAAGTACTTGTCTGATTGTCTTCAAATTTTACACACAGCACCCCTAGGGGGTCTAGTTGTGCCTTTTGGGGTATTTGAACTTTGACCTACTTCTGGTTCAGAACTATGACCTATTTAGACGTTTTGACGCGCACTTCGTTTCCGGAGCAGATCTCGAAAAGTACTGGGCCGATGACAGTCATATTGCACATACATGTTCTCTAAGGTCCCTAGTTGTGCCTTTTCAGGTTTTTGGACCTTGACCTTGAAGTTGACCCAGCACTTTGACCTAATTTATAACATCGGTAAATCTGACTGAAAGATTTTGCGGAATATCATGAAAACCGCTCAAGATAGCTACACCATTACTATAAAACAAATTGTGAGGTTTCAGGAGAGGATGCATCTTGAAAAATTTGAAGTCTATAAAATTAAAAATGGCCGCCTATCGGCCATTATTCACCTCGACAGGCCTGATATTGCGGAATATCATGAAAACCGCTCAAGATAGCTACACCATTAATATCAAATAAATTGTAAGGTTTCAGGAGAGGATGCATCTTGAAAAATTTGAAGTTGATAAAATCCAAGATGGCCGCCTATCAGCCATTATTCACCTCGACAGGCCTGATATTGTGGAATATCATGAAAACCGCTCAAGATATCTACACCATTACTATAAAACAAATTGTGAGGTTTCAGGAGAGGATGCATCTTGAAAAATTTCAAGGCGATAAAATTAAAAATGGCCGCCTATCGGCCATTATTCACCTCGACAGGCCTGATATTGCGGAATATCATGAAAACCGCTCAAGATAGCTACACCATTAATATCAAATAAATTGTAAGGTTTCAGGAGAGGATGCATCTTGAAAAATTTGAAGTTGATAAAATTCAAGATGGCCGCCTATCAGCCATTATTCACCTCGACAGGCCTGATATTGTGGAATATCATGAAAACCGCTCAAGATATCTACACCATTACTATAAAACAAATTGTAAGGCTTCAGGAGAGGATGCATTTTGAAAAAATTCAACTCGTCCAAGTTCAAAATGGCCGCCAATCGGCCATTATTCACTTTCACATGGCCGTTATTTGGTAAACCGTGCTAGATGGCTAGACCATTACTATAAAACAAAATGTGTGATTTCAGGAGAGGATGCATCTTGAAAAAATTTGACTCGATAAAATTCAAAATGGCCGCTTATCGGCCATTATTCACTTTCACATGGCCGTTATTTGGTCAACCGTGCTAGATGGCTAGACCATTACTGTAAAACAAAATGTGAGATTTCAGATGAGGATGCATCTTGAAAAAATTTGACTTGATCCAATTTAAAATGGCCGCCTTTTCGGCCATTATTCATTTTCACATGGCTGATATTTGGTAAACCGTGCTAGATGGCTAGACCATTACCTGATTACTATAAAACAAAGTGTGAGTTTTTCGGGGGAGGATGCACCCTGAAAATTTTTAACTTACGAATTCAAAATGGCCGACAATCAGCATTATTTACCTCGATAGGCCTGATATCAGGTAAACCGTGCTAGATAGCTAGACCATTACTATAAAACAAAATGTGACGTTTCGAGAGAGGATGCCTTTTAAAAACTTTCGACTCAATCGAATTCAAAATGGCCGCCTATCGGCCACTATTTACTTTCACATTGCTGATATTTGGTAAACCGTGTTAGATAGCTGGACCATTACTATAAAACAAAATGTGAGATTACAAGAGAGGATGCATCTTGAAAAAAATTGACTCGATCAAATTCAAAATGGCCGCCTATCGGCCATTATTCACTTTCACATAGCCGGTTTTTGGTAACCGTACTAGATGGCTAGACCATTACTATAAAACAAAATGTGAGATTTCAGGAGAGGATGCATCTTGAAAATTTTTGACTTGATCAAATTCAAAATGGCCCCTTATTGGCCATTATTCATTTTCACATGGCTGATATTTGGTAAACCGTGCTAGATGGCTAGACCATTACCTGATTACTATAAAACAAAGTGTGAGTTTTTCGGGGGAGGATGCACCCTGAAAATTTTTAACTTACGAATTCAAAATGGCAGACAATCAGCATTATTTACCTCGATAGGCCTGATATCAGGTAAACCGTGCTAGATAGCTAAACCATTACTATAAAACAAAATGTGACGTTTCGAGAGAGGATGCCTTTTAAAAACTTTCTACTCAATCGAATTCAAAATGGCCGCCTATCGGCCACTATTTACTTTCACATTGCTGATATTTGGTAAACCGTGTTAGATAGCTGGACCATTACTATAAAACAAAATGCACACTGAAGCTCATGCGTCACAGGATTCGGCACACCACCCCCTGATGCAGCATTGAGATGGGGGAAACCAATTAAAAACCCATCATGCTGACCACAAAAACAAGAAATCACTTCATTCAAGATCTCACTTAAACCTGTGCCCCCCCCCCCCCTCTGAATCGTAGTTTCCTCTCCTTCTATATAAACTCTTTGATGTATCCTTTCCAAATTTGTTAAGCATGTTACTAATGACCAGTTCTCGGACAAGTACAATAATGTCTGAAAAATATTCAAAATGTCCGATTTATTGCGAATTTTTGCATTTTACGTCAATAATTTGACCCTGTGGGCGCCATAACTTGAAAAGTTTTTCATGTATCCTCTTCAAATTTGTTATGCATGTTACTATTAAGCAGTTCTTGGACAAGTTCGATTATGGCTAAAAGAAAAAAAATGGTCGTTTTTTTGTGATTTTTCACGTTTTATGTCAATAATTTCACCTTGTGGGCGCAATAACTTTAAAAAAAATTCATGTATCTTTCCCAAATTTGTTATGCGTGTTACTAGTAACCAGTTCTCGGACAAGCTCAATAACGGCTGAAAAAAAATCAAAATGGCCGATTTATTGTGATTTTTTGCATTTTACGTCAATTATTTGACCTTTTGGGCGCAATAACTTCAAGTTCAATAATGGCGGCGGGCTATTGTTGAGTGTGCTCTTCTTATTTAGTAGCACTATTATAATAATAATTTTTTTGATATTTTTGGATTCGTGAATTTGTGTGTATTTGCAAATTAAAACCTCACAAATATTACGTGATGTACAGTATTTAGGCATAGCCCAAGCAAAAGGCCATCCAAAAAAATATCCTTGTTTCCGATTTCATGGTGTGAAAAATTCCATGCGGTAGGTCGGATAAAATTCCATGAGGCATGTTTTATTTTAGACTGCCGAAAATTCTATGTGGGATTGCGGCTAAAGTTTGTTTTTATTTTTGTATTGATATAAATCATTTTTGCTCGAATAATTCTATTTCGTACAAGACACGTTGTTTTTTTGACAAAAAATTGAGAAACAGAGAACACAATCTTCATTTTCGATGGTATGGCCGGACATTTTCTCAACCTGAGCCAGGCTAAGATTCTAGAGACAGACGCGTGATCGAAAATTTGACCGCAATAAAAACGTTGTATTTGACTGCAATAAAAACTTTGTTCATGCGCTGGTGTGAAAAATTCCATGCGGTAGGTCGGATAAAATTCCATGAGGCATGTTTTATTTTAGACTGCCGAAAATTCTATGTGGGATTGCGGCTAAAGTTTGTTTTTATTTTTGTATTGATATAAATCATTTTTGCTCGAATAATTCTATTTCGTACAAGACACGTTGTTTTTTTGACAAAAAATTGAGAAACAGAGAACACAATCTTCATTTTCGATGGTATGGCCGGACATTTTCTCAACCTGAGCCAGGCTAAGATTCTAGAGACAGACGCGTGATCGAAAATTTGACCGCAATAAAAACGTTGTATTTGACTGCAATAAAAACTTTGTTCATGCGCTGATTTGACCATGTGCCGGCTGAAATGTTTTATTTTACTACACAAAAGGCCATGCAGTATCTTTTATCGCTTTTTTTACCCATCAGGGCTCAAAATTGGCCCTCTCCGATCGTCTGAGACGACTAACAATCTGGGAAGGACGAGTTCAGTTTCACTGAGCTTGTCCTACTGGACGAGTGACCCTGCTTGACAATTAATATGAAGGACAAGTGATAATTTTGGGAAGGACTAGTCAATTTTTTAGCCAGTTTTCCGACTAGACAAGTGGAAATTTAGTGTAATTTCGAACCCTGCCCATGCGGTCGGAAATCAGAAACAAACATATTTTTTAGGATCAATCAAATCAATCAATCAATCAAATTAAACTTTTATAGCGCCTATATCCTCAGCAGACCGAGCTCAGAGGCGCACAAATCCTTAGCGTGATCATGTGTCATAATCGAGGCCAAAACAGGTTCGTCAACAGGGAGCCGGGCTGCTGAGGGACTAGGGTGGAAAAGCCAGGTCAAATAGGTGAGATTTAAGTAATTTCCAGAATGTTAAGATTGTTTTGGCATTACGTATTGGCACAGGCAGGGCCTTCCATAAGGCTGGACCAGATATAAAGAAAGCTCTTGACCCAGTCTTAGTCTTTATACGAGGAACAACAAATCTATTCGAATTAGTGGAGCGTAGATATTTTAAGCATTTCGGCTGAACAAGTAAATCAGCCAGATATGCAGGTTGGTTTTCTTTTAGGGTTCAAAAAGTTATCGCACATATTTTAAAATGAATGCGAAACTTGACAGGAAGCCAATGTAATCGTTTTAGAATTGGAACGGAACGACTAAATCGTGGGGCGTTGGTTACCACTCTTGCAAGGCAGTTTTGAACGCATTGTAATCTAGCGATATCTTTTTCTGTCATATTGTGAAAAAGTGAGTTACAATAATCTAACCTACTACTGACGAGGCCACTGCAATTTGCTTTGCAAGATCTAAGGACAGACTTTTTCGAATTCGACACAGGTCACGGATATGATAGAAGCATGTCCTACATGTTTTGGATATGTGTTTTCGGAAATTCAGGCTACTGTCGAATAGTACACCAAGATTTTTAGCTGATGTAGATGGATTTGTTTCTTGACCTAGAAGTAAGCATGGGAAATTATTCAACAATGTTGCAACTTCTCAAGAGATTCCTTAGCATTTGAAACTGATAGAGACATGTAAATTTGAGTATCATCAGCATAAAGATGGTGGTTTATGTCAAAACTAGAGATAATAGCGCTGAGTGGTGTAGTGTATAAAGTAAAAAGCACTGGTCCTAGCACAGAGCCCTGTGGAACTCCATATGAGAGTGTGACTTTATCTGAAAAAGTGTCAATGGATGGCTCAAGTATATTTCTTCTACTTTTATTAGTTACACAAGAGTTTGAAATTTAGGGGAGGGACCAAAAATTTGTAGCTGTGTGGAGAGGGGTGCTCAAACAGGGTTCTAGATACCTAGTCGCCCACTCACCATTGGCCCCTTGTTTTTACTGTTGGCTAATGAAATTGACATCGAAGGTAGCCAACATTGCGAATGTATAAGTGCTGAGCTATCCTTCAGAACTTGTATGTACAAAAAACATATGTTAAAATTCTTAAAAATCATTGAGATTTATATAAAATCCCTATATGGCTTTACAGTATAAAATGCATTATTAACAGATAATCCACTACAGTATAACTTGTCTTGGCCGGTCACCAGTTTGAACGGCCACCTCCACTCAACGGTCACCATTTGGAGTTCCAAATGAATTCTCTGTATAAATGACCTCTAATGACCAGCCACCTCCATAACGCGGACACGGCCAGTGATTTTTTAGCAATTTAATTTTTTACCTCCAATTTCCGGCCACTATATATCGGCGGCCACTTTTTGTCTGCCAATTTAATAAAATTGTCAGCAAAAATAACAGTCATTGCGGAAAAAAAATGATAAGTGCTGGCGTAATTTTCGCATTGGTTGTTGTAATATTAGGACACGGCCAGTGAATTTCCAGGACCAAGTCAATATTTGACCTTCAATTACTGCTAACTAGGCATAGGCTATATGTAAATTGATTGTTATATCATCAGCAGCAGCCACTGGCGTTATTTTATGCAGATTGTTAGACAGCCACGGCCAATAATAGTAAACTTCTGAATATCATATTACCGGCCACTATATATCGGTCAACAAGTCACCTTTTGACTTTTAATTACCGGCCACTATATCGGCGGCCACTATAATAATGATAATATACAGTACTTATAGTACATGTCAGTACTGAGCGCTAACTATGTCTCGGTCAATAGAATAAAATCGTCAGCGTGAATGCCAAACATCACAGCAAAACAGTTTAAGTGCTGGCGTAATTATATTTCATTTTTTATTTTTCTGAACGAAATAATATGTCGACCAATATAATATAATGTTCAGCGTGAATCGCGGAAATCACGGCAAAACATTTTTACGCCATTTTCAAACTACTGAACTCCAATTACTGGCCACTGTGGACTTCTATTGGCCGTCTGTATGAATAGTCACTCTACTGTTGTAAGTGTAATACAATTATAATGATAATGTCACTTATGATCGCGATGTGTAGGTGTCAAAGATGATTGCAACAGGTCTTGACTGACCCTATGAATGCTGTGGCATCTAAATCCATTGCTGTGCTCTATGTGGAAAAATCACTTATTTCATTTTGACTATATTTATGCCTAACGTCGGAGCGCTGATATGATAGTGTGAGTAAGGTGATTAATTAGATGTTAAATATTAAGCATTCATGCATAGGCAAACACGTGATATTATCCAAATGATGAATAAATGCTGGCTCAGCGTTGTAGAAGGCGGACCAACATTCATACAACAATGCAGCGATGTCCCGTGATTGACGGGAATGCCACACGTAAAATCTTGTCATTTTATTCCATACAGGGGGAGAGAAGATAAGAGTAGCCCTACATGGGCCTCATGTTATGGCGGAGGCGTACAATTGACGCATATGCGTCAAATTTCCCTTCTTGCATTCATTTACTTTCAGGAACATCTAAAAACTATGAAAATCATCATCATTGACAGACTCAACTGGTGTCGTAAATAAGTTGTTGACATCGGCAAGATCATCAGGATTAACGCTGAACATTTCTTAAAATCCTCCTTCTCCATCACTGTCATCACTATTATAAATGTAATCAGACATTATCGTCACTAGAGTCCACTGGAATTTGTAGTGTAACATAGCGATCCCAGTATTATATAGGGGAGTTAAGGGTTAAGAAGTTTCTACCGGCGCTCCTACTATATTTATGTTACGCTGACATGCTGTTGAGAGAGAACCTTGTAAGTGATACATAGATTGTACAATGTATATTTGTTTGTTTTAGTGACAAGTCTTCAAGTGATTCAAGTAGTGATTCTGATAGCAGCGGAAGTAGTAGTAGTAGTTCCAGCAGTAGCTCTAATAGCAGTAAAAACCCAGATGGACGCAAACATGGAAGACGGTCTACTAGAACACAAAAGGTTTGTCACTGCTTTTTAATATTTTTTTTTGGATGATGATTGTGATAGATATAATTTCATTACCTATTTTAAGTAGATATAATTCTAACTTGCAGAGTAGCAAAGCTCAGAAAATAAGAACTTCTATGAAAAAAAATGATGTACAATATCAATGCAGATGGGGTTGCTGATTATTCACTCGTCAGAGTAGATGCTTACTATAGTAATAAATGTTTGGTAGATGCTGCTTATTGATATCAATAAGCATCATCTACCAGCCACCTTATCTATAACATGTTATAATTTAGTATACACTCTCTAACACCAGGAAAATCTGCATTTTGACAAGACAAAGTCAGCAAAAATACAGGGAATTTTACTTGTGTCATGACATACTGAAGGCATCAATTTTAACTTGATTTGTAGAATGTAGGCGAACTTGGTGATGAGGGCAGATCAAAGAGCAGGTCATCTGACCGTGAGAGGTCTTGGTCGACTCCTTCAAAAAAACGATCCACACAAAACTTATCTCGGCGGGAATCTCTCTCCAGTCATCAGACACATTCTTCTGTGTCTCCTCAGACAAGGAGAGACAGACATTCAGCTTCACGTTCAAGCGAAGGATCCAGATCATCCTCGTCTGTGAGGAAAACACCTCAAACTCCTGAAAAAGTATGGCATAGATCTAGGTCACTATCAAGGTCACCATCACGTGTAGATTCAGGAAAGTTGTCCGAATCCAGAGAAGAATCAAGGTCCTCTTCATCTGTGAAGAAAACACATCAAAGTGAAAATTTATCACACAGATCCAGCTCATCGTCACCTGAATGTGTAAAATCTGAGAAGTCATCCCATCAGAGCAAGGCACGATCACCAGCTACTTCTCCAGAAAGTACAGCAGAAGAACAAAACAAGAAGCAACAACAAAGGTGAGATCATCTAATGTGAAATGTCAATTAATTCAATTTAAATTTGCATTATTAAATATCTATATGCAACATGGTATAATATCACAATAAAAATGTGTTTTCTCAGCCATAACCCACAACTGGGTGCAGGAGACCAGGTACTGTCCACTCCCATACTATTCTGGTCCAAATTATGTTTTCGTCCAGTATCATTATTCTCACTTGATTATTCCTATTTTTTTTGGTGGGATTGGGTAACCCCCTTCCACCTTCTCAGTTGTCAGACCATTCGAAAATTGCCCTCTGCTGGGCCTGTAAAACCGAAAAGTACTATTGCCATTAAAACTTTATGAATATGACAGTAACAATCATAAAATAACTTTATAGTTGTTCACCATGTCATTTGAGCAGAGATCTGACGTTACAAAATTAATTGAGAAATAAAAACAGGGAAATGGTATACCCACGAAGCATCACACTCGTTAAAGTAGGGATAAACTTCACATGGTAAAAATAAGTTGAATGAACAGCCGTTGGAGTGGACAAGGGCCTTAATCATGTTAATCCATTGGGCCCTAAATCTGTATAAACATGTTATTATTTAAAAAAAAGTATTTTCAATTAAAAGTGTTAATGTACTGTAAATACTAAAAAACCTGATTCATATATACATGTGCTAAATTAAAATGTTCTTCACAAATTTGATGACCTTTGTCTTCTAAGTTTCCAAAATGGACACAAAGAGGGGTAAAATGTGCCAAGATCAAAATATTTTACAATTTACTTTATGACTCTAAACGTCATAAAGTTTATTGGGTGCACCGTGTAGCCTATTCTGTGTTGTATAATTTTCACTGTTTTTTTTTTACACGTTTTTAGTCTGGTGCGTCCTATGCAGAGGTGCATAGTATCTACATTACCAGAAATCCCCACATACATGTAAGGAAATAAGAGGAAAGCTATAAAATACTCTCCTGAACAATTCTAGAAGAACATTCAACTCTCCTCGAGCAATTTTTCAGGCTTAGGTCACTATGTTCTATTTCTCTGTTTTAGATCAGAAAAAATCCAAAATCTAATGAAGGAGGGCGAAAAAAAAAACATTTAAAAAAACAAACATTGAACCTATTTGGAAAAGCTAATGAGGGCGACAAACTATTAAAAACATTGAACAAATTTCTGGAAAAGTTAATAATATTTAACCTATTTAAAAAAAAGGTAATGAGGGCGAAAGAAAACATAGCTGGAAAAATGCTCCTGAGATGAACTTGCCTTTTTTTTTTCGGAAATCGGCAATAATCCAATGTTTGCGCTGGGCAGAAAAAAAACACATTTTGTCTGGTAATGCGTGGCTTACATTTAATGCACGCACTCTTCTAAAACAGAGAGAAAACATAGTGGCCTTACTTACCTTCAAAAGTTAACTTCTGGTCAATTGTACTCCTTGCCCTTGGTTAAGGAGTGGGACAGGAGCACCGGTGCGATCTCTCTTCTTATAAATGGAGGACTGTACCAGTCTGTCCCTCTTGTAACCATCATTAATCTTGATTTCCCGACATCGTCATAGCAGCATCAGAGTCTATTTCTCCTATTATCAGTCACTTTTTCAATTAATTTTAATTTGTGACATCATAATCTGTGTATCATCAGGCAAATAAGAATTCATGGGGAGCAAAATTGCGCTCATAACTTCTCTAAAGTTGATTAATGAAAATTTTTTCTCGCAGTTTCCCACAAATTTTTTCTGATGGGTGTAAAATTTAGACGATTTTAATACCTGAATATCAGGTAAATGTGAAAAGTATTGTGAATCATGGTTATTCTCAAGGCTTATGTAAGGTTGTCTGTACACAAGGCTTTCATATACTACATGTGTGTACAGCTCGGTGACTGTGAGTATGAGCACACCATATCTGAATAGGGGTGCCAGTTTTCTAATTGTTGTGTCAACGCTTGCATAACATTTTCAATTTGGGCCAGTGCTGGCTTAATGCTGGCTAAGTTTAAAGAATATACACCTCATTTTTTGCATGAAACAGGACAGTGTATTTGTAAATGAAAAAGTCTATCCTAATCACGCCTTGTGTGATCCTATAGCTTGCACAGGGTCGGTGTAGAGCTATTCCTTACACCTTTCATTCACGCCTAAAGTCGCACTTCAATCTGTTTACAACACATGGAGTGGTTTCACGGAGCGCAAGATGTCCTCATATGTCTTGAGTAGCCAACAGGTTCTAATTCAACTGGATATATACATAAGACTAAATAACTTGCCAACCCCAGTGTTAATATAAAGGGTGAATTTTCAAACAAACTGGCATATTTGTTTTGACCACGAACCTACAGCATCGCTTCATAGATATTGTACACAATTTCTTTATAGAATTAATTTTGACTTGGACGCCAATATGCCTCCCAATAGTAAAGTGTATCGACTTGAATTAAAACAAGATGCATGTCTCTGTTATCATTTTTATTGATTATTTTTTTACAAAATATGCCAATAAATGATAAATTAGATATTGTATATTTCCAATTTCTTATTTATTCAGTAAATTTGTTAATTAATAGAGTGTTATATCTAGCACATAACATCAATCACTGCCGCGCATAGCGTGTCCATATAGACCCAATGTATTGACCATTAGCGGTAGAGCTAAGAACTCTATAGCGCGATCCACTTATAAGGCGGTCCCATTTCTTGGACCCCAACTACCGCGTTATAACAAGATTCTACTGTATATAGGCTGTGTTCCAGGTGGTGCCACACGTCATATTTCTTGGCCTGTCAGTGTCATACCTGTCAATGACATTTTCCTCTAACCACCGATTTCTAGGAAGCAGTATTTGTTTCATTCACACTCACTAATATCTGAATCATGTAGAAAATTCAAATCAAATACACCCACAGTTACAAGGATGAGCTGCAGTATCATTGACATTTTTATTTAGTTTTAGTCTATTGAGATCGATTTGACCATGGACCACATAGGCATACTGTTCACTAAACAGAATTATCACTAAATCAGTGTGTGTCAACTATTTGCAGATACTTGTAACACAAGTGAAAGGCCTACTGTAGTGTTAATAAAGGCAATAAAAAAATTGCACCTGCTAGGCCTGGTCTACTTACATTTAGGGATGACTGCAGCCAATTATAATATATACACTAAAAGTTCAACCAAATTTATTGTAGTGTTGGTCCAATATCTATGATGCTGGCCTAGCTTTGAACCAACACTGACCCAACATTTGTATTTGCTGGAGAACGCTTCGCAAAACGATCTACACACTTTGCCCACATGCTGTGAACGGAGTGTGTTGGTCATATGAGCAAGTACAGCATGTAGCTTGGCGTAGCCGTGGCACACTAGTTAGTAGGACACTCCAACATATTGATTAATCAAAGCATTCACAACGTCGGAGATGGTGACCCATTATTGATATTCACCGGTCACTGTGTCAGTGATGGTGTTACACTCAACTTATTGATGTGGCCATCGCTGGCCATCGTTTGCCAGTCACTAATGCTTGGACTAATTAAATCAATGTTTGTTTATGTTGGGTCTAAGTTGCAGAACTTTTAAAAAAACATATGGGCCTACAGTACACGAAGATCATTCAATAGTTGAGGCCAGGATCTGAGGCTGAGACGTTTAACTGTTTTTAATAATGTTACATGTTATTTTTTCTAGAAAAGCATGTGAAGAAAAATATGACATGCTAACTAGTGTTAAATTATGACATGCTATTAATTGAGGGGCCATCGGACAGTGCCAGGAGGGGCCGCAGTGAGGGGCCACAGTGAGGGATAATCATGGGTATTCTAGAAAATGTGCTTTAGCATGTGAATATCAACTTTGAGTTCTTCAAAGTCTTAATTTTCCGGTGCAAATTGCTTTTCGTTTTCGTCTTTAAATCGCATCCTGGTTTTCTTTACATAAATATTTATATTAATTAATCTCACAATAAATAGAGATATTAACAAATCCTTTTTACAATCTGAATCGATCCTAATTAGGACCTAGTCAGCAGTGGTCAGGGTAAATCAGCTGCACTAGAACAGGATCACAACCAATCACCAGGTGATGCTTTTGTCATAAAATGTGTTTTCCTGCTATATTCATTGGAGATGAAACGAATCAGTAGACGACGAAACATCGGATAATTGTTCAAAATGCATCAACATGATCACCGCACGCTGTTAGCAGGCTACAGTAGAGTTATAAAAATAGTAGCATGAATTATTATACACAATATAACATTAAAGTTACAAGCTGAAAATACGTAGCAAAGCACTGGTTGGTGCAATGTAGGATAAATGTGTCAGTAGGCTATTATAGAGTTTCGCCCAACATTAAGAAAATGTTTTTTTTGTCATGACTTCCACTGCATTAGATAAATAAAATCTTGAAAATGGGCATTTTTGGCCATTGAAACCCTTGAAAAGCCTTGAATTCCACCAGCTTTCATTTGTATGAGTCATGTGCATAAATATAATTAGATGGCTGTTTTAGTTTATATAATGTACGGTACCTCTTTTTTTTTCAGGGCACATAAATCTGCTTCTCCACAATCAAATCTAAATGTGAAAAGAAGGCATGACAGCAGCTCTGAGGAAGATGAACATAAAAAGAGACGACATGAATCAGATGAAGAAGCAAACAAATCTCCCAAAGTTTTAGAGGAGGGAGAAATGGAAGATGATGAACCTCCTCCGAAAGTTATAAAATCTGTTTACTCTTCCATCAAGAGAGAGAGAAGACACACTTCTAGTGAGAATTCAGGATCGGATGATTCTGAAGACAGCTCAGGTGATGATAATTCAGATGATGATCACAAAAGGAAAAGAATAAAGACACACAATCCTGAAATCCGTAGTGTTATCAGTCGCACTTCTAACCAGAATAGAAGCGCTAATCTTGACAGAGATGAAGATAGGAGACGTTATCAACGTGATGATAAATACAGTAACCACAGCAGATATTATAGCGACCACCCTGATAGACATGATGACTATTACAGCAGGGACGGAAGAGGACGAGAAGAGAGAGATATGAGACACGACCGTGATCGAGATTATGATCGGCATAGGCATAGCAATCAGTATGGACATGACCGAAGAGAAAATGATGAAGGTCATACATGGAGAAAAACACTAGGTGAGCGGTATGTGCGTAACCAAAGAGAAAATGGTGAAAAAGAAGAAAGTAGAGGAAGACAGTATGAAAATAGGAGAAAGTAAGTATGAGGATCGCTAGTAAATATCTATTCATTTTCTTGTCCCATCTAACCAATTATGGACAATGCCGTCATCATATTGGAACTACATTTTTGGCCGTCTGTTAGCATGTTCGTCGTCAGAGCAGATCCAGAGAAATCCATGATTGGATTTTCTTCATATTGCACACCCACATCCCTTATGATGTGTAGATGGCCTTTTGGGGGTTACCTTCTCTTTTACCTACATCTCTTAGCCAAAATAACTTTTTTTTTCAATATTGCTGATATATGGTGAACTGGCCTGATAGCTAGACCATTAGACCATCCTAACAATTATATCCTTGTTTCTGATTTCATGGTGTGAAAAATTCCATGCAGTAGTTATGGGCGTCCATTTTCTCAACGTGAACCAGGCTAGGTCTAAGATTCTAGAGAGTGACACTTGATAGAAAATTTACCCGCAATAAAAACTTTTTATAGTTGTGATAAGATAAGACCTAAATTAAAAATATAGATTTTTCCAGAAAAATGGCAAGAAAGATAGTGTAATATTTTGGGATCCATGGTTGCATCGTGCTATATCTGATTCGTGTAGTAACGATTCATGCTATAACGGATAATTACTGTACCAATTTTCTCCATGACCTATTCTCATAACTGATTCATTTCAAACTGACAAATTTTGACCATCAATGCAATGAATGAAAAATGTTATTTGCACAGCACTTACTTCTAAGGGTTAACCCTTCCGGTACGTGGGCCGTCGCCACGATGGCCCAAATTGGGTACACTAAAGTATATGGGCCGTCGCCACGATGGCCTAATTGTATGACGTCATACTTTTGGACGCAGTACTCTGGGGGACATTACTGCCAGTAGTAAAAGGGTTAATTTGATTTAACCACTGCTTCAAAGTTAAGTTATCACACTTCCCTGCAACTGTGGATTGCAAGTTATCTGTGACTTTGTAATCAAATTTTTAACTTTCAGGTTTTAACATGCTACTTATTTTTCAGTCATGATGGTGATGCAGCGCCTGATGAAGGTCCGACTAGAGATGATGAAGATTATCTAAAAAAGAAGAGAAAGGCTGTCACAGAAGATGTACTGACTACTAAAACTGGTAAGAGTATGTTTTTATGTGTATTGTTGCTTGATCATTTTAAACTACCGTAAAATTTCTAATTGTAGCCGCATTTCCAAAAAAAGCCACCCCCAAACTTTTTTTACACTTATTGGAAAACCTCCAATTGAAGCCACAGGGCGACTTTTGAGATTCGTCAAGGACCAAAACTTTTTTCAGTCGGAAACCTATTTAAGATAACCGGTATCTTGAAAGGACAATGACGAGGTGTTGTTCAAGACGTGGCGTTAGCTACGATAACCTCGCAAACAGAGAACATGCTATGTAAGCCAAGATAGCTTCTAGCCCTTAACAGACATGAGGCGTTATATTCATATTAAATGTGTGACGATAGGGCATTTTGTTTAGCCCTACAAAGTCTCTGTGACGGGGCGCTTTTGTCTAGAGAGTGTTAATAGCGCTACAGTTGTTGCCACGCTAAGCCTACTTACTGGCCTAGCAGATTGAAATCGTTTTGGGTTGACTATTTGTTTACATATGTAGGACAAAATAAATGACAATTACATTATAAAATATGCACTCCAATAGTTATTTGTCGTCATCAACCCACAGGCCCCTTACACATGATAGAGGTAAACAGAAGGAGCTGACTAACTGTCGCAGTGCCTTAGTCAGACATTTGAAAGGGCAGGGTAAATTTCAGAGTGTGAGGGTACAATCGTAGTATCGAGCCGCGCAGCGGCGAGCCGCCCGAGCGCGCTGCGTGACTGAGCGAACCCGCGAAGCGGGTGCGGCACAAGAGGGGGGTCTGGGGGTCTCCCCCCCGGGAAAATTAGGATTTTCCATTCTAAAATGGTCGCTTCTCCTGCAATCTGGTGGGATTATTACTTAATATTCACTCTGTGAATTTGCTTTTTTATTGTACATATTTTGTGTTTCAAATAATAAAATAAAAACTCGAAATATCTACCAAAAATTACCAAACAAATTCACAGAATTCGGGATTTTTACTTAATGTTCACTTTCTGAATCTGCAATTTTTTGGTAGATTTTTTGTGTTTCAAATAAAACACGAAATATGTACAAAAAATTAGCAAATAAATTCAGTCAGAGTTTGGGAAGATAATTTGAATGATACAGGAAAAAACACTTCACAGTAACAGCCCACCAGCACCCCAAAAATCATTGTAACTTGTAAATACTTTATTTCTATTCAGAGAATCTCAGAATTTTCAAGCAAAGAAGTTCTAACTGTCTGTCATTTCAATGCAGCCATTTTTTAATTTAGGCCTATGTTCTGTGAGTCAGACGCTGTCTCAGTCTGGAACTGTACTGCAGTGTAGTACTAGTAGCCAGTGTAGGCTAAGCCTGTATCGATAGTGGTACTTGTACTATAAGTACAGTAGTCAGTCAGACTGTCACAGTGTCACTGTCTAGACTAGTGAGTAGGGCCTAGTGGTAATCGTCCATTTTTGTAATACAATACTAGGGGCTTAGGTCTAGATCTATTTAATCATTTGTAGTTATAATATAGTTCTCTTTAATTTACGAACAGGCTTGCCGAACGGAGTTTTCAGTCATTCATCAATTCATTCAGTATGGCACTATAGGCTATGGTCAGTATGGCTATTCAGTAACGTTATGCATTGCATGGGCGATAATATGTGAAAATTCCGTATGGAAAACTCTGGTGGGCGAGTCCGTTCATCAAATTTAAAATATAGTGTTGATACTGTGATAGCGTTCTAAAGCATACCGAGCAGTAAAGAAATTTGTCATGAGTGCCGACCCTGTGGCACTTTCGTGTAAAGACGACAGCTTTCGCTTTCTAGAGGGCATTTTGAATTTCAATGATATTGCAACGTGTATCTAACGACGCTGACGGACGAATGGGCCCATGGGTCAGTTCACTTGGCAGACTAGTTCAGGTCGGAAGCAGCGCCATACGGCATTTACGGCAGCCATGAATTTACAAAGGTACCGTAGTATAAATTCGATTCTTGAATGACCCACACAGCTCTTAGCAAAAAGCAACTGGACTAATTGCGGAATCGGATTGATCGATATATTATTGGAAGGCCTGTGCAGAATGCATGTGGGCTAGCTAAACCAAACAAACAAACGGCTCGTGAGGCAGGGCGCCTGTGATTAGGGCAGGGCGTTGTTGTAAAGGGCAGGGCAATGTTGTAAAGGGCAGGGCGCAGGGGGACGAAGGCAGGGCGCAACGCCCCTCTAAATAGTCCTAGCAAAGGCACTGGTTGTTTCACAGTCAAGCCAGCATGTCCTACACAAACAGTTGATTTCTTCCCAGATAGTTGATCACCATAAGGGGAGGAGGGTGTTCCTGGCAGCGCCTGCCAACTGAACTTCCGGTTCAATGGTTACGACCATTGGTCAACTTCAGCTAACACTGTGTCAATGTCTTGTGTCAACTGACTGTACGTCAGTGAGGACAGCTTAACATATGACTGACAGATTCACGCATTGAAGTATGGAGAGGGGGTGTGCTAGCCGACTGACAGGGCTGTGTATAACATAATTATGACGGTGTTCACAAGGCGTCTCGATGTCTTTCTACCAGCCCAACACTCAACTGAATTACTGCCTGCATTCACATGTGCTTCAGACCTTATTATTTATATAATTAATCATAGCGTAGGCCCATCGTCTTATTACACTCTCAAACAATTTAATACTACTAGTATTGTATCGTGAAAAATGTTTAATGAGCGCTATGCAAAATAAACAATTTTATGAACTTTCAAACTAATCTGCTAATGTGAGCATTAACTCATAGCAGTCTAAGTCCGAGCCCAGCTCGGACCTGGAATTTATGACGCTGCAGTCTAACTGACAATACTGCTTAGCCATTCACGAAATGGCATCACTTGCGCAACTATGAACACAGATGGGGAACATAGAACTTAAAGGGTTGACTTATCTGCGTCACAGCCGTTTCTGAACTGAAAATAGAACTCCAGGCTCAGATGAATACGAGGCTTTCGGTATTTCCCAGATGAGTTGGGGATGTCATCTTAAAATATGAAATCTGGTATGTCCCTCCAGGAATTTAGAAAGACTACTATATCCCATGACAAATACCTTTTTTACCCTATTAATTTGTGTGTATAGACCTATTGAATGCTTCTTCGAACCGTATGTGATGTATTTGATGTAATATATTATATGTGAATTGGTATAATGTTGTACTCCTGGATCACAAAAATACCATTTTTAAACAAAATTTCCGACTACCTAATTAGCATAATCAAAATGGCTGTCGGTTACCATGACAACATCACATTGGCCAATTAAATGAAGTGTATTTTGGTCATATATTGTATGTATGTTCATGTGGTGTAGGGGAAATATCTATGCCATCATTCTAAATTTATATTTGTAGTATCTGAATATGTCTCAAAATCACAAAAATGGCCAGACCACACAGACGTCCAATGTCAAAACAGCCAGACTGCTATGAGTTAAATTGATTCATAGGGCATATCTTTATTTCACCATTGGACATAATGGGTTGGGTTTCACAGGCGGTTAAGCTCAGAGTGATAGACACGCGTTGATTTAATTTTTCACACAAAACCTCCCAATAGAAACCGCAAGTGGACTTTTGGCATTGGACACTGGAGAATGAGAATTTTAATTCTAATTAAAACTGCGGCTTCAATTATAAATTTTATGGTACATTGTATATGAGATATCTAGAAAATTACAAAAATGTTTGGGTCTAGGAGTGGAAATCCTTGAAAATGTAAAATATTGACTTGTAAACACAAACTTTACCAAGTCAATTTGTATATACTGGGTAGGAGTCAGGGCTTTCCATTTGAGCTGGCGACCGACGAATTTCGCCACCTGTCAGACAAAGCGTCGCTGGCTGTCAGCGAGGTCCATGCCAACATGGCCATGTCCAATTAACACCCACTTTGTCCAGGGTTCGAAAATCGACGGATTTTCCCCAAGTATCATCAAGTGTCATATCATCTCGTATCTCAATAAAGCATGTCTTACACATTTATTTGGGATAGCTAGCCTTGGAAGCATGCCGCCCGGGCCTTCACATCAATATTGATCGCTCATACCCTGTGACTAGAATGGTCTAATATCCAACCACTATTGTCGATGCTGGCCGTACAATGGTGGCCCAACATTAGTTTAACATCACTGATCAGGTTAGGGTTTCTGTTTGCTTTGATGACGCCGAGCCGTGATTTAAAATGGCTGACGTATTTGATCGCTAGAAAGAAAAACGGAATGCAGATTGGTTGGTCTATGGAGGCTTCACCACAAACCAATCAGGGCATGCGCTGCATCCACATATGATTCCCACTGTCTGACTGTCAACAGTTGTTCATTGCCATTCTGCATTAAGCCTACCAAATATTCAACTAATTTATGTGTATCAAATTATGTGTTGCAAACTATGGTGTGGAATATAATAATCCAATGAAGCAACTCCAGTTTATTTACATATACATATACACAATTCTAATTTCGAAAGAATTATTCCCAATATGCTAGTTTACTACTGGGTAAGCCTACTAATAAAACATTATAATTTGATCGACTATTTTTTGTTTCCATTCCTAACATCATTTATGCTGTTCTCTCAACAAAATACACTGCATTTAAATTAAATATAATTCTTTCTGGTGACATTTGATCCAACAATTGGATTGATGTAGGCCTACATGTATTTGCTAGAATACAAGAATGCATTACCACTTCTAAAATATATTGTACCAACTTAATCAAGTTGTCTGCAGGTCATTTCATACAGTATGTACCAGTGTATTAAGTAGTTAGCGACCATAAATATTAACAGTAAAATGCCAAATCGTAAACGTCGCGAAGATAAATGGGACACGAATATAATGGGGTATAATACAGTATATGTTTTTTTCCCGGGTCTGCAAGTTATCAGCTTTGTCTGTTTTCATATGCGACCAAAAAAACGAGGTTATCGCAGCCATCCTAACTTTATCAATTTTAATGAATCATTCTTATATTCAGTTAAATGCCTTGTAACCTGGTATATCTGGGCTTTTTCATAGTAACCTAGATTATTTTGTCCCATAGGGGTGGAAATTTCAAACATGTTTTATCAACTTTATAATCAACAAATTTTTATCAACAAATATTGAATTATATATAGGCCTACATTGTACATGCACATGTACATATTTTAATGACCAGTGCCATGTACTGGTCAGTAACCTAATAATTATTTTCTTAATGAAAACTACGAAGAGTTGTTTGGTTATGACCACAAAGCCTTTCTTCAACTCATCCGGCCATTTTATATTGAATAAATCCAAATTTAGTCATGGGATTGCTGTGTATCACAGGTTATAGAGCAGAGGACAGCTAAAATATTTAATACTAACTAGTGCACTACTATTAGCTATCATGGAAGGTATAAAGACATAAAAAAGGCCACCTATAAGATATTTGAAATTTTATGTGTGTGATCTTTTCTGGCATACATATATATGTATTGTATATAAACACTAAACAGCATATAGTTAAACTAGAATATAGTTATGTCTTCCTTATGTGTCAGAGTGGACATGCATTTTAAACATAAAGCTAGTCATTTTTACGCAAATTTAGAAAGCAATAAAAGACTATCCAAAATGTGTGTGATAAACATTATTTATAGCTGAAATGAAAATTCAAGTCATTATTTTTTTTCAGTAACAGGAATTACAAACGTAGCTTGTGTTGGACAGCAATGTGTCAGATGTGTAATACTCTTGAATAAAATTTGTGTAAATATTGTGTTATAATCTAAACAGGTTATAGCAAGCTGTAGCATGAACAATATTTCTTACTAACTTTCTCTAATAAATATGGTGCTATAAATTTACTAGGCTAATATTATATTATATTTCAAATATATTCCTGTAATTGTAGGACGAAACAGCGCATTCGCCCAATTTTGGGCTGATGTTGGATCAGGGTCATAGAAGATGGGCCAACATCAGCCCAACAACAGCCAACACCTTGTGTTTGCCGGGTATGGCATGGTGCGAAATAAAGAAAGCACAACACATAATCTGTCATTACAAGTAACCCTTGTGGTGTCGACCCTACATTGCCTGATCAGCGGGCCATAATTTGACTACTGTCTTATTTTAGGTTTTAATGAGCAGAAATATATACTGAAATGTCATATTTTTAGCTTGGGAGACAGAGTCAATAGTTTCAGGGAAAATGTCTGTCGGTTACCGGAAGTCGTTATCTGTTCTGCCTGTGCAAATTAAGTCAAAAGGCATTATCTGCTGCCTGGTAAACTAAGTCATTTACTGCTTTTTAACTGGCTCTTCCTGCCATAGCGCTGCCAACCGTATTTGCTCACTTGTAAATCAAGTACATACTTCCTTTTCGCTGATGTCACTGCCTCCTTCTTGTTTGTAAGAGCTATTTCAATAGACAGTATCTGCAAACTTGTAAAATAAGCAGATACGTGGTTTTGGCTGTGTGCAGAAGTGTCATATACCCAGCTAACATGAAGCATTAACAACGAGGCAATCTTGTTTTAATGTTGTGCTGACGTTAAAGACAGCGGGCCAACATTAGAACAACATTGGTTCAATGCCTCGTGTTTGCTGGGTCTCTGCTGTTTGTAAGTCAACATGATGCACTGAACCAATGTTGGTTAAAAGTTGTGCCATCATCTATGACACTGCTCCAACATTGATCTAACATAGGGTCAGTACATCGTGTTATGGTGACTCACGGCAAAAACGACCTTTACCCAATGCCGTTTTACTGCTAAGCCAAGGTGAGTAAGTGCCATTAAAACGTGACATTTCAGCTGAGTAACTATCAGTTGGATCTAATTACAACCGATTTTTTTTTTTCAAAATCACAAATTCGCTAAAATTGAAACACGCGAAAATTACCAGATCTACAGTATATAAAGCAACAATAACAAAGGGCGGGGGCTCAGAATAAATAATAATTGCACTTCTACTTTTGTAATATTAATTACATTGTAGTCCTGTAAAATGATTCTTTGTCAAACATTTTTCATTAAGTGCAGTACTTTAGAATGTGTGTAAAATCAGCAAATGATGGGAATCTAACATATAATATGGATATGATGAATAGGATATAAACACATAGTACCGGGTGTATAGGCCTATACATATTTCCTTTTCATGATAATTTATTTCAGAACATAGATATACATTCTCTGACACATCTGTAGCTGATATTTTGCAATGCTGTTGACAAGCGTCAAGGCCCCTGGGCCTCTAGTTTAATCTTAGGTATGGTTTAATATAACCAGACATAGAGAGTAGGCCTAATGTATATATATGATTCCGGATAATGATACATCGCTCCAATATATTATTACATTTTCCCTTAGCATCCAAGGCATTGCCAGACATGGCACAGTTTCGGGACATACACCTGCTAGTCTAATCCCTGAAGTTTGTGCTATACTGATGATTCAATGTTGGCCCAATATCTTCAACGTCAGATGTCAGCACACCATTGATCCAACATGTTTTTAATGTTGTGCATTTGCCTTGCTCATACCAACATCAGCGCCCGGGCACACACGAAGCATTGACCCAAGGTTGGCTTAAAATTTGGCCAGCATTGCAGAGAGTCAGCCAACATTAGAACAGCATTGATATAATTCCAGTCGGTCATGATTCCCGTCCTAAAATAGCACATGTATATTTTATCATAAAATACAAAACAATAGCCAAATAGGCAAGAAAATTTGCATCCAGGTTTTATTATTGTACTTTATTTTGAAATAATAATGGATAGTGATAAGCCAGTAAAGCCAGGCCCAACAAATTTCTCCATAGTGCTCCAGGTTCTCAGGAAATAGCCCATAAAGATTTTCAGGGTCTGCGATTATTGGCATCAATTGTCCCTTTTCATGTGCGACCGAAAACAAAGCTGTTGTGGCCATGTTCAGTTTAATACTTTGACACCTTGTATATAGTATAATGAGTTTTTTGTTTCTTCGAGTATTGGCATAGCCTATTGGCAGCAGCTGTGTCAAATTTGTGACCATTTGGAGCCACTACCTCAGTGGAGGTTTTTTGAGTGCTTGTGTTTGAGAAAAAAATCCTGGCAAATTAACAGCCATCCAAGTACAATGGGCATTTCTAGGCATGGCAGTTTTTCCTCAGGAATAGCAGTTTATCTTAGGCTTAACTTGCCAGTTTCATTTTACACCTGATAAATGTTATCTTTCAATTGGAAAAACTTGTTTTTTACTTTTTCAGGGGGAGCCTACATTCCTCCGGCTAGACTGAGAGCTATGCAAGCAAAGATCACAGACAAGACAAGTGTTGAATTTCAGCGTATTGCTTGGGAGGCGCTGAAAAAGAGCTTGAATGGTCTCATTAACAAAGTGGCAATATCTAACATTGTTTTGATTGTCAGAGAGCTTTTTCAAGAGAATATTGTGCGTGGCAGGTAAGTTCACTGATATTTTTCTGATCTATAGGTATACTACAGTACTGTGCAAAATTGAAACGTGTCATGCGAAAACGACTGCGAAGAGCAGCAAATGCGAATTCACATTCTCATTTGCGCTAGACTAAATGCTAATTTTGAAAAGCATGCTTCTAAAGTACAAACTCGATGCAAATTTGCACTAAATCCATGTTTTCACATATTGCGAATTATATTTGGCAGTTTGCGAAGTTCCTTTTGCGCGGCTTGATTGAGGTGACACGATCCAGTTAGTCTACTATGAATCAATTCCGCCAGGATAATACAGTGAGTTTTGGTTTGTTTTGATCAAGACCTGCCATGTAGCTGTGTGTATACATGCGCTCATATTGCTGTGACGTCACGGGTAATCTCACTAGTATGCTGCGCACAGTGCAGTTGACTCATACAGTTATAATAGAAAAGTCTAAATCAAGATCGGTTAATGATAAACAAGTTCACATTTAGCGATTTGCTAGTGACAATTTCACTTTTAGCGAATTGCTAAAAACAAATTTGCATTTAGTGGTTTGAGAAAATGAATTTATCAGATGCTAAAAAGGTTTTAGCATTTTTTAGCGTTTTGCGAAATTCTTTTTAGCATTTGCTAAATTTCCATATTTTAAGTGTGAATTCTCAATTGAGAAATTGGCAGATGCGAATGAAAATAAAATGGCATTCTCTGACACATTTCAATTGCACAGTATTGTATACGACAACATTATAAAAGCATATAGAATTAGTATGTATTACAATCCAATAGTGATGACATTTTGTTTAGTGTAATCATTGCTATTATTGATAATATAAACACATAATACATGATGAAGTAACATAATTTGAGAGATGTGTGAGTTACACAATTTTTAAAAATTTGTTTTGCTTTTTTTTCAGGGGAGTTTTAGCTCGTTCTGTTATCCAGGCTCAAGCCGCCTCACCGACATTTAGCCACGTTTATGCTGCTCTCGTTGCTATCATAAACACAAAGGTATTAAAAAAGAGACACAGCCTTCTGAACTATTTTATTTTAGCTTGAAGTTGTATAACTGTTTTGTGTTATGTAGATGTGTTGTCTGTCTGTCCGTTTGTCTTTACAATTTGTTCTATATGATCTCTGGTGGGTGACGCTTTAGGGCTTTTTATAACCTCTATGGCAGAGACATAGATCCCTTTTCTTTAATTTCCCAAATGCCAAGATTTTTACCATTATCAAAAAACATGTTATAAATGCATATATATATATATCAAGTCTCCTTTAAGATTTACTCCCACATCAACATGGCTTGATGTACATACTTGCTTTATATTCCATATCAATAATATATAAGCTGATTTTTTTCAACGCATTGATTTTTTGTTTACTATACAGTCGTACATGTACACAGCCCATTCTTTGTGAGGCCAGTCGAAGCCTTGCCAGTTGACACATTGTAGTATACAAAGAACTGTTGGGTTTGGGGGATTTTTAAAAAAACAATCGTTGAGCCGTTTAAACTGAATTTATATTTAGCAGAAGTAAGGACCAGTAATAGTGAATGTTTACTGGAAATTAATTTGTGTTGTGTGTAAACATTCTAGATACCGGGTATTAATTTTGTGCAGATACATGTTTTGTTATTGATTGGTGAAATTTCTTTACTATTTATTGGTGAAATGACAATACCTGTACACCTTTTTTTTATCACAAAACAGGTCGGAGAGTTATCAATTTTTAATAGACCACAGTCATGATCTTTACTAGGCACAGGCGGGCCATCTTTAGTGAGTTTTTGTGGCTGATACTGCCCTTGACATACAGTCGTTTTTTAAAAAGTTTTCTCGGTTTGACCCAAGTTTGCCCCAATCAGATCTGGGACAATCATTCATAGTGTCTAGTGCTAGTCTATTTTGAGGGTTGTAGTGTACTACACAGTCCCTCCTACAGTGTTATAGGTCAACACTGTGGAAAAGCTCGGTATAGCTATAGGCCTCGAGTTCACAAGAGGACACATTTTTTGCTGTTGAGTATGTCGTCCCTTTGGATATGAAGGGTGTCTGTAAAGTGGCAGATACACACTTTCATATCCAAGGGGATGATGTAATCTGTTCAGCCTACTGATGATTTCATCAGTGATATCTGCTTAGCAGATTATTGTTAGACCATCTGTACTGTCAATTGTAGTGGTGTGTAGGCCTGTGTTGTAGACATCACTTTGTTTCTGTAACTCCTATTCCAATAGTCAATTTCACCTTTTTATTGGATAATGCCTCACATGTGGCTTGAAGATTGGGGCCTTTTCTATGGAAGATGATTGGACACTGCGCATATTCACTCGATGAACATGAACTTATGACATTTTTTTAATGTGACATGAGATTCATTTGAGTCAAATACAGATCACCGTATTTTCACCATGTATATCCTGCTCTGGTGTATAGCCCGCAGAGGGTTAAATTCAACAACAATTGCAGGTTTGATCATAGATGACCCGTGCTGATGTATAGCCGGCATGTACTGACTCCCGCTGCGTATTGGCTCCTGATTTACGTGGTCCACCCACAACACTACCGTTGGGATATAACATATTGTGTCATATGACTAATTTTGTCAACAGAGTAACATCTGATATGCTTTTAGTAGGACTTCTTATTAATTCATCTGGACTGTGTTGTTTTAGAAAGACATTCTAGGGCCTGCGCGAGTGAAATTTGACATCGGAAATTTAATCAGTTGCGTGTTTTCAAGATCTTCATATTTCTCCGACTCATGTCATCTGATTATCAACCCAGTCTATCTAAATACAAGCAAAGCTTTGTTGATATATCGTCGCTCCCATATGAGAACATTTAAGGATAAAAATGCGATGGTAAATTATTTAATCTGCAAGCCTTGTGGCATTAAAATGTCACAGCTGCAATGAAGCATCACCTGATTACCATGTGGCGGCTAGCTGTTGGAGTGGGGCATGCTGTGGCTATCTGCATGCTCTCACATTGCCTAGTGATGGCCGTGTGGCGGCCTATAGAGGCAGTGGCTTAGCTAGGATATGACAACTGCCTGTCTTTTCTCATAATTTTTGGAAAACTGCCCATCTTTTATGTCAATTTTTTTCTTTTTACCCCTCAGCCTGTAAGGCTGTGGGGTATAGTGATCATCAGAGGCTAGCGGGCGGGCAGCGGGTCGGGCGGGCAGGCAGTCAGAAATTCAGCTCTCACTAAAAAGTTAACAGATGAATTTTGTTTATTTTTTACAGACATGAGCTATGTGCCTGGGTAATTCATCCCATATTTTTTTTTTGGCACCGAGCCAAAAGCGGCTTTTTTCCAAGATGGCAGCCTAAAAAGCTTGTGGGCACCATAGCTTATGAATCGTTGGTTTGATTGCATTTAAATTTGGTATGGTTGTTCTCTAGGTATTTCTGATGATCTGATTAACTTTTGGGATACATCCATCAAAACCAAAATAGCTGCCGCAGCCATTTAAAAAAAGATGGCCGCCTAAAAAGCTTGTGGGCATGATAACTTATGAAACTTTGCTTGGATTACATTCAAATTTGATATGGTTGTTCTCCAGGTCTTTTTGAAGATCTGATTAACTTTTGGGATGAATCCATCGAAAACAAAATAGCTACCGCGGCCATTTAAAATAAAATGGCTGCCTAAAAATCTTGTGGGCACGATAACTTATGAACCGTTGGTTGTATTGCATTCAAATTTGGTATGGTTGTTCTCTGGGTATTTCTGATGATCTGATTAACTTTTGGGATGAATCCATTAAAAACAAAATGGCTGCCACAGCCATTTAAAAAAAATTGAAATTGTGGTAGTGTGGGTCATTTTTTGTCATTATTTCTTGATATTGATGGACAGAGCCTACAGCTGAGGGGTCCTGCCATTAATTGATGGCTATTTTTTCTGTTTGGAATTGTGCTATTTGGACAATTAATGCCCGTCCAACTTACATTATTCCCGTTCAAATGCAACAGGTCGCTGGCTAAGCCACTGCTGTGAAGTACAAACATCACATTGTAAATGGGTATGTATGGTAGTTGAAATTTAGCCATATAAAAAAATGTCTTTTAGCAATTTTGGACTTCACCAATGATAGCTCCCACCAGGCCTTCCAAGGAGTAAAAAGTAGTGGGTTATCATGGTTATACACCGAAAAATACAGTAGGTTCAGTGATTGTTAACCTTGACCTATTCTCAGGGTCAATGTAATTAAATTGTCACTCAGATATTTTTTTAAAATTTGATTTTTGTTCATGAGACTTGTTTTGATGCAAAATGTGCATGTATGATATAGTTTGTATCAGACATTTAATAATTTTTTAAACTTGAAATAAACCTGAGTAAAGCAGTCAGGTTTAACATTTTTGGTTCACGATCGGTGCTGTTTGTCAAGCAGCCGTTTGCCAACAACACAAATAACTACTGTAGTACCTGTAGATAAGATGCCACTTTCTAAGGCTACAACACCCTCAATCTCATATTATGATCATTGGTTGCACCTCCACCAATCAACCGTCACCAATCGCCGACAACCCCCCCTTCAACTTCAGACTAACAAGACTTCATGAGTAAATAATTTGGTGGTTAAAAGGTTGAAACTTTTCAATTTTTGTATAACCTTATTTCCAATCTAGCTATGTCCACTGATAAGGTGGTGACACGTTGTCTTTGCTGTGTTCGTGCGCTATCTCTGTCTCTGCCGCTGTAATGTCTTTTGGCCGTAGTGCCTTATCCCCTTGGAATTTGTGACTCATCACAATTCTTTTTATCTTTCAGTATGGGGACCGTCTTTAAATGTCAAAAGTCTTGATGTCTAGAGAAGGTCCCCGCACTTAAAGTGTTAATAGTTGAGAAAAACTTTAATTCACCAAATAATTTTATAATGACCATAATTTTTTATTTTATTTTACAGTTCCCTCAGATAGGAGAATTAATCTTGAAACGACTTATATTAGCCTTCAAGAAAGGTTTCCGGCGTAACCAGAAAGAAACATGTCTGTCATCTGTGCGCTTTATTGCTCATTTGGTCAATCAACAAGTGGTCAGTATTTTCAAGAAATCTATTAAGCTAATTCATACTGTATGTTTTATTGTGAATTTTTTTTCTCCTCTACCTTCTGTACTGTCTATATTGGTTCAACTCAATTGTTTTATTGTTTAATTTGGATTTTCAGGCACATGAGATCCTGGCGTTGGAGGTTCTGACTTTACTTCTGGCAACTCCTTCAGATGACTCAGTCGAAGTTTCTGTTGGTTTCCTAAAAGAATGTGGCCAAAAGTTGACAGAAGTTTCACCAAGAGGTGTGATAGGTAAGGTATATACCTTGATTAGCATTTATAAAATGGAGCTTTGGTATGCAAAGCATATACAGTCGGGACCTCATTATAACCAACATGGACATAATGTGAAATCAATGATATAACAAAAGACTTCCATGGAAGGGATTGACCCCCATGGGATTACATGTGTTTAAATTTTGCTTTTTGCGAAGTGGTTTATAGCTAAAATTCTTTTAGAATGAACTACAGTATTTCAACAGTTATGGAGTCACTAATTCTTACAGAAATGTATTCACATCGCAACCACATCATTTTTGTTCGGGATTGCTAGCCCTGGATGCAGGCTGTCCAGATCTTCCAGCTATCATCAAAACAAATGACTAGAAAAGAATAGTGTTGACTCGGGGCTACTCTCGTACCCATCCGAATAGACCTGACTTGAATGGCTACAACTACTCCATGCCTCTCTTCAGACTGTTTCACATACATCGCTGAGCTAAAAAGCTTTTTCTTTTTATTTTACACACCAGATGTCGCTAGCGGAAACGTATCATGTTCACTAGGCGGCGCTTGTATGGTGTCTTTTGTCATCAGCAATTCATGCAAACTGAAACAGCATAAATACAGATACTACATTGCCAAATGTTAATTCTCCCAAATATTTCTAAAAGAATACTGGTTTCTTTATACAGTATAACTTTTAACAATGCTCCTGTTTGAGCAGCTGTGTTAAACCATATTTTTGTTGACCAAAATATCACAGGTTTTGTACACATATCTCCCAACCAAATCATGTACAGTAGAACCTCCTAAGATTGGGCAGTGGTAGCCAGATAAGGCATCAGAACTTGTATCAACTTTTATTCCACAGACATGCTTTTGTACTCAAAATGATCAGCTGAGACGCTGCCGCTTCCGAGTTATCCCATCTAGTAGTGTCTCTTTTTCTGTATTGTGTTGTTCCTTTTCTCCTAGCTCTTGCACAGCAGCTGGTGTATCAATGCCACATTTCTTGAAAATTGCTTGATTGTCGTATGGCTCACCATGTCCCATGAATATCCCACAATATTGCACTGTAGGCGTATTGGCGAGCTCTTTGGCCTTCTTGCAGTCTTCCATGTTCAAAATCAGCTCAGTGTCAGTGTCAGTGAGAAATCATGGGGGTATACCTTTTTTCTTTTGCACTTCAAGTTGTTGCAGTAATATTGCATCATCTATGTGTCTCCAGTCTTAGTTCTCATGAACATTTCTCTGACATAACAAAATGCGAAATTTATTAAACCTAATTTGTAATTTTCAAATGATTTTTTCCAGCAATTTTTGACCGACTTCGCACTGTCCTGTCTGAGGGTGCAATTGATAAGAGAACACAGTACATGGTGGAGGTCATGTATGCTGTGAGAAAGGATGGATTTAAGGTAAGACTGACATTCTGCTGGGTGACTTACTATACCTTGCTGTATGACCCGTCCACGCGTGTTTGTTTATTCACACATGAATGAGGACGTGTAGGAAAACAGCCTTTTTAGGCTATTTTAAAAAGTTATTTTGTTCGGATGCAAGTTCACCTTCTTGTTCTCTGTTGACATATCTTAGCTACTGTATAATTGGAACACCCCCTGAGATTACATGATCGTGCGTTTTATTTTCAAATCAGGGGGTGACCGTGTAATTGAATATGAGGGTATATCAGAATAAATATGGTATATGGACTCATTGAAACAAGCAACATTTAATTTTTGTAGTAATTTAAATTTGAAATTGTGAAACATGAAGCTCGTTCTAGTCGTTGAAATCTAAAATTAGATAATTAAGCAGCGATGTAGTGTGTGCCATTCAACAGAAATGTTCTTGAAAATCAAAGTTGTTGCTTTGTAGGACCACCCTGCCGTTCTTGAAGAACTAGACCTGGTAGAAGAAGAGGACCAGTTCACACATATGCTGACATTAGATGAAGCTGTCAATTCTGAGGACATACTCAGTAAGTATTTTGGTTGATGCATATTGTTATCATGCAGCGCATCGGTCCGTCTGTCTAACTGTGGAAGGTGGGGATTTTCATATTTGCACATTTAGTTATTTTATTATTGTTTTACATTTCACTAATTTTCAAAACAATAGTGTCATTGACTATACAATTATCTCAGTAATTGACACATACAGTGATACAGTGATGAGTTCAGCCACTCATGGAAGGAGAACAACTTTTTGTCATCAATAATAGTATATATACATGAAAACCAGTCCTTACAGAAATTAAAATAGATGAAAAACAAGCCCTTTTTTGTTTTCTTTACAGATGTGTTCAAAGTTGATCCTAATTACCAGGAAACTGAAGACAAATACAAGGAATTAAAGAAAGGTGAGGATTAACCCTTACATCGCAGGGATAGACTTTAGTCGTCGACTAAAGTCGATCACAGACTGTAAGAGTAAAAATATTTCTCATGACCGTAGACCCATAACATAGGTATTCAAATGAGTCGAAAAGAGCTAATCAAGAAGACATTTATGATGATCTCAAATTGCAAAAAAAAACCTTTGGCCTTCAAGGTTTTCATAAAAAATATCAGCGCTTCAAGGGTTAAACGCTTATTTAAACACATATTTAATATTCAATATAGACAAAACCAACAAAATATCTCTTTGTCAAGTATGTTATCAACGTCTACCCCACCTATAGTGCAACCATTGTTCTAAGAATATTGGCACCTTAGTGTTAAGTTTAAATTAAGTGTGTTACATAATATATGTGTTACATACATATATAATTGATCATTGGTCACATCACTAATATAGATTTAATATAGCCAAATGGCTGTTTAGGTACTATGAACTATTATCACTACATCAGAGGGTGTTCCCTAGCCCCATTGGTAAAACTTCACTTGTATGCTAAAACTAGTTATCAGCCCGTCCTCTTATCTGTACATGCATCTCATTTTGGGGTCATTTTGTTAACCTTAATATCGATTTTGTTCCTTTGCGAGCCCAGGGCTGTTATTGGCGCATACAACTCGTCAGCAGATGCGTATTACAATTATGTAGGCCTTAGGGGGTTAGCTTTACAGACTACACCTAGCCTCTCGCCAACCCTTATTCTCCCAGAGGGTGGCAGCAATCAATGAAAGAGGGCCCAATTGATATCCACAGCTAGTCTGTGGTCTGAATGAATGTAGAATCACACAGTTCATGTAGTTTGAATATATATCTACTATGCAGAGTAGACTGCAATAGTCACAGTAGTATTTATATCTACATGCTTACAACTAACAAATAAGAGTAATCAGTAAAGATAGCCTGTTGATATCAACATTGGACCGTGTAGAATCTCGCAATAAGCCTGCATGTATATATGTAGACTACAAGTAGAGTAGACCTACAGTGGACTACTTAAATTTATATCCCTAGGATGGATGGCTACTGTGCTAGTTTCTTTGCTACAGTAGTCTATATCTGGTTGGGCATATGGCCATTTGTATTGTAGGCTATGCCAAGGCTATTTGATTCAATTATTTTATCCTTAATTTCTCCAAGCAATTATGCATTCTAGGTGAAACATGTTCATGTAGTTATAATAGTAATAACATATTTAAGTTGTGAATTTTGAGGCCCTTCATAGTCAACAGCAACCCTTGGCTTACGCTCCGGGCTGCTGTTGATGATGACGGAGAGCTAAAACAGCAGATTGCCCTTCTAAATCATGTTATTGTAATATTAATCACCGAATAAAACTTGTGTTAACTTATGCAAAAATTAGTATCATCAATGGGTTTTTTCACCAGCCATAATACAGGTGGGCTTTGCCAATTACTTGTGGCATTACTTTTCTTAATATGATTTTTTACCTTGGTGAATTTGCCACAGATTGCAATAAACAAATGCCATACATACATACATACATGTTTTGCTATCAAACATGACATTGCCAGACAAATTTGACAGTGTTGAAAAAATAGTTAACAGTGTCCATCCAGGCATTTGTCCCCTTGATATATGTACAGTCCAATATCAGGTATTCTGAAATAACTTGTAGTCCAGTATTTTGAATGCTAAGGTTGTCCATTGATTTCTTACATTAAATTATTAGGCTCAAAACCCAATGCATTGTTTTTTTGTTTTTAATCCTGTCGCTTTAGTATGCACAGCTTTTCCACTTTGTCACTCCAATTTAACTTTTTCAGTGCGGGAACCGTCTTTATACGACATAATCTGATTTCTGTTGACATCAGATTCTGGCCTATAAAGATTATCCCCGCGCTGAAAGAATATTTCTGATGACTGTAGGCCCATAACATAGGTATTCAAATGAATCGGGAAAACCTAACTAAGATGATTATAACGATTTCAAATTCAAAAAACCCTTTGATTTCCATGGTTTATACAAAAATATATCAGCGCTTTTGATGGTTAATAAATACTCCTAGTCCTACAAAATTGTTGAGGTTAATGGTATGAGATGTATTTACAGAGATCCTGGATGAAGGCAGCTCAGATGATGGATCCGATGGAAGTGGAGCAGAGAGTGATAGCGAATCGGAGAGTGAAGACGGTGGGACATTAATATTAAATTACATACATAAAAATTCAAACAATGTGAAAACTTATATTTAAAAATGCAGTTTGTCCTGCCCTATTCAAATAACCAAAGCTTCATTTTAATTATGCAATGCGGATACACATTTCTAGATTCATATTATTTATTTCTTTTTTTTTTTTTTTTTCTTTCAACAGAAGCTGCACAGAATATTATAGACCATACAGAAACAAACCTTGTGGTGCTTCGCCGTACCATATACCTCACAATACAGTCTTCGCTTGATTTTGAAGAATGTGTTCACAAGCTTATAAAGATGGAGCTCAAACCAGAATATACTGCAAGTACATTGTTAATAGATACCATACACTGTTAAGACAATGGCGGCTAACATTAAGGCCACAGTATTTAGCCCTTAAGAGTTCAGAGCTGATAGATTAAAATTTTCAGTCTCTTGGAAGTTGTGTCTCACTACCGCTAAATCACAGAGTGTCAAATTTTTACAAATGTTTTGTCTCAAATTAAACAACTATTAGTAATTTTCACCCACTTGAAGTTGTGAGTCGTGGAGCGAGACACAACTTCAAGTGGCTGAAAATTTAAAAAAATTAACTTAGCGGGATGAGGGTTAATATTAAAATTAACTGTGTTAAAAAATGACCTTTTTACTTTTCCTGCTGCCTTTGCAAGAAACTAAATGAAATTAAATGAAAAAATAATAGGCCCTACATTATTTTAATAAATACTTCACCTGTCACTGTCACCATACAATCATGTTTTTGAACCAAAAATTGTATTTCAATTGATAAAAACACCAGATATGTAACATAGTAAAGTTTAAAAAAATGGAAATTTTGTCATAGGCCTACTAATGATTTATTACTATTTGAAATTTAAAGAATAACCCAGATTCAAATTGGCCCCCATTTTGGATTTTATAACCCGTAGGTGATATTAAAGCATTAAAAAACATTGTAATGAGTTTGTCATCATCAATTTAGACAAAAAGGGGTGTTTACATTTATTTATAAGAAGATTTATAAGCAGTTTTATTTCAAATCAAGAGTAACATAGATTAAAAATTGCCGCTGTCTTGGATTTGACCCTTAGATGACAAACATAAAAATAACCATTTCAATGAATTTTTCATCATTGATTTAGTCAAACATGAGTTATTGCATAATGAGATTGGATGTTTATTTCAAAAGTTAGAAATCAATTAGAATTTTGGCTTATCACACATATTCAGCAGTTTGGTCACGAGGTAGTCCCCCTAGGTTGTGATCCTTGGTTACATGTACATGTGGATATAATTTTTACAATCGAACCTTTTACATCAAACTGTGGCTGTTAAACCAGCTTGCCCTCTGGGTTTTCCTGAATATATACGTTAAAGATAGATAGATATTATATGGACATAAATACAAAGTCATTACTGACTTATGTGTCCTAGTAATATATGTTTATACAAGATGGTAAATTTGGTAAAATCACATACAGAATTAAAATATCGCCAGAATATCGCAAGAATAAACCACTGGATATTTTGAAAATATAAATGATGAATACTTAACCCTTTCACCGCGGATGTAGCCAAAAGGCGACCCCCTGGCAGACCTTGGATGTTGCCTTTCGGCAACATCTTTAATTACTGCTTTTAGGATAAAAATTAATCAATTCATCGCTCAGGCAATTTATGACGTTATAATTCTGAGGTGAAAGGGTTAAAGAAAATTAAATGGCATTAATAAGATATGAAGACAGATGTTTACCGCAGAAAAACCGGAGATAAAATAGCTACTATGTATAATACACAAATTATATGTAGTAGCAACGCTGCGCCAGTCAAATGCTGACCAAGTCCGGCACTCACCCAACACCAGGCAAATCTCCACGCCTGCCAGAAACAATAATACAGCACCAGTAATAATGCAACAACTATCAGTTATATTGGAGTAAGAGAACAGGGAATGACTTGTCGTCCCCTTGCGACCACATTATGATCACATTCTTATATAATAATTTCCCTACATTGAAGAGTAAAAGAGTGTTGTTTGCATACATTGAAGAGTAAAAGAGTGTTGTTTGCATATTTAAAAGTGCTATTATTATGTGTTGCAGGTTGAGATGTGTAGCATGATTCTGGATTGTTGTGCACAACAGAGAACATATGAAAAATTCTTTGGCTTGCTAGCCCAGGTAGGTCTTAATCAGTAAATCATGTTACGGTGTCACAGAAATATACACTTTTTTTTAAGTATAGATGTCAGATACCAGTACAGCGTTTTTTATCCCTCAGCCAATATGATGAAGGTATTGTCATCTCCATAATGTATGTCTGTGTGTCCGTTCATTTGTTCTTGTCATCACAATAGCTGACTGTTCCATATTAATACCATTGATATACCTCAAAAGTGTAGGTCAAGTTTTAAGAAGGGTGACCTTGATTTTTTTTAAGATCTTAAGACGCCTGTATTGGACAACTTTGTCATCACGATATATCCACTTCTACAATTTGCATAGCTTCCATATCCACACTATCGATAGACCTTTTAGAATATATTTTGGAAGATGGGTGACCTATTTCTCATAGTCAAAAAGGACAACATAGGTAAACTTTTGTCATCCTCATATATCTGTTCTTAACCCTCAGAGCACTGAGCCAAGAAATTTAAATTTTCAGCCACTTGAACTGAAGTTGTGTCTCACTACCGCGGTCCACAACTTCAGGTGACTAAAAATCAGTTTAATTTGCTAAATCTAGGTTGAAATGTATATGTTTATCACAGATTTGAGACATGTTTAATTTTTGAAACCTGGTTATACAAGACAATTAAAACATGAGAAAACAATACTATAGTCAACTGTAGTCGACATCAGTGTGCTAAGGGTTAAGATTTTTATAACTTTCATATCCATAGACATATGGGAAATTTGAAGATGTGTGATCTATTTTTACACTTATTTACTATAAGAATGACAAGACAAAGTTTATTTCCCCAAACCAAAACTTTGGTACAGGGTGAAAATATCATGGTGAGATGTCAAGCACAGATCAGTTGAAACAATAAATACAACTTCATAATGTAGTAATCATATTCAGCCACATAATATTTGCTATGATGCAGTATAATAAGATAATAAAAACATTTTACAAAACCATTATACATCTTTTATGATATATATAAACATATATTTATATAGAAAAAACAAATATATATGAAATAGATAATGAATTACAGTGCAGCCTGTACATACCGGACCCTGTACAAACCGGAATACTGTCTAAACCGTAATACCGTATATCCTCGTGTATAATGCAATGTTTTTTCTTAGCTATTCATGTCGCAAAAAGGCACCTCGTATTATACATAGATGTAGAATTTAATACATTTTTTTAGCTCTCTTGCAGTAAGTTCTGTGGTAAGTTATCTAGCAGTAAAACGTATCTGTAAACGTAGGCGAGTCAGCGTGTTTGGTAAGCAGGCCTATACAACAAGAACAACAGTTAGACTATGCTTTTCCAACTAGTAGACTGTCATTTACTGTATTTCACGGACGACGTAATATTAACTGCCTTGCGACGATTGTGATAATCATGATAATGCAACCATTGAGCACGATACACAAACGCAATGCTGGGGCAAAGTTAGGACAGTGTCGTCGACCCTGGCCCAACAATTATAAAGCAGCATTGGACATTGAGTCGTGCTTGTTGTGCGGCCCCCGTCTCACGTTGTCTCACGTTGTCGGCGTTTTTCCCGCGACGCGCATGGCACCTCTGACAACCACGGGCAGATAAATGATGCCGTTAGTCAGTGTTAGTCTGCAACCAATTCACACTGACTCCTCACCTGTTCATTTATATTAATATTTATTTAATCTAAAATAGCCTTTCATATGGGAGTGTTCCATTGTGTACGATCGCGGTAGGCCTATCTGAACATGATATTTTGGAATGAGAGAAGTGCGTTGACGAAATATAACAAGATATCACTGATTATATTTCCTATGGCAAATTCTATACGTGTAGGCTTCAAAATGTCCATATTACTGGGATAACATTGACGCCTACCGCCGTTGCCGCTGATGATACGATATTGATCAAATAGTGGTATCTGTCAGCTGTAGACCACGAAGCGCGGCTCTGTAGCACGTGAATTGGTACACACAGATACCTTATACAACCACGCACCTCTTGTGTCTAGCCAATGCGGCTAGTCTGCAAATGTTTGGAATGTTCTCACTTGAGCACGACGATATTAAAATATGGTCTTTCTGAAAGATAATTCAAATAATATAAATTTGCCAGCGAAATATAAATATTTTTAAATCTGACTGATTATATTTCTAGTGGCCATTTCATACAGTGTATATGACGCTGCTGACATCCGAAATTTGAGGTCGTATTATACAGAGGGGCAGGCATTTTTCAGGTCATCCGAGGCCTCAAATCTCAACTCCAATTATACATGGTGTCACATTATACGCTGGGATACGGTAATTATTTGGTCCGTAATTAATTACACTCAAAACAATACTAATTAACCATTTCTAAAACGGAACCTGTCTTCTCCGACAACCAGACTCATTATTTTCCCCAAATGCATAAATTGTATTGAATTTCACCTGTCTAAACCGAAATTATTCTTTTTTCTGAAATTTTAAAAAGTCGCATGTGGTGCACTAAGTGTTAAACAGGGTGCGACAAGGTGACGTAACATCCTGCTTGTTATGCAATGGGAAGTTAAAGTGTTGTTACACACCGTTTGCGCGTTAGAGAAATTGTCAAGACGTTTACTTTTTAAGATTGGCAAGATATTTTAACGAAGAGGGCTGTTTCATAATAACTGGGATCAACACAGCCAATTTTGAAAAAAATAATTTAATTGAAGATACATGATTGCTTCCTCTATTATCTGCTAACGATGAGGGCAGTTTTGTTAGAGGACTAGAGAACTATACAAAAACAATTTTTTTGCACTATAAATTATTACATTAAACTCTCCGACTTTTAAATCAGGGGAGGTCTTTGAGGGGGGGGGGGGAGGGGTGAAGGTTATTTTAACAAATTGAAAGAAAATCGTTCACTCTTCAATCTCTTAACCATTGTGCTGCTGAATTGTTTGTTTCTATTTTTCATTCATTTGAAACTGGAATTGCTAGCATAATTTCCAGCTTTAAATAACGAAAAATAGTTCCATTTATGAAAAATAATTGTCTCTAATATTGAATTATTTGCTTAAGTGAGCCTCTTCCACCAACTAATTATCAATTTCAGTGGCATTTTATTGGGTTTGAAACTTACTGTATTTTGACATTAAAAAACAACTCCAATAAGCATGTAGGTCAGGGGATATTCTAATTAATGCCCAGGGTAATTATTAAAATTAATATGGTACTTGAAATGGTATACATAATTAGCAACACATGCGTTATATGCTATGGTGATAGATGTCATTCAAAATTTTGCTAATATCTCTGGGAATCATAATGGTAATGCTACAATGCTAATGCTGAAGTAAGCTTTGTTTTCACTAAATCTTACAAAAAACATTTTTTAATTGGCTCTAGGGCTACTATGATCATTGATTGATTTTTTAATAGGCTCCAAGCCTACTATGATCGTGGATTCTTTCTAATCGTCCTGTTTCCCATAGCCTGTTACTGACCAATTTGTAGTGTGAACATTGTCATTTTTAATGACAGCTACTTGTTTGTCTTAGAAGCCCTGAGAGTTCAATACACTAAATTATGTTGTTTTGAGGTTTAATAGGTAATACTCTATTGCATGAAAAGTAATTCTATCATAGTCCATTGAAAATGCAAATTGGCTGAAAAGTATTTAGCATGTATCCTAAGATAGTTTGATTGTTTTAAATTTTTTTATTCCAGAGATTCTGCATGCTTGACAAAAAGTATGTAGATCCATTCCAGGCTATGTTCATCGAACAGTACGAGACAATTCACAGATTAGAAACAAACAAATTAAGGAACATCTCCAAATTCTTTGCTCATTTGTTGCACACAGATGCAATTTCATGGGAGGTGAGTGAATTCTGTTTGTCGCACTGTTTTGCCAGTGCCACTGTTTTCTAATACTGAAAAATTTATGAACTAAGGTAATGCTTTATTTTATATACCACACTATTGTTCTATGTATAATGCTATGGGTTTTTGGCAATGTACCAGTGATCAACATTAACTCCTGCCCACAGTAACTTCAGATAATTACTGGCCATTATCCTTGTCTGAAAGTTCTTAACCATGCGGTTACATACAATTTTAACCCTTAAAGCGCTTAATTTTTTTATGAAAACCTTGGATGGCGAAAGTGTTTTTTCCAATTTGAAATAATCATAACTGTCTTAATTAGGTCTTTCCGATTTATTTGAATACCTATGTTATGGGTCTACGTCCAATGAAAATATTTGTACTCTTACAGTGCGGTGATAGACTCAATGTTGGGCCGGTGTAAACTTTAGTGATCAACTTTAGTTCAACACTGGAAGAACGTACTGTTTTTGCTGTAAACAGGACCTGACAAAATGTTGTTTCATGTACGTTTTCTTGTCAGGTTTTACAAGTTATAAAGCTGAATGAAGATGACACTACATCATCAAGTCGAATCTTCATTAAGATTCTTTTCCAAGAACTGTCTGAGTATATGGGTCTACCAAAGCTCAATGATAGACTTAAAGATGCGTAAGTTATTTTATTATATGAGTGCATGTATTTAGTAAGTTCAGAAGATCCATAAATCTAAGTAAAACCATTTAAATGTTCGTTGGTTTGTTAGACAAAACTGCAACATTGTTTTTATTTGAAGCTGAATATTATCATTATTAGCCTTCCATAGAATATTCTTCTTCATGTATTTTATTCAGATAAACTAAGTAAAAACTATGACATAAAAACTTGCTCTACTATTATTTTCAATTTACATTTTTGCTTTCAGTACCCTTCAGCCTTATTTTGAAGGTCTCTTGCCACGTGATAATCCAAGGAATACCAGATTTGCCATAAATTTCTTCACCTCCATTGGATTGGGAGGTCTTACGTGAGTGAATAAAAATACTTATTGCTGCCTGTAACCGCTTTTCTTTATGTTAAACCCTTCAGTTATCATTGGACATTCGTAATATACAGTTACAGTAAATTAGCTGACACTCAACTTGACAAGTCCCATACAGTAGAACCTGCTATGAGCAGCCACTTTTATGAGCAGCCAACCTCCAATGGGAGGCCACTGGGTCATTCTCCAAAATGGCACTTTGTATACAAATGCACCTCCTACGAGCAGCCACCTGTGGTAAAAGGCCACTTTTCCTGTGTTGCAAGGGCGGCTGCTCATAGCAGGTTCTACTGTATAACATTTTTAGCTCCCGCCGTCACCGTAGGTGAGCGAAGGGAGCTATGGATTCTACCTCCGTTTTTTTTTGGCCTCTTCTTTTGCCTATAACTTTGTGAGAAAATAAGCTAGGATAACAATTTTTGGTATGTGGGTTACTTCCAGGTGGCTAATGGACGGGTTAAAATATTTTTAATCTGAATTCAATACGCAAGGTTGCAGAGGAGAAAATGATGATGTGACGGCGTTGGGCCGTTGGGCCGTTGGGCCGTTGGGCCGTCCGTAAACAATTCGTTTCCGGAGCATATCTCTGAAAGTACTTGTCCGATTGTCTTCAAATTTTACACACAACACCCCTAGGGGGTCTAGTTGTGCCTTTTGGGGTATTTGAACTTTGACCTACTTCTGGTTCAGAACTATGACCTATTTAGACGTTTTGACGCGCACTTCGTTTCCGGAGCAGATCTCAAAAAGTACTGGGCCGATGACAGTCATATTGCACATACATGTTCTCTAAGGTCCCTAGTTGTGCCTTTTCAGGTTTTTGGACCTTGACCTGGAAGTTGACCCAGCACTTTGACCTAATTTATAACATCGGTAAATCCGACTGAAAGATTTTGCGGAATATCATGAAAACCGCTCAAGATAGCTACACCATTACTATAAAACAAATTGTGAGGTTCCAGGAGAGGATGCATCTTGAAAAATTTCAAGTTGATAAAATCAAAAATGGCCGCCTATCGGCCATTATTCACCTCGACAGGCCTGATATTGCGGAATATCATGAACACCGCTCAAGATAGCTACACCATTAATAACAAATAAATTGTAAGGTTTCAGGAGAGGATGCATCTTGAAAAATTTCAAGTTGATAAAATTCAAAATGGCCGCCTATCGGCCATTATTCACCTCGACAGGCCTGATATTGTGGAATATCATGAAAACTGCTCAAGATATCTACACCATTACTATAAAACAAATTGTAAGGTTTCAGGAGAGGATGCATTTTGAAAAAATTCATTTTGTCCAAGTTCAAAATGGCCGCCAATCGGCCATTATTCACTTTCACATGGCCGTTATTTGGTAAACCGTGCTAGATGGCTAGACCATTACTATAAAACAAAATGTGTGATTTCAGGAGAGGAGGCATCTTGAAAAAATTTGACTCGATAAAATTCAAAATGGCCGCTTATCGGCCATTATTCACTTTCACATGGCCGATATTTGGTCAACCGTGCTAGATGGCTGGACCATTACTATAAATCGAAATGTGAGATTTCAGATGAGGATGCATCTTGAAAAAGTTTGACTTGATCAAATTTAAAATGGCCGCCTTTTCGGCCATTATTCATTTTCACATGGCTGATATTTGGTAAACCGTGCTAGATGGCTAGACCATTACCTGATTACTATAAAACAAAGTGTGAGTTTTCGGGGGAGGATGCACCCTGAAAATTTTTAACTTACGAATTCAAAATGGCCGACAATCAGCATTATTTACCTCGATAGGCTTGATATCAGGTAAACCGTGCTAGATAGCTAGACCATTACTATAAAACAAAATGTGACGTTTCGAGAGAGGATGCCTTTCAAAAACTTTCGACTCAATCGAATTCAAAATGGCCGCCTATCGCCACTATTTACTTTCACATTGCTGATATTTGGTAAACTGTGTTAGATAGCTGGACTATTACTATAAAACAAAATGTGAGATTACAAGAGAGGATGCATCTTGAAAAAAAATGACTAGATCAAATTCAAAATGGCCGCCTATCGGCTATTATTCACTTTCACATAGCCGTTTTTTGGTAAACCGTGCTAGATGGCTAGACCATTACTATAGAATGAAATGTGAGATTTCAGCTGAGGATGCATCTTGGAAAATTTCGACTTGATCAAATTCAAAATGGCCGCCTTTAGGCCATTATTCACTTCCACATGGCCGATATTTGGTAAACCGTGCTAGATAGCTAGACGATTACTATAGAATGAAATGTGAGATTTCAGCTGAGGATGCATCTTGAAAAATTCTGACTCGATCAAATTCAAAATGGCCCCCTATCGGCCATTATTTACTTTCACATGCACAATATTTTGCAAACTGTGTTAGATGTTAGTCCATTACTATAAAACAAAATTTGAGGTTTCGGGGGAGGATGCACCCTAAGTTTTTGACTAATTTATATCGAACTCAAAATGACCGTAAATCAGCTATTAGTTACCTCGATTGGCCTGATATCGGGTAAACAGTGCCAGATAGGTAGACCATTACTGGGATACTGATTAGGATCAATAATTTCAATGGAGGTTTGCAATCTCTGACAGACTGTCTAGTTCTTATCTTACTCTTAGACTGGGCTTCTTAGACCTAGTTGTCTTGCGTCTTGTTGACCTAGCTTAGGACAACATTAAAAACCCTACACAAAATTGCTTAAATCAAATTCTAATTCGTCGCGGGAGCTCCTGGACTTATGTAGTCTTGTTATAATTTTTTTATGAACTTTTTTCAACACTCTTTTCCATTCATGTCAGCATCACTGCTTTCAGAATACAATTTTTTTATCTTTATATTGGGTTTTGTATTTATATTAGTGATGATTTGAGATCACATCTGAAGAATATGCCGAAAACAATTATGAAACAAAAGCCAGATAAAGATGATGGAAGCAGTAACAGTGGCAGCAGCAGCAGCAGCAGCAGCAGTAGTGACAGCAGCAGCTCATCATCATCAGATAGCAGTTCAGGTATAATTATTTATCAGCTTTATTGTAGCCTCAATAAACAAATACCTGCTGGACCATTTAAGGCTCCCCTTGCCAGGTTTCGACCGGCTCTGTGTGTGGCTGCACCCATACCATACCTTGTCACCGTCATATCTACAAAACCACTTCTCCGATTAATTTAGTGTTCCAGATACTGATAACTAGAATCACTTCCTGAGCTGCATCAATTTTTCAAAACGTTGTGAAAAATACCCGGGTAATGGCGGCCATCTTTGATCTTTTTTCGTCAAATTATGACCTTGACACCCTGATAACTAAAAAAAAAGCTTGCCCGATATACTCGAATACGGGGTCATTAATAAAAATGCTAGTGAGTTTGGTTTTACCTTTCGTTCAAAAATGAACCGCCAAAATATTGCCAACAAATGTCAAGTGATTCAACACACTCCCTCTGCTGATTAACGTTTATTTATGACCATCTAAGATTCCTGAATATGTAAACCATATACTATCATTTATCTGGAAAACCATGTCATATAGCTAGACCATTACTATAAAATAAAATATGAAACTTCATGTCACGATGCACCCTCAAACAATTCAGCGCAATCAAATTCAAAATGGCCACTTTGCGGCCGTTATTGACTTTAATATGTGTAATATGTATCTGGAAAACCATTACACCGTACTGTAAAGCAAAATGTGGGACTTCATGAAAGGATGCACCCTGAAAAATGTCCTCTATATCAAATTCAAAATGGCCAGTCATCATTACCCTTTAACCGCCGGTCCCGATTATATTCGTTTTTTTAATTTTTTATTAGCACAATAAATACCAGCTTATAAGCATGTTGTAGATAAAACGTCACATCAATCAACAAGATTTCAAATTTGCTGACCCTAATTTTGTAAAATCTGAATAATTTTCAATCACTGGATGTTATGGATCGCGTCAGCGAGACACAACTTCAAGTGAGGGAGAATACCAATTAAATAATTTGGCTGTTAAAGAGTTAATCCTAACTCTTTCAACAAAAAGTAACTTTCTACTTGATACTCTTTAGCAATAAATAACTCTGTGTACTGGGACATTTATATGATTATACAGGTCTGTAGTGTTGAAGGTGTTGATTATGGTGGCTGTCTGGCCTTTTGTTTTGTCTTGAAAATCATTGAATTTTCTATTGAAAAGTGTCACCAGCATAAAAGTGATATAAGTACCCCGGTAGTGATGGTTGACAGTATACATACAATATGTATGAAGATTTGTGTCATGTAATGTGCTAGTATGTATGTAGGCAAACTTCTGACAGCATTAAGTTTATGGCAGTCCAAATTATCACACTTTCCATGGCCTGTGGATTTTCAGTCTAATATTCCACTCTTGTATCGTTTTGGTGGCAATAATCAGTGTTAACCCACTAAGCAAATCACTGTTATTGGGAACGAAATGAGTGTTTAAACATCAACATGTGCAAATGTTTAATCTCAAATTAAACAAATATGAGTACATGTTATTTTGACCCACTTGTATGTTTTTGGTGGCATTAACCTTAACCTGCTAAGCATGACTATAGTCGTTTTTAATCTGTTTTATTAACCAGTCATATCACTCTTATTCGAAATGAAAAAAGTGTTTAATCATTAAAATTTGTAAATGTTTGGTCACGAACTAAATCAATAATTAGTAGTTTTCACCCAATTGAGGTTGTAGGTCGCGGTAGCGAGACACCACTTGCATCTAAGTGAAAAACACAAAAACGTTTAGTAGCCCAAAATGGTACTACAGTGGAACCTGTTAGCAACAGCCATTCTTATGAGCAGCCAACCTCCTATTGGAGGCTACTTGGTTTTTCCCCAAAATGACTTTTTATCCCTCGCCCGAGGAAAGGTGAGATTTTAGTCGCGCCAAGATTTGATCTGGCGTCAGGCGTCACCCTTTTTTGGTGGGCACAAAAACTAGATGTCAATTTTTTTTGAAATTTTAACATTACATTCCTAGCAACATGGGGATGTTCAAGTGATTTTTTAAAGATGCTACCAAAATTCAAAAATGTGCCAGTATAACTTAATGGCACGTATTTTTTTAAATTTTACTACTAAATTCCCCACGATATGGAGATGTGCATTTTTACATTATTGAAACTCATTCCAATAATGTTTTAATATGGTTCACAAAACGGATTCTGGGCACTGTGTTTTTGTGACCATATATTGTGTCAACAAAACGTTGTTTCTGAATAAGCATAAATATCTGTATTTGCTGAGTAATATTAGGATTTCCGTAGTCAATTTTACGACAGTTAGAGGTCTCGAAATTTTGAGCTGTGTGTTGGGCCATTGATTTATATACCCTGTAGATAGCCAGTAGATTTTACTGAGAACAATGCCTACCTCAGGATGAGACTAGGCCAATATAATCTTAATAAACCACCACAATGAGAGTTTAAAACTGGGGAAAGCTGGCAGATGTTCTACTTTCCAAAGCAAATATATTATTATATCGATACAATATTTTGCAATGATACATATTGCCTTTTAAAATCTAACCATGGGTCTTAATAGCATCTGACACTACAGCCACAAGCATGGTGAAAAAAATTCTTAATGAGGCTGACCTACATCTTCGGCAAACCATTAGACGAGATAGCCTTCCTTGCCCAATCACGCACACGTTATCTGGGTCAATCACATCGCTAGAGAAATAGACCAATAAACAGCTCACATTGATGCAGTAGTGTTTCATTGCTGGACCAACGTCGCGGAAGTGTCCTCCCAGCAGACAGATAAATTGACCCAATGTAGTTTTAATGTTGTATACAGACAGGTCTGTGGTAGGCCTATCATCCTGTACACACTGTCATGCCTCCTGTCACAGCACAGAGCCGCATCTTCTGTTGGCGTACCCACCTGCGATTATGTAATAGGCTACACTGTGACATGACAAGCTACTGACTGTGGATTTAATCTTTTTATTTTTAAATATCTAAGGATTAAAAATGACATATTTGTTTTTTTCAGCTAAAACTAGCCCTGATTGATACGTTATATAATCTTCTAGCTAGAAAATTGAGCAAATGACAATTTATTTCCCAGCAAGCACAAATCAATCACTGTATGTTGTTATATGGTAATTATGTTATTGCTTATTCCGAGTGATGGCGAAGATCAAATGCTGGCTCAATGTTGTACCAGCGTTGTTGACTAAGGTCCAGCATTGAACCTGCATTGGGTCATTGTCTCGTGGTCGCTGTGTGGTGTATACACATTGAAGGATTTAAAGCCGACCTGAGACCAGTAATTTGTATCCAGGGTCGGTAATTGACATCCTAGCAACGGTCCGGCGGGGCGATGATCGTCCAGAACTGAAAAGAAGCCTAAACTGTAAACTTGTAGCGGACCAAGTCTCAAGTGCCTCAGAATACACTCATACTACGCCAATTTTTTCAAAATTTTCTGGGGGTAGGTCTGTACCACAGGGGTAGAAATACACTCTCACCCGTGGCGAGGGAAGTAATGGCAGTAGGTACTAATGGCGTGCGAATCACCATTTTGGCAATATATATAGGCCTAACATTGATCAGCTGATTAGTTTTAGATTTGTTTTAAATCACAGATCGCCCGCTCATTACCAGTCTAAGTCTTTTTAGAGTTTCTTAAAGAAAAGTCTATATTTCCAAACCGACAAAATATCACAGTAAAAGAATATTCATATCAGCGCTGCCACTAAATCAATATTGAACCGCCTGGTGTTATTTAGTGCCGGTTTAACCTGAATAGTTCCGCCAGTACATGTGTATAAATAGGCCTATGTGACCATTACGGACCACGCTGTCAAATTGTGAGATGTTTATCGCTGGATTTAATAGTTTCACACATGTATTCAGCATTGTTAAAAAATGAAATGAAATGAATAGGGCTTTAGGCCACCTTGTGCAAAAGTTTTTACATTTTTGTGCTGCAGTCTTCGATAAGCAGTGAAGACATATATAGCTATTACCCGGCTGAGCCAAGCTACTCACATTGCGCGGAGCTCAGCCGCAGTGACTGCCATTTTTCCACAGCTGCCCGTGTAAAAAAGACAGTGGCTCCGCCTACCGATAAGACGGTAACGGTGTTGGCCCTAGTCAGCTAGCGCGCTCTGGTGATCACCGTAGAGCCATGCCCGCTAAAACATGGCGGTCAGTTTGTCAGAGCCTTAGATGTCATCAGGGTATATAGCTATGACAGTGGATCAAATTAATGGATCAATCGCGTATCTCAGACATGGGGACGACGTTTTTCATAATAGTGGTAATAATATATGATGAGTCACGTACATGTATACATTTTTATTATAAATTTTTACAGAATGCTTTTTTTGTATTGTTCAGCTTATTTTGATGTCCATAAGCCCCCCCCCCCAGAGGAAATCTAGCCATGAATGAAAGTCGGAATAGTTTATTGGAGCATGTTTAACCATTTCAGGCACACAGGCTTGGTAGTTATCCTATGAATATAATATCATAATATTTATTACACGAATCATATTCGTATTGCCGACACAAATCATTGTCATATGGATAGTTCAACGACATGGCTGATTGACAGGCGTACTCATACTCTGATTGGTCAACATCTCCCACCCATCTCATTGGTCTCATATGACCTCATGCTGACTGTATTATTTTGCGGGACATAGACAAGGATCGACACTGTTATCATGTGAACTAACAAAGAAAACACATCGCACTTGTGCATCTAATTTTTTTTTGCATGTTTTTTCTTAAATCAAAAATAGTTATTGGCGGAAAATATATATTAGTTTTGATTTTAATTTTACAATACATGGCCCATTGCTTAAATATCAACTTTAGTCTGATGCAAAAAATAACTCTCAATAATGTTCAGAACCGCAGGGTTCTTGTTAAGGTTTTACTAAAATTCAAAATGGCCGCCACGATTGACTTGAACATAATTTTTATTTGGGCACAAAAGTTCAAATATTTTTTTTGCATGTTTTTTCTTAAATCAAAAATAGTTATTGGCGGAAAATATATATTAGTTTTGATTTTAATTTTACAATACATGGCCCATTGCTTAAATATCAACTTTAGTCTGATGCAAAAAATAACTCTCAATAATGTTCAGAACCGCAGGGTTCTTGTTAAGGTTTTACTGAAATTCAAAATGGCCGCCACGATTGACTTGAACATAATTTTTATTTGGGCACAAAAGTTCAAATATTGAAGTCAGAAATAATTCAAATTTTTACAATCACAATACCCACTATATGGAAATGTGCAGGTAATTTCACGGAAATTTAAAATTGCCACCACAATTTGGCTTTTGAATATTTGTGATGCAAAAACTACTAACCTAATTTATGGTGGGGGATGATATAGTCCTCTTGTTGTATAGAAATGAGCAGCCACCTGTGTTAAAAGGCCACTTGTCCTGTGTCACAAGAGTGGCTGCTCATACCAGGTTCTCCTTTAAATCGTAAAAAGAGTAACATAGCATAATAAATATGGAACAAATCATGTATCAATTATGACCCCTATTCCCTTCCATAAAAATTTTACAATCACATTTGAATTTCCATAATATGGAAATGTGGTGTGGATGCTATCAGACTTTAGGCCCTGTTGTTATATGTGTACCGGTATAGTGATTAAGCCTATGACACTTTCGTCTTCTAATGAGGATATTGTTTGAGATAAATTTGTTTAGTATTTTCATATTTGCTATTTTCTGATATATTGTTATGCTTTTTAGATTCATCAAGTGACTCAGATGATGGAGGGAACTTCAAGCGAGCAAAATCTAAGAAAATGGCAGAGAAATTGAAGAAACTAAGTCTCTCTACAAAGACAAGGGGTGAAGAAATGGAATCAATTAGACAGTTTGGGGATGGCAAACATACATACAATAGGAAAACACTTGATGAGCGACAAAATAACCAGAGGATGAAGAGCAAGGAGTCTAGGTCTGTTGGGATAGAGCGATCAGATAACCGTACTGATACAACTCAGAAGAAGGCTTACAATGACGATTTGGATAAATCACGTAGACATGACGTCATTATAAAGAGGGATGCTAGGCAAGAAAAAAGTGACCACAGACAGGAACAATCCGATATGTCGCATAAGCATGACAAGCAAACAAAAAGATCACGGGGGCGGGATGAACAGATTGATAAGTTACGTCACTGTGATACTTCATCTGATAGATATGCAGAAGCTACTAAAAGTAGGAAAACTGATGATAGGCTAGATCAATCACGCGATGAAAGTAAATATAGAAAACAGCGATCCGAAAAATATGTCCGCCGTGAACATTGTGAAAGTAATGTAGAAGCAGAAGGATATCCTGGTGATAGAAATAGAACAAGAGAAAAATCCCATCACCGAGAAACAGACAGAAATTCAAAGAACCGCATAGAAATTGAGGAAAGAGATAGACATAGAAGAGATGATGATGACTCTAACCATAGACGTCATCATAGAAACCATAGTTTTGAAGATGCTGCTCAGAAACGTAGTGATAGAAATCACAGTCCTGGTGATAGAGAGAAGAAAACTCTACTTAATGGAAGACCAGATAGAAGCACTGAGAGTCGTCAACACATAAAGGCAATAGCAAAGAAGCCACGCAGTGCTAAAAGGAAAAATAGTACAAGCAGTAGCAGCAGCACTTCCAGCAGTAGCAGTGATAGTGACAGCAGCAGCAGCAGCAGCAGCAGCGACTCCAGTAGCAGTAGTAGTAGTAGCGACAGTGATAGTGATAAAAAACCAACAAAAAAACCTAAAGACAATAAAAGATACAGTGTATCTGTAAGTGATAATGATGATAATGGTCATACAGGTTCACTGAAAAATAATAATGCTAAAACAAGTAAAGACTCTGTAAGGTCTAAAGAGAGGGACTTGTATCGAAAGAGCACAGGAAGCCGTCTTGATCGAGATAGAGAAACTGTGCGAAATAACAGATATCGGTGATGAACAAGACAAGCATTCTGTATGATGTAATGGTATAGGTGTGCTTCTGTAAATTATATGAAGAATGTCTGAAAATAAATCAAGTAGGATGGAAAATTAAAATAAACTTATATTCTCAATTCGATCTCTAAGAGACTTGAAAAATTGCTGTGAGTGTATTTTCCAGCAAACACAAAACATTTGTATATAATAACATTTATACAACGTTGGCCCAACGTCTTCGACGTTGGTCCAACAATGTATAAATGTTATACAAATGTTTTGTGTTTCCTCGATTGTGGTTCTTACTATAAAAGATCTTTCCAGGATATAGAAATTAATTTATTATCTTTTTTTTCTGTTTTGCATGCGTAACAGACGAAAACTATGTGAATACTTTAGCGCATTGAATACTTTACAGCTGCTACTTTGATACATGAACGTGCTGGTTATTACTTGACTGTCGAACTAAATTTTCAGATGGTTTCAAAATAGGCCTACATCCCTTGATTGAAGGTATTGAGCGATTCACTCGCAAGTCAAGTAGACTATATAACTTGGTCTAATTGTTATAATAATTTTTACCCCTATGCCATTAACACTGATTGGGGCTGTGGGATATTGTGATAACCAGAGGCGGGCAGGCGGTCGGTGCAGATGTTTGTAAGCGTGATAACTTCATAACGCCTTGACTAAGGGCCCTCATTTTTCACCTCATGTGCATGACACTAATCTTAATGTTAAGTTATACCTTAATGACCTTGAGCTAATTTCAGGGTCACGGAAATCAAAATGGCTTGTAAGCTCGATAACACCATAACGCCTTGACTTAGGGCTTTCATTTTTTGCCTCATGTGCATGACACTAATCTGAAGGTCAAGTTCGACATTCAGTGACCTTGACCTAATTTCCAGGTCACGGAAATCAAAATGGCTTGTAAGTATGATACCTTTATAACGCCTTGATTCATTTTTTCACCTCATGTGCACTAAAACCAAAAAGACTCTTAAGCGTGATAACTTGATAATGCCTTGAGCTAGGGCCACATGTGCATAAATATATAATTCTTGATTGATGGACAGAGCTTATGGCTGGGGGGTCCTGCCATCAATTGATGGCTATTTTTTCAGTCCCTTGAGAAATTTAATGCAATAATAATTCAACTAACTGAGCCCGTATTCCCTTAAAAAGTTACAATATATCTTAGATCGAGATGGACTTTTTGTCCGGTGGGCATTACATCGCCATATGTGGCAACAGAAGTAAAATCTCTGTAATGTAAATTTTTAAAAATGATCATTCAAATCATCTAAAAGTAGCAATTTGTGGTGACTGGACTAATTTCACCTGCCCACCCTTGCCTTGCCTCGATATAATATTGTAACGTTTAATGGAATACGGGCCCAGAACCACAATAAATAAGTACATGTGTAAATTAATCTCCCGATGAAACAGTTGAACCAAAACTAATGGTTGTGTTCTTATCTGATATTTTTTTATTTACTAATTTAATATAACCTTTGCTCGTAAAGACCGTCCTGCTTATAGGGATTAAAATACTGATGACTACTTAAATGATTTTCAAGCTAATTAGGCATCCTTCTCCTGAGGTCTGCACACCACCACAGTTGATTGTTCTAAGAATAGCTTCTTGTTTTTCTTTATATTTTCGTTACAAAGCTTCAGGGGAATTTATTACGTAACATTTCGATCCTCATATAATAAAACACTTCAATTGCTATGGTGTCTGAAAAAGAGAGTTTGTTAGTGCTTTCCAGGAAAAAGTTATCGAGAGAACTTTATGAAATGATGTGTTTAAGAGCAATTTGATTCGATAATTTAACTTACTTGACAAATGCCTCGCCCGTCATGCATGCGTCCCGGATTCGAACCCCGCTGATCCTGTATGGGGTTGTCCCTGCAATATCCTTGTTTCTCCCTTCTCAATGTGACTAGGCCATCACGTTTATGGCGGCCTTGTCGAGTTAGCATTGAGACCAGTGTTTCAACGTTAATTGTATATACAATTAACCAGCAAACAATTTTATAGCGGGCCAGAATTGGACCTATAATGGCAGAATTTTCTGCCAGTAATGGGCCAATACAGTCAAACCAATATGCTAGAACCGGCCCTGTTTTGGCCCAGGGTAGTTTCCATACAGTTTGCACACAGGGCCACATATGGCCCAGTACTGGTTACCATGTCTGGGCCTGTTGAGGCCCCATATTGGTCCAGATATCAGGAATACATACAGGCTGCTATTTGGTTATATTTACCGTGCCAATACGGGCCCAGATACGATTATATAATGGCTGTATAATGGTTACGAAAGGGATCAATAATGGCCCTGTATAGGATGCCTAAGTAATAGATGTTATCTCTTTTTGAAACATGCATTCAGTTATAGCCCAGCAAACACGTGTCATTCATCCAATGCTGTTTCAATGTTGGACCAACGTCTTGGACGCTGGCCCGCCCTTAAAACAGCATTGGGTGATTGTCCTGTGTTTTGCTCGGAGTTGTTGCGATACAAAAACAACAATTAAGGTTTAATTGAACAGTAAATTAATATTTGGCTTACAAAAAACGTCAACGCCGAATTTATTCGGATCTGAAATCTACAGTGTATTTTTACAAGCTATATGGTCTTCCTCGACTTAAAGCGACTCAATCAGGCTAAGATCGTCAAAAAATCCGTGATTTTGTTTTGGCTTCTCAGTCTGACCATGTGATGTAGTTTTTTTAATTTTTGTGCCGCACATTTGCCGTTTGGGCTAGATATAAAGACGAGGTTCCCGATCTCTTATTTCGGACATGCATGTCCAAAATAAGAAATTCGGGAATTTCGTCTATATCTTGCCTAACTGGTGGATGCGCAGCACAGAGGTTGGGGAGCTTTTGCAGCTCTAGTCTGTGGACGTGTTTACATTATATGGTCGTATAGGGAGGCCAAAGTAAAATCACCGATTTTTTTACGATTTTGGCCTGATTGAGTCACTTTTATAATGTGTAAGGCCAGTAAGCCCCGCTTCTGATTGAACATTTTTTATCACCTACAAGTAGGCTCGCACCATTTTGATAAAAATAATTTTATAATTACAATAAATATAGTGCTTAGGCTAGACTATTTAAAAAGATGCCTAATTTAGCCCCAGCAGTGACTAGTACAGGCAAGCGGGACCGCGGGGTGAATTCTTAGCTATACCTATTTAGGATGCAAAGCAATTCAAATATAGTTCTATGAATAACCACTGATAACGGCAACCTAGGCCTACTGCCAATACTGGTGAAACACTCTCCAATTCCTCCTATTATCGCTCACGGCGGCGACAAGCCTTAACAAAATATTCGATTCATTCTTCAATTATATCATCATGAATTATAAAAATTATATACACATGTGCTACAATTCATATTTGAGTAAATTCGTACTTTAATATAAACATCTAAGTCCATTTTAAATCGAAAAGAAGAATAAATGATGACAATTCAGAAAAATGTAGCCTACACTTGTTTTAACCGCCAAGAAAGGACCCACCTAGGGGAAAGATCGATACTAAAATGCCAGCACTGGGCCGGAATACTGGCCAATACTGGCCCACAACGCCGGAAGCTCCCCCAAGTGAGTAACAATGTAATCATATGCCGTTATTGTGCCGTTATTTTGTCAGTCTAACCTGAATCAGGCCAAGAAAGCCGGCACTGGGCCAGTTTCGGCATACCCCAACAATACCTGTATGCCTGTACTGCCACTATTCGCCAGTAATTACCATTATCGGGCCATTTAAGCACATGTTTGCTGGGTATATGTCATATGAAATTTCGAAAACCTTATATTTAGAGTAGAAAAACCTATTAAAAAATATTTTGCGGCCTAAATAGGCTTTAAAGCCTGAACAGTGATATATTCTAATATGTTGGCCAGTCAGTCAACCAGCGTTGACCCAATATCTTATCAGCTCCCGCTGTCACCGTGGTGCGACGAAGGGAGCTATGGAATATCACAATTGCCCTCCGTCCGTATATTTGTTTTTTTTGCCTATAACTCTGGAAGAAAAAAAACATAAGATAACAATTGCTAGAATGTGTGTCACTTCCAGGTGGATAATGGACAGGTTAAAATATTTTTATCTGATTTCAATATGGTAGGTCGCGGAAGAGATTTAATGATGTTGGGCCGTATATGTGAACATTTCAATTCCGGAGCATAGCTCAGGATCCACTTGTCTGATTGCCCTAAAATTATACTCACATCACCTCTACGTGGCTTGGTTGTGTCTTTTTGGGATATGTGAACTTTGACGGTCTTCCGGTTCAGTACTATGACATATTTAGACGTTTTCACACACACTTCGTTTCCGGGGCAGATCTCGAAAACTACTGGGCTGATTACTTGCATATTGCACATACATGATCTCTAAGGTCACCACTATTGTGTAAAATACATACAAATTAAACTAAATATCACCGGGGTGTAAATTAAACCGACTGGATCGTTGAGCAGAAGATGTAGACCCACCCGCATGCGCATCATAATAAACTCCCCAAGGAAAGGAGTCCGTCAAAAGTAAATATTATGAATCATTGAAGTTAAACCACTTCGTCTACCTGAACGTTCACGTTTTTTTGTGTATCCTTGTAACCTTTCAATATCAGTCACGTCGTAACTGTAGGCCTAGCTAGGCATTATGCCTATGTTAAAAACAATATGTGTAGGCTTATAGATTCAACAAATATAGACTACAACAGCCCCAAAAATATGCCTACCAATAGACCTACAGTGTGAATGTACGCCTATATAGGCTGTTAAGTAAACCATATATTTATAATTAACATAACTGTTAAGAGAGGGGGGCTATTAAATCTCCGGGGGGGGGGGGGCTTGATTATTTATCCGCGCATAATTTCAACTGGTCGTGGCTCAGTGGCACGCTGAAAATTTCAAATTTGATTAGGCCTAGTCTAGATGTTTAAATGTATTATTTATTTCATAAAGAGCCTGTCCGGGGTTTTATTTTTAAAATACTCCCCCCCCCCTCTCCGGCGATTGAATGTTTGCCTTTTAGTGTTCTGTGGAAACATCGGAGGTCAAGGTTATCGAGTTTTAAAGAATAGGCCTATACTAAAGTTGGGCCTACCTGTAAGTAGGCCCCCTATGTATACTTTGCTAGTGGTTGCAATTAAGTGTATAATATTTATAGATTATGACTCCAGCGTCAGGAACACATGTAGCCGACACTAACACACCTGCTGACACCAGAAATTCAGCCAACACTGACTCAATACTTGGCCAACATCTCGACAGCTGGCACAACATTGAAGTTGTCCCCGCTTTGACTTGCAAACGCAGTAAGCACATATATATACAGAAGCTTTGAAATAAAATGACAGAAATATTTTTATCTCGTTATAACGACCTCTAAGTCGTTAAATCGACTTAAACTAAGTCGTTATAACAATTTAAAAGTCGACTTAGTACGGAACTATAAGTCTTTATAACGACCTATAAGTCGTTAAATCAACTTAGTATAAGTCGTTATAACGACCTTCAAGTCGTTAAATCGACTTAGTATAAATCGTTAAATCGACTTAATATAGGTCGTTATATCGACTTACAAGACTTATAAGTCGTTATACTCAGTCGATTTAACAACTTTTAAGTCGTTACAAGCTTAGCCTACTAAGTCGATTTAACGACTTATAAGTCGTTATAAGTACTTAGCTCAAGTCGACTTAACGACTAATAAGTCGTTATAACGACATATGTCAACTCGATTTAACGACTTCTAAGTCGTTATAACGACTTATACTAAGTCGATTTGATGACTTATAACGAGATAACAAATATTTTTGTCACGTGATATATATGGCCAAATAACAAAAACACAAATTGGCCAAGATACGACGGGCCCATCAATAGGCCTACACGATTATAGACTAAACCTACCGGTATATAACTTACCTAAACCTATTTTTAAATCTGCAATTTATCAGAGGGTCACATGATCACCCCATATATGAGGGTGATTGGCTATCATAGCCATATAAGGAAACACGTGTGCCTCATCTTGTGGCAACTTTGATTTATTTGTCACAAATTTATTCATACTATATAAGGGGTGATAGATCACCTTTAAGTAGACTATTCTAAAATGTATTTTATCACAGTTTACATATCCAGTAGAACGCATTACTATTCTATAAAGCCAAAAGTCAGTATCTGCTCACTTTTAACAAGTAAGCAGATGCCGCCGTTAGGCTTTGTACGGCAGAATAGAAGCCATCTCATGATACAGAACCTTGCTTTTCCACCATGACTCATGCATGCATGATTTAATTTTACCTCTCTTTGTAACTCGTGATCATATACTATGGCGCCACCATGTTGTAAACCACCCTAATGGCGTCAGCCTCTGCTGTCCCCTTCTAATGATTAATATAGATAGTAAAATAGGCCTACTCGCCGATTAATACTTATTTGCCATATCAACCGTACCACTTTGCTCCTTAGAAAGCAGGACACTTGCTCTTAATTAGAAAGCATGTCATATCTCAAATGGAATTGTTAGAAAGCAGGACCATTTCAGCTAATGCTTTGCTGGATATCGTAGATTTGGAGGATAATATTTGAGCAGGTGGGATATCGATTTGATGTATTCGACAACAATGTATATTCAGACGATTTTTTGGCGCGGCATGTTAATCCATGTTGAAATAAAATCAACAAAAGTGTCAATTTGCATGCCGATATCTAGTGAGGAGGCGTCTATTTAACACAGCAAATCAATTCCAATTCGTACATATGTTTGCAAGGTGGTACGGTACAACAGCTATTCATAAAATATCTAATAAAACAATTAAACACTTTTAGTATATGTAAATATGCGAAAACTGTGAATTACTGGTCGTCATATGCGCTTGTTGGCGGCTCATTAGAAAGCAGGATACCATGTTAGAGAGAGTATCACGCATGCCACCATGCTAGAAAGAGTATCTGCATGACAAGTCTACAGAGGGTGCTTGGTAGTATCTATGCATTGAACCAATCTGCAGTCGAATTTTCGCGCTATGCAGCTAACAAGTCTTTCTTTAATTTAAAGGTCTAGTCAACTGTTAATACATGCAGGACATGGGTCCCCCAGAATGCAATAGCGCTCGTGGGTAGGCCTAGGCTCTATATCATAGGCTAATAATTCTAAAATATGTGTTTCATATACACACCGCCGCATTAAGAGCAAGCTCCCAAATCATAGCAAGTCCACATACTTGAGCGACATCTAGGAGTTAATAATTCCACCAAAGCTCTTAGCCCTGGCTCTTAGCTGGGCGTTGGGATTGCAAGCTAACTGGCTTTATTACTGCGAGGATTGCGAAACAGCCAACCCCGTGAAGGTGTATGTGATTTGTGTCTGCTGGGGTTCAAAAAATGTGTTGTCTTTTATTTAGGCTAATATTCTCAAATAACATAGTGACAACATGAACTAGAAGGGAATTGTGACTTTTCAAGTAACAATAATGTTTGGACTAGGTTTCATGAGTTTTTTGTCAGCCATTTTGTCTGTTTTTTTATTATAACAGATAGATGTTTAAGAAACATTGTGTTAAAATTGCAAGTTAATTGCATGAAAATCAAGGAGAAATAACACTCACTATTTGTTACATAGGAAACAAAAACAAGAGGCCCAGGGGCCTTGAAACTTGTCAACAGCATTGCACAATATCAGCTACAGGTGTGTCAGAGAATGTATATTTATGCTCTAAATTGCATTATAATGAAAATAAAATATGTATAGGCGGTAGTATATATTTATATCTCATCCATCATTGGAATTTATTATATGTTTGATTCCCATCATACATTTTGCTGATTTTACACACATTCTGAAGTAGGCCCACTGCACGTAATGAAAAATGCTTGACAAAAAATCATTTTTACAGAACCACAATATAAAAATTATGTAACGTTACATACACGAGTAGATGTGCAATTATTATTTATTCTGGGTCTTTTAATAGGCCCCAGTTAGCCAGGAATTTTCACGAAGTCTTTATTCTTCAATTTCAATTCTTCTGCCTTAAATAGGCCTAACAAAATCGTCACCGAGTTGTAAAATATCAACTTTTAATGTTTCTTACTCAGTCGTGAAATCTACAGCAGCCCTAATCCATCATTATCACATGTAACCATAATGCACTTTTACTACACCCTCTTACGTAATGCAAGTTACGAAAATCACAATACTAACAGTAGATCGACCCAAGGATAAAGACCCATGAAGGCTTTCTCAACTCACACGATCTTTGCTGCAATGTTACTGTAATGTTATCAGGCAAACGTAGAGTCAGGTGTTAGTTGGCTTTATAAAATGTAATGAAATAAAATAAATGGTGTTTTACGCCACATTTGTTCACATATAGGCTAAACTGGGCCAGAAGAACCTCCTGGGGATGGTGATATGAATGAGGTGACACTGCCCTCCAGACACATGATTTGAAATTGAGTCCTGTTGGTCTGCGGCCAAGCACGTTATCTCTCGGTCATGTAGGCTGCCCACAATATTCAATCTTTACGATTGAGCAGGGAGGAAACTTTTGTTCTTTGAAACTTGGAATGCCAAAGCAGGAGACGAATCTGCGATCTCTGACTTTCCAAGCAGGCACCAGGCCCCTGCCCTTTGGTATTGTTGCTACATACAATGGCGGATCAAGAATGTGCAAGAGGAGGGGGCGTAAACCACATTTTGGCTGAAAAAAAGATTGTTAGCTTCACTTTATTCAAAAAAATGCATAAAAATGCAATATTTTTACCATAAAGGGGGGGGGGAGCGTACGCCGGGTATGCCTTATGCTGGATCCGCCACTGACATATATAGAAACACATTACCTGATTACTGATATCAAAATGATGTGCTATGTATTCTTGCTGGTATCTATAGGCTGATTAGCAAAACGGTTCCAATTATTGATTTTTATGACATTGATGATGTACTATATTGGTTTAAATATATATATATATATTTTCATATGTGTCGTTAAAACTCACTTATGTAGCACAGAAGCAATTGACAATGTAGGACTATATAATGATGTGGTCATTCGTGCATATAATACAGATGTTTTAGTTATCAGGGGATGACAATATTATAATATCAAGTGACGAGACAGACAGTTCAAGTGACGATAATTTATTATTTGACTAATTTAAAACATCAAAATATGATTTACCTTTAATGGTTGTCTTAAACTCAATATTATTTATAGCTGACATATTGGATACTTTATGCTTTGGCATAAGATAACGTCCAAAGAACTTTAATTTAAGCTTTTAAGATAACCATGTTATGTTTCGGAATGAGATAAAACCGAATGATATGTGTTTATTTCTGACTAAATGTTTCACATAATATATAATACATTGTTTTCAATGCGTTGTATTTCTACTAGGCCTATAGGGCACATACCAAGATAGTGGGAATAGTTTCACCCTTCCACCCGTCCACCCGGTGTCCGCCTTTTAGTCAGAAGGCCCATTAGTCAGAAGGCCCATTAGTCAGAAGGCCCGTTAGTCAGAAGGCCCGTTAGTCAGAAGGCCCGTTAGTCAGAAAACCAGTAAGGATGATTAGTCAGAAGACCCTTTTTATTTATAACATAGGCCTAATTTGTGTTTTTAATATTAGGCCCTATATTAAACTAGTGTTCAACTGCAAAATGCGCATGCCTGGGACGGTCAAGTGTAGGCCAACAGTTGCCTATTGAGTACAGATTGACGGCATTAATATAGCCACTGAACTGATTACAAGATACTACTTAAACGAGACATTGATCCAATGCTGTTTTAATGCTAGGCCAACGTCTGCGACGCTGGCCCACCATTGAACCAACATTGAATAAATGTACAATGTTTGAGAGAAAGTCCTCCTGCAGCTCCCAGCAAACACAAGACATTTGTATAACATTTATACAACGTCGGCCAAACGTTTTCGACCTTGCTCCAACATTGCATGAAGTCATACAAATGTTTTGTGTTTACTGAGTGTCAATACAAGCTTTTGGGGTCAAGCAGTTTCCAAATCCCCGCAGTAATACAGTCCATTTGTTTGCAAGCCAGGGACCAAGTAGGGGTAAGGGCAAAGGGCTTTGAATTATTAACTCATAGATGTCGCTCAAGTATATATGAACTTGCTGTGATTTGAGAACTTGCTCTTAATGAGGCTTTGGGTATGGAACGCATATTTAGTGTTATTATGGAATAAGGCCTTGGCCTACCCACGGGCACTTTTGCCTTCTGGGGGACCCTTGTCCCGCGAATTTTGACAGTTGACCACACCTTTAATGAATAGGGCATAATAAATTCTCTGTCGGTAGACCTATATCCTATTCATATGCATGCCGCGTTTACTAGTCAAAGCGTCCCTGTGCAGACAATGTTGTGCCAGCTGTGGAGATGCTGGCCCAGTATTAAGACAACATTGGGTGAATTTCCCGAGTCAGCGCATGTGTTGGCTTTGATGCCAGCCACAGCGCCCATGTTCCCGACTCTGGGGTCATAATCTATAAAGCACACACTCACGGAGCTACATGTAGCTGATACAATGAAGTATGGGGGAGGGGGTCTTGTGTAGCATTTTTTTTTCATCGAGTAGCCATTTAAAAAGAATTCCGGTGACGTCACTGTGTTTCACAGAATAGGCCTAAAGGTAGGCTTACATTTCTAGATGGTCATGCACCATTCAATCGGCGGGGGGGGGGGTTATTTTAAAATCACAACCTGACAGGCTCTTTATGAAATAAATAATATATTTCAAGACCTGGACTAGCTGGCCCAATCATTTTTCTCCACGTGTCACCGAGCCCTACGTGTTGAAATTATGCGGGGATAAATAATCCAGTCCCCCTCTCCCCCCCCCCCCCCAGGTGATTAAATAGTTTTGTTGACAGCAATTATATAATTGATTTAACTGCCTACAGTGGGTCTCATATGCATGGTGACTTGAAGTTCTCGGAACGTGGGAACTTTTGAACTTAATAACTTCTCGATATAGGCCCTATTAGGCCTACTTGAAGTATAAATGTCTGGTTACTAGCCTGTCTGACTTTTCGTTTCCATTTTCGGGCTGTGACTGGCGACCTTGCCAGCTATTTGGTTACCATCTAATGGGATAAAAAATATGTTGTTGTGGGTGGAGGGTGTTGTGGGTCGAGGGGTTGTGGGTCGAGGGACTTGTTGGTCGAGGGTTGTGGGTTGATGGTTCGAGGGGGTTATGAATAAACCCAATACTGTCTCTTGAACATGATGTTACTAACTAGAAGTAGGCAGTGACATCAGCTTAAAGGAAGTATATACTCTATTTACAAGTTGGCAAATACCACCTTTTGGTAGCGCCATGGCAAGAGGAGCCAGTTAAGAAGCAGTAAATGCCTAGTTTAACAGGGAGCAGATAATGCATTTTGACTTTGCACAGGCAGAACAGATGTAAAGCGGAAGTTAACGACAGACGTTTGTCTTGAAAGTCAAACTGAAAACTTGAAGTTGAAAAACGAGAAAGTACCAAACAAAACATAATTATAATTATACTAGAGCCTGACGGCACTGAAGTAGAGCTTGCGTCGACCTTTAGGGTCATTAAGCGACAAATGTGTTAACTAATATCACATGGTTATTCTCATAAAATAGAATGGAGCATACAAGTTGTCAATTTAAACCACCTTTAGGGTCATTAAGCGACACATGTGTTAACTAATATCACATGACTATTCTCATAAAATAGAATGGAGCATACGAGATGTCAATTTAAACCACCGACTGGGCTGATTATATTCTCATGTAATTAATGTTCATGCCACCTTTTACAGACCAGGGCCCCTGCAGAACACGGCGGAAGTCTGTACATTTTTTCTTGAGCAGTGGCTAATCAAAAGTAATTCTTTACAATGTAACTCTATGGACAGCTCCGTTTACGGAATGACGTGCTCCCATTGACTGCCGTTATAACTCTGCCATATGAATAGCCACTTTTTTATTTGGTTTATATCACATAGCCGCGGAATTCCTACTGGGCGTAAGATATTTAGTGAGAGTTAACTTCGTCATAATACCGCTATTAGGCCTATATATGTTGTGGGTATAGTTACAGGCTATATTCAAGTTGCGAACCAAAAGAAGAAAAAAATATTGACAATAAATTATGAGATTGTAGAGTTAACTAAGCAGACTAATTAAGGAAAGAACAAAGCTGGAGCCGGTATCACACCACAGAGGTGACATCAAGTTAGTGTGATTTGATTTGTGACCTCAAAAAACACAAGGCGCTCACTGTAGGCCTATAGTAGGCGTATTTAATAGGCTCTATTTAATGTTGTCCCTCCGTCTGTCACGCTGGCCCAGCATTTTACCAACATTGGCTCAACGACTCTTGTCGTTGTATAGCACCATTTACTCGTCTACAGACTTCAGTCAACAGTAACTAGAGGTTATTGAGGAATAGCAACTTCGTACTACTGAATAAATTACATAGGCCTATAACATTAGGTAAGTTTATAAATGATGTAGATCAAGTGTACACAACTATTTAAAAAACAAGTGCAAATCGGAGGGATTTGGTAGCTGCGACGATTTTCCGAAAATGGCCCGATATTCTCAAAAAGTTAATCATTCCTGCAGATCATGCCCATAAATGCAATTGTAAGGTTAGAAGTCCTTTAGTCAAAAACTTTTTACATTATCGTCCATAAACCTCAATTTTGGCCGATTTTCTTTTTGCCACCAGAGGGTCGATAATCGGCTGATTTTCGTGAAAACTAATCAGGTCTGGCCCTGACCGCTGAGTATTAATCCCAGGTTAGAAGTTGATTGGTCAAAAACATTTCACATTAGCTTACGGGAACCTCAATTTTGGCTGATTTTCATGTTTTTTGGCCACCAGAGGGTCGATAATTGGCCGATTTTCGTTAAAAACGAATCAGCTCTGGCTCTAACTCCCATAAGTGTTACCGGTAGTGCCAGGTTAGAAGTTGATTGATCAAAAACTTTTCATATTAGCATCCAGAAACCTCAATTTTGGCTGATTTTTGTATGTTTTTTCGGCCACCAGAGACCCAATAACGGGCCGATTTTCGTGAAAAACTAATCAGGTCTGGCTCCAACCCTCACGAGTGTTAGTGCCTGGTTAGCTAAAAATGTTAAACAATGTGAATGTTGGTTAATAGTTTTGTTTTGTAAATATTTAAATTCCTTTATTTTTCTCAAAACCACCCATTTTTACATGACTGAAAACATGATATCACTTTTCCATTTTTCCCTGATTTCCAGTGTGAATGGGAACCCTGTTAATCAATCAATCATTGTATAAGACTCATGTCTTCAATGTGGGCCGCATGTGTAATTTTCCTAAATTGTTATTGTTCACCTTATTATTTTTACATCAAAAGATTTGGGCACATGCAACCAGTAGTCAAATACAAGGCTAAGAAAGAAACACAAGTGACAAATAATAAATTCTTCAAAATTTATTCGGATATTAAAAAAATGCAGTTAACTGAAACAAAATTCCATGATTTGGCCATGAAAAAGGTCTTTAAATTCCATGATATTTTCATGCATGGAATTTTGTTAGGCCAAATTCCAGGCAAGTGGGAACCCTGTCATTGCACACGCATGAAAGGCTTAAAACTAATTTTGTAGGGCGAGTTGTCTGAAGACAGTTATAGACACACAGGGTACCAAATATTTTGGGAGAACAAAATGATGGGAGTTTCAAAATTGCAGGATAACTATTTCTAGTTATTTTGATATGTCACGGCAATAAATGTGGTGAAACTATTAAGACACTTAGTGCCACCCCATATTATATAAAACTTAGTACCATAACCACCAGCAGACATAATGTGAAACAAGTGTGAAACAACAGACCGACAACCGTAGCTTTTAGGCTCATCAAATTGCCCAGGCTTTTTCTCAGAATTTTAATGTTCAGCAAAAAATGAACAAAAAGATCATGTTTGGATTTTATTAATTTATTTATTATGTGGCATCAGACAGAGCTTCTTCCTTCCACTCACACAGCTTGATTAGGCTGAAAAAAAAAGAGTTCACAAATATATTACACTTTTTTGTAACAATTTATTAATGGAAATAACAAATCGATCATATTGTATCAGGTTTCTTCAATCAGCTCAGGTATAAGTAACAAGAGCGCACTTGACAATAGCCAGTCACCATTATTGAAGTTGTCACAAAACTTAATATTAGCATCGTGCAGTACAAATTTGAATAGGATACATGATAAACTTTTGAGTATCGCGCCCACAATGCTAAAAAACGCGGCCATTTTAATTTTTTTAGTCATTTGTGAACTTGTCCAGGAACTGGTCATTAGTAACATGCATAAAAAATTTGAGCAGGATACATGAAAAACTTTTTAAGTGAATGTTAACGCAGGCACCGCAAAATTAAATTTCAATAATCCACCCTTTTAAATTAAAAGGCGGGCTGATAATGACTAGTACAGCAATGTACTGCAATTATTTGCCAAGTCTATTAAATTGTCCAAATTAAGGTGACAGAGACTGGCAAATGGCATCCCAGGCCTTTCATCTGACTTGGAAAAAATTATGTTTTGTACAATTATTTAATAAACATGCTTCATAAAACCTGGATAAGCAGTGATAATAAGTGTGAAAAGGGGATAAGCCTGGACAAGCACTACAATAGAAAATTAGACATACCCTCATTCCTGGCCTGAATCTTGGTGGTGGGGTCCTGTCCTTACGGGCTTCACGAGAACGGTTCCTTACAACTTTGCTATGGATTGCACAGCTAACACAGTAATGAAGTTTTGCGTAAAGTTTCGGCAAGGCATATTCTTAAAAAAAAATCATTAGAAAAGTAAGATATATATGAAAAATACATCATGGCAACTAAGTAATTCAACATTGTAATTACACCAAATCAATAAGATTTTGTATATAATTGTTTTGCAATATAAAAACTATAAGAGAGCATAAGCCCACAAGGATAATTTAACAAGTCACTACATTGTAGTAAATCATTACTACAAATGCTGTATGCCGAAATTGCTATCAGCCGAATTGCTATGGAAGTTATTCACTTTTCAAAGATAAAAAGTTTGGCTCTGCAGTCCTCTTTAATTAGCACCTTAGATGAAGATCAAAAGCCTATGAGAGTAGTACAGAGACCTGTTCATGGTGCAGTTATTATTAAAACAACATATTTTATAAAAAGGAGCTACTAACGATCATACACAGAAGCCTCAGAGATGTCCTTAACAGCTGCAGCCTCTACAATATTCCTGATGACAAATTTCTTAATTGCTTTGTCCTTGGGAACACAACGAGCACAGTTGGTGCACCGAATAGGACGCACATGTCCACGACCTTTCTTGCCTCTTCCGTTATTCCTCCTTTTCTTTGTCTATCAACAAAATCAACAACATTTATTTTTATAATGTAGTGCATTGAAGATATTTGAAATAGAAAATTCAAATGACACACTATGTTTGCAATGTAACCTGCGGCGGATTAGGCCCCATCTCAATATTGTTTTCATACTCTAGTGGGTTTAGTTTATCAGAATCTGTCTCTTTTAGAAAAAAAATGCAGATATTGTTTTCAAATGGTCTGTGATTGCTACTACACTGAAACTTGTCCCAGAGGTCGCTACTATGGCTGGTCAACCCCAACTAATGGTCACAAAACCAATTTCTCAAACACATTTTCACTTTTAAGTCTCTTATGGATGATAACCCAAAAAAATGCGGTCGGGGTCAGTATATTCCCGACCAGAAAATATTATTCCTCAGGTGGCGGCCATTTTGATTATCGGTGGAAAGCTGATATTCTAATCAGGTCATCTCCATACTCATGGGTAACTTCAGTGTCACATAAAAAATTAATTATTTTTCAAGTTATGGCGTTAACAAGGAATTAATTATTAAAAAAATCAAAATGGCTGCCATAGCCTCATTTTCAGTTGCACACGAAAACGGACATTGCCAATAGACTCGCAGACCCCAAAAACCCATATATATCAGGTTTCGAGGAAAATCTGAAAAAAAGTCTAAAAAAAAATTAAAATCGCCAGGTGGCGGCCATTTTGATTATCCGTTGAAAATCTAATCACGTCATCTCCATACTCATGGGCAACATCACATGAAAATTGGAGAGATCCAATAATTGTTTTTCAAGTTATCGTGTTAATAAGGAATTTTGTAATTAAAAAATAAAGATGGCCGCCATAGCCTCAGACAATGCCAACAGACTCGCAGACCCTGAAAACCTGCATATACCAGGTTTCGAGGGAATTATGAAAAAAATTGAGTCAAAAAAAAATTTAGTCACCAGGTGGCGGCCATTTTGATTATCGGTGGAAAGCTGCAAATCTAATCAGGTGATCTCCATACTCATGGGTAACTTCACGTAAAAAATTGGTGAGATCCAATAATTATTTTTCAAGTTATCACGTTAACAAGAATTTTTTTAAATCCTTGACTTATGACCTTGGGTAAAAAAAGTAACGGGAGGGGTTGAATGTTTGTATGAATTATGAATTTAATTTGTTGCACAATGTTGGTGTAGTAGCCAATAGAGTGCGTGCGGCGGCGGCGCACGAAGGGGACGCCAATACCCTTTCGGGCCCAACGGACAGAGGGGTAAAAATTGCTGCAGATTGAAGTTTTTTTGTGGAAAAGTCAAAACAGGGAAATGCAGAATGAATATCTCAAAGAGTTTTTCCACACACAACAATTAAAAAAATATATGTATGATCCAATTTTTTTTTCCACCAAATATTCAACACAGAGATGTCACAATAAAAATCAATTAAAAAAAAAATTCCATTGTGATCTTAATTGGTAAAAATGAAACATTTTCGTTGTTGAAATGACCGTCTGCACCATTTAAAGATCATAGTGTAGAGTTACAAAAATTGGGGGTGACAAAAATCAGCGGGGCTGCTATATGAGGAAGGTAAAGTGCGTTGATCTGTTGATCCTGAGTGCTATCAGAAAAAAAACACATATTTTGGCTATAAAATCAACAATAACTGAAAACTATTTAACCAATCAAGACAAAATAAAAAGCATTGCCACCAGCATTCACATATAAAATAGGGTTACATCAGTATGATAAATACATAAAAGTATTCAAAATACATGTGTCTCCACTATTCTGGAACACCAGGGTCCAAAACACTGAAAGTATCCTGGTGCAGGTCACTTATTTCCACAATAGTCCCTATAAGTAGGGTGGCCAACAAAATATTCAAAGCTGTCTGATCAAGTTAAAAATAGGCTCGAAAGATGCAAATTATGCTGAAAAAATCTATAATACTCAGCTTTCGAGCTTATTTGTAACTTGATCAGACTTGAATGCTGAAGAAATCTATCTATAACATCCTAATGATCTAAATATAAATATTGACCAAGTTACAAGCTTCATCAGAAAAGTCCTTGTTTTATGTTGTTCGAGGTATAATTATTTTGCGTCTTAATTTACGCCTTCTGAATCTTATCTGGAGCAGGGTTGGCAAAAACCCGGGTAATATTAATATTACCCAGCCTACCCGGGCAATAATGGGCAATATGGATAAATACGGGTTTTAATGGGCAATAATGGGCAATATTGGACGGATACCTATATTCTCGATTTCATACATTTTTCAATTCAAGACCCCCTGATCCCTATGTTTGCTTTATTTACATTATAAATATTAATTTATTATCAGTTACGATGTCATTTTATTTTTATTTTATAAATATATATATATAATAGATATTAAAAATTACGTATTTTATGATTTTAAGTGAAATCTGTTGGTGCGAACATAAGTGGGTTATGGCATAAATTAACTTAACAACATGTTGTTTTTCGTGTGTACACACACACTGCAGCTGATGAACCCTTTGAGGCTGGTATTCTCGGTTATCATATCTAATATAATTTCTTATCAAATATAGTTTATTATTGGATAAAGAAACAGGCCTATAATCCTGCTAATAAATGATCTTGTCAAATTCAATTTAGAAGAAAATCAGTATTTGTTTAACATGTTTAAACTGGGAAAGGAGGAACACGACGACGGGCTTTTAAATAATATAGATGCGAACCCTAGACAACACACGCTAATTCCAGTGTCACATGTCGCCTTCTGAGATCAAAGCTGCATGGTCATTGTGGTTGTTTCTTTTCCTTACAAGCACAATACATTAAATCAACGTTATATTAATGTTGTTACAAAGTCTGCGATGCTGGCGGGACAATAAAACAGCATTGGGTCAAAATCTAGTGCACAGTGGGTATTCACCCAATGCCGGCCGAATTACGTGTTTCTCAGGCGCGCTGCAATCACACCTCTTGTCAATAGAAAGTTTACCGTCTGGAGGCATCTACACATTACGTAACCATAAGCGGCGTAGAGGACGTCTCTCTGATTGCGTAACCTAGTGCAGTACATCGCTGACTGTTTTTTCTTGTCTAAATAATATTCGTATGTTTTTTTTTAATATTGATTTGTAAGTTTCACTGAAAGGCACTGTAAATCGATACCTAATATTTAAATTTAGCACTAAAACTACATAAATGTTGAGATCAGCTATGAAAAACACATTTAGTACATTCGACTAGCCCTCCCTTTTTAACAAGTAAAATAATATCATTAAGTACCTTTTTACTATTGATTTGTACATTTTACTGAAAGGCACTGTAGATCGATACCAATTATTTAAATGTAGCACTAAAACTGACGAATTGCACATTTAGAACCCAAATGGTGTAAAGTGTTACGATTGCGTGCTTTGACAATACTATTTTTACTTTTTACTTTGTGATATTCTAGTATTTTTTTATTATTGCTCATTATTGCCCACTTTGGTTAAAAAAGCATTATTGCCCAGCCCGGGTTTTTCCGGGGTGGGAAAACCCGGGCCGGGCAATATTGACAACCCTGATCTGGAGCCCATGCACCTCCAATTATTATTTTAAAACGAAGAATATATTTGGAAAGAGACCACAATCTGAATCGCCATCATTTCGGTATTTTAAAAGGGTCAATAGACCACATACCGTATTATCCCTAATAAACGCACCACCCCTCCAGGGAATAAACTCTCCTCCTGGAGCTCTGCATTAATGGAAAATTGTGTGTAAAATTTCATGAAAATTAGTTCAGAATTGACCAAGAAATCGGCGTAATTCATTCACCACAGTTAATGTGAATCAGACAAAATAAAAGTTTGTTTTTAGCCTTGAATTGCATTAGGAGTCTAGACTACATGTCAAATGATATAAATTTTCAGCTATAGATAGAAATTTTTTGATAAAAATTTTATGATATTCGGCGGGCGACTCAAAAATAGCCCTTGGGCCTTGCAAAATTTCAATTCATTTGAGAATTGACTGAGAAACTGGCGAAACATAATGCGATACAAGTTAATCTGACGGCGAGTAGTCTATAACAATACTCAATAGGCAGGCTCGTTTACGAAATGACAGGCTCTCATTATAACTTTCCCGTACGAATAGCCACTCGAACTTTTTACATGCCGCGTGGTTTGAAAGCTCCTTCTATTTTCGCCCAGCTGTGACTGACGTTACGCGGAAGGCGGCGATGCGGATGTTCAGACTTCAATTAATTACAGATTCACACAGAACTGGATAAGCTCATAAATTGATTAATGGAGGAGTACCGACTCACTTCGAGATAATCTCGTAGCCGTCTATGGACTGTGGATATGTCATGGGTAGTCTAAAGTTAGTTGATTGGTGTCGCCGCGTCGGCCACCATGCCATGAACAGAAATCAGAATGCTCATGAAATGCCACGACCACGTGAATCGTGTTCTTAATTTTCGGTCATTGTTAAACAATCTTAAAAACAATAAATAATGGAAGTAGGCCTACTCAATCTACACAAAATGCATCCGTATGTATCGATATAATTACTTTACCAATTATTAATATTAAAAGAGTTTTTATTAAATTTAAATAATAGAAAATCAGTAAGACAAAAATTTATATCAACCATTTTGTCAAACGGCTCAGCCGGAAAAGGACGATGTTTCCTATGCGCACTTTGACTGCGCACGTCTGACTTGGATATCCTAAATATCGAAATAAATAGATCGGAACACTGTCAGAACCATAGAAATATAATTAGAACCCTCAGAATTCATGGAATGTTAAATTAAATGGGTATGTTTTGGATAATAAAAAGTTTTTCACTCCTGGACGCACAGAAAGAGTTTACGTTTTTTAGGACCAGAAATATGGAATTCATTAAGTACCAATAGCCGTAGTTATGGAAGGCCGAAACCGCCATATTAACGAAACCATTGCAATACTCCTGTTTCATTGCAATGCTTTTCAAAAGCATTGCAATGCTTTGCATTTCCATTGCAATGCTTTTGAAAAGCATTGCAATGCTTTGCATTTCCATTACAATGCTTTGCGTTTTCATTGCAATGCTTCGCATTTTCATTGTAATGTTTTTCAAAAGCATTGCGATGCTTTGCATTTTCATTGCAATGCTTTTCAAAAGCATTGCAATGCTTTACATTTTCATTGCAATGCTTTTCAAAAGCATATGAAAAGCATTGCAATGCTTTACATTTTCATTGCAATGCTTTACGTTTTGATTGCAATGCTTCGCATTTTCATTGCAATGCTTTTCAAAAGCATTGCAATGCTTTGCATTTTCATTGCAATGCTTTGCGTTTTCATTGCAATGCTTTGCATTTTCATTGCAATGCCTTGCGTTTTCATTGCAATGCTTTGCATTTTCATTGCAATGCTTCGCGTTTTCATTGCAATGCTTTGCATTTTCATTGCAATGCTTTGCATTTTCATTGCAATGCTTTTGCATTTTCATTGCAATGCTTTGCGTTTTTATTGCAATGCTTTGATAAGCATTGTAATGCCTTATATTTCCATTGCAATGCTTTACAAAAGCATCGCAATGCTCTACAAAAGCATTGCAATGCTTTTGCATTTTCATTGCAATGCTTCGCAAAAGCATTGCAATGGGAATGAAACTGGTGACCATGCCAGCTGAGTGGTATGACCAGCCAATCACAAGGAGTGTTATACTTATAGCTTAGGCTAAGACTTATAGACTTTTAGATCACAGGCCATGCAGGCTTATCCACTCTGCTTCTTCAAGGAAGGGCTTGAGCATAGCCCAAGAGTCCCCAGCTTGGACTAGACTACTGTCAGACCAGCTAGACCCTATAGGCTATAGTAGGGCCTATAGATGCATATTAATACAGTTTTTAAGTTTAATACCATCTCATATCCCGAAATCCAGCGAAAATTAAATATCAGAGACTTTTTTATGGTATTAGGCCTATAGGCCAAGACTCTAATTAGTATTTTTTAGTAGTCTACTGCAGGCTAGCCTTGTAGACTAGACTCTAGATTAGACTAACTGTTAGGCCTTTTATGCTATTGCTAGTCTAGTATTATGGGGGTAGGCCTATACTATACTCTATAGAGTATAGGCCTAACGTTATAGGCTAGATTTATAGCAAGGCGGAACTTCCCACTTCCCCCGCCCAGTCTTAGCCTATCTAGATCAAGTAACATCTCCTTGGCAAGCAGGTGAGTTAACTTAACTATAGGCCTAGCCTGCTGTGTTAATACATGCCAAGACTATAGGCCTAGGGGAGAGTGGGGGCACCTTGACCATAGGGGCACGTTGAACCACTCTACTTTTCTCTGTTTGCCAGATATCCCGTCAATATGACCACCTGGTGGTGTGTGAACGAACCAAAAATTAAAGGGCACATTTGATCACCTCATCAAATTTTCTGCTATTTTAAAAAAAATATCAACAAGAAAATGAATTTTACGGGGTGATTTTAATTTCTTCTATTTCTTATTGAAACATAGTATTAAATAACAAAATTTTTTTCACAGAAACATTTTCAAGGCCAATTTTGAATAAAAACTACTATTTCACCTTAGTTTTGGCAAGAAAAAAATTAGCAGCCATTTAATCTTGAGGAATTTTGATGGGGCACGTTGAACCACGAAAAGTGGGGCACGTTGAACCATGGTTTAATGTAAAATTTAGGAGTGGGGCACCTTGAACATAGGGGCACGTTGAGCCATTTGATTTTACAATAAAATCGGGTGTTGTACGAACACAAATCATATATAACTAGGCAATAGAAATGGCAATATTGCTGCTTATGTGTCATTTCAAAACCGTTATTTCAATTTTTTATCGTGGTTCAAGGTACTATTGAAGGTTCAAGGTGCCCCGTAGGTGGGGCAGGTTGAACCTATGAAAAAAATTAATTGAAATGTGATTTTTATCTTAAGTGAGAGATTAAGTTCAAGTTATTTAATGCCAGGATGTTACCTTTTTCTACAGCTGTCATTTGCCATACTAAAATAATTCAGTTCCATTCTGACTTGAGAGGGGGTTGAAAAATAGAAAAACTGGGTCAAGGTGTCTCACTCTCCCCTACTATAAATGAAGACTAGATCTAGTAGTAACACCATTTTGATAAACCTTAGTTATCAGGTTATGGAGACAGAGTACATTTTTTAGCTATGAGTGATTTGAAAAGCATCCTAGACTACTGGACCTAGGCTAGAGAGAGCAGCATTAAGCCTATAGGGACAAGACGTTAGAAAGTAGGCCTAGTCTGTTCCAAAGATGGTGGCTCTGGTCCAAATTGAAAGTTAACTTTTGGGTAGACTCAAAGACTGTCAGTGGCTTAGATCTAGGCCTATGGGCCTATCCACAAGCGATTTTCATGATATTTCTTTTACCATATTTCATCATCATTTGGCATCTAGATCTAAACTCTAATCTATCATGAAAAAATATAGTTATAGGTCTATAATCAGAGACTCAATTTGTTCACTTTTTTAGATGTATTAAAAGCGTTAGGCCTACTCTACTACTACTGTAGGCTAGTGTTGGCCTATACTAGGCCTATAGGCTATAGACTAGATCTAGGCCTGTCAAGCGGAATCATATCCCCTGGAAATCAGTTCCGTCCACCGGAACTAGCTTCTATCCACAGGTGTGCTGCTGGGAAATTAGATCCTCTTGATTTGAGAAATTAGATCCCTCATAAGATCGCTCGTGATCACCATGCCAACGTTCCGTTTTAATTTTAAATACAGTGCCGGTTCTTTGAAGTTTGATAACCCCATATCATGAAGCCAGATATGTTAGAAGCAGCTAGTCTACAACGTGAATTCGCTCATTACATGGTAATGGGATCTAGGCATCGGCTTTGGCCGGAATACAAATATCTGATATGTTAGCCAGAGCAGAGTAGGCTTATTGTGTAGGTACATCAATTGGTATTTAAATTCACGAAAATGAACGAAAGAAATTAATAATAATATACAAATTGTGTGTAATTGTATCCATTTTTTGGAGAAAACAATAACTGAGCAGTGAAGGGGGATATGATTTCCCGATGATGGGATATGATTTTGCAAGGCCAATGGGGATATGATTTCCCGATAGAAAACAAATTCCCGATGGGATATGATTTAGCTCTTTACTATAGGATATAATTTCGCTTGGCGAACTTCCTGTTAACGGATCTGATTTCCCGATGGGATATGATTTTGCTTGACAGGCCTACCATCGATCACAACATGTTGTAATTTGTTCATAAGTTATTACATAATTGTACAAGCAGTCTATCACATCAAATTTGAATTTTTCCACTTCATTCATTTGCCCAAAGTCGCTAATTAAGGTGCTCATAATACCCCTCTTTACCCTACAGTCCTAGCAGCGCAAGGGTTAATTATATACGGTCCTAACAACGAAAGGGTTAATTAATTACGGTTTTAGAAACACAGTGGTCAATAGTAAGCGGTCCTAGCAGTAGCAACAAAGGGTTAATTATGTACGGTCACGACAGACATTAGGTAGACTAATTATATACGGTACCAGCACAGAAGCCAAGGGTTATTGATATACGATTCTAGCAGCCCAAGAGTTAAATATATACGGTCCAGCAACACAACAGGAAATGTGTGTGATACGCTCACTATTATTGGCTGGCTAGGCGACAAAGTTAGTCGACATGGTTACCATTTACATTACAATGTTTTCGAAAGCATTGCAATGCTTTTGCAAAGCATTGCAATGCTTTAAATAGTATTGCAGTGGATATGCAACGCATTGCAATGTAAATGATAAGCATTGCAATGGACATGCAAAGCATTGCAATGTTTTTTTTAAAGCATTGCAATGCTTTTAAAAGCATTGCAATGGAAATAAAACGCATTGCAATGCTTATCAAAGCATTGCGATGAAACGCAAAGCATTGCGATGAAAATGCAAAGCATTGCAATGCTTTTCAAAAGCATTGCAATGGAATGCAAAGCATTGCAATGCTTTCAAAAGCATGCAATGGAAATGCAAAGCATTGAAATGCTTTTCAAAAGCATTGCAATGCTTTTGAAAGCATTGCAATGGAAATGCAAAGCATTGCAATGAAAATACAAAGCATTTCAATGAAACAGGAGTATTGCAATGGTTTCGTTATTATGGCGGTTTCGGCCTTCCATACGTATTAAGCTTAGATCTACCCTATCACAATCTAAGAAATCATATCTATTGTCAGATTTATGTGTGTAAATAATACCTATTTGTGCTATTTATTAAAATGTTTGTATAAAATGTATGTATTTGTTTCATTCATTTCTGGGTATGTTTTTGTAGATATGCATTATTCATGTCGAGTATATCAGACTATAAACACACTGATATATATATAATATATATATATATATATATTATATATATATATATATATTATATGTTATATTATATTATATGTTCCATATTGTAGGCCTACTCGTATATTGTTAGCCTTGAGGGCCCCAAGGCAGATGAGCTATATAGCTCATTGGGTCCACCCTCAGTTATTATTATTATTATTATTATTATAATGGTAGGCTATATTTTTTAAGCATAATAATTAGGCCTACCTGTGACTGTCTATGTGAGTTATAAATTACATACTTATTTGACACTTTGATTGTACCTATCTTAACATATGGTAGTGAAATATGGGGTACATATTTGCCCAAACTTGATACAAAGTTAGGAATTGTTGAAGGTGTAAACTTTGATGCTGAATATATTGAAAAAGTGGCTTTGAGATTTTATAAGCTGATATTAGGAGTTAACAAAAGAGCTACAAATTTGGCTGTTAGAAATGAGCTAGAAAGATGCCCAATTGAAATTGACATGTGGCAAAGATCAATAAAGAATTTTTGCTAAAATTTGTAATTCTAATATTTCTGGAAATTTTAATAAACATTTACAGCTGATTGTTATTTAGGAAATCACTGGATATTGAATCATAACTTATGTCAGAAAAGTTATTTAGGGTCGATGAAAGCAATTTTATTAAAACTGGGTTATAAAGAGATATATAGGCCCTATGGGATAAACAATTTTCAAATAATTCAAAAATCCTAGACGATATTAGATGGAGTTTGAAATGTTACTATAAGTTTTTGTGGGAAATGGCAATATCCAATATAGGGCCTACATGAAAAGAGTATTTAAAGTGAGATGGTATAAACAGTGCAAAAATGTATTTGTATTTGAAAAATATTTGTTTTTTTCAAAAGCGACACAGTATGGCTAAAATCATTGAAAAAAATCGGTAATTTTATTTTGGCTTCTTAATATGACCATACGATGTGAACATGTTCATAGACTAGAACTGCAAAAGTTTTTTTTAATTTTTGTGTTGCGCATTTACCAGTTAAGCGAGATATATAGAGACAAAATTCCCGATTTCTTATATCAGACATGCATGTCCAAAATAAGAAATACGGGAACTTCGTCTCTATATCTCGCTTGACTGGAAAATAAGCAGCACAAAAAATTTAAAAACTTTTATTCAACTTATCAACAACCTCAGTAAGCCTAGCTATAGGTACACATAACTTAATCCAGGCATTTGGTACAAGATGAGGTGCGGTGAGCGTTCTAGCTGTAGGCTAACTTATAAACTCAGTTCGAAGTTTACAGAAATCATACAATCATAAACAAATCATAAGAAGATGTGTCTGTAACTGGACATCCGCAGACAAGATAGGCCTGAGCCCTGACACACAAACTTATTCCATTTGAGCGTTGTTAGATGCAGAGGGCCATCCTGCACGCGGAGCACAGACAACTCTCATCAAAAATCCCAGAATGGTAATCCCGAATACGACAAATCTGTCAAAATACATAGATTCATCGTACTTGATAAGTATAATAGGCCTACAGACGTGATCATACGCCCAAAGCTTAAAGCAACACAATCAGGCCAAATCATTATTTCTATTTTGGTTTCTTGATATGTCCATAATATGTCAAAATGATCATAGACTAGAATTGCTTAAGTTTTTTTTAATGTGACCCGCCACGCGAAAAGGGCCGAAAGCTCCAAATTTTCAAAATTGCTTTGTTAGCCGACGTGCCCATCTTGTTTCATTAACTGAAAGAATTTTAAAAAAAATCTGTTTTACTTTATGCTTTATAAGATTTTTAATATTTTTTATTTAGTTATATAATCATTAAAATTAAATTTTAAATGACGTCATAAATAATTTTAATAAAGCCACGGGGAGCTACCTTCTTGCATGGAGGGTCACAAATGTTGTTTTGCGGGTCTACCAGTTAAGCAAGAAATATGGACAAGATTTAATTGAGGACATGCATGCATGTCCAAAATAAGAAATACGGGAATAACTGATAATTGGGCCTTTCGGCACACTTGCTATGTTGCACAACAACCAAAATTGTTATAGACTTCCGCTATTCTATGGACAATTTCAGACAACCATGGCAAAAAAGCCATTTCCAGATAACGTTGTTTTTTTCCTGATGACGTTTTTTCCGATGACGTTGTAATAATAATGATAATAATAATAAACTTCTATAGCGCCTAAATCCTTGGTGATCCGCGCTCAGAGGCGCGACAAACATAATTGTAATCTGACTTATAGTTCTAAAAATGTTTGTCGGCTGGGCCAACAGACCACCAAGGATTTAAGTCGGAAAAGCCTGACCAAAAAAATACGTTTTTAATTTCTTACGGAAACTAATTTGTGTTTTTGCAGAGCGAATTTCTAAAAGAAGTTCATTCCAAAGTCTAGATGCAGCAACAGAAAAGACCCTGCTGCCTACCGTGGTTCTGACCCGTGGAACATTCAGCTGATCTAGATCACTGGAACGAAGTGACCGTACCTTTTGCGATGGCTGAAGCATGTTTCGAATATATACTGGTTGTCCACTGGTCAGAGCCTGGTAGGTCAGGGAACACAATTTAAATTTGATCCTGTGACAAACAGGTAACCAGTGCAAAGATTTTAGAAGAGGAGTTATGTGACAAAAACGAGGAGACTTTGTTACAACACGCGCCAAACAGTTTTGTACACCCTGCAGCTTAGATATCTCCTTTTCAGTTACGTTGAAAAGGACAGAGTTACAATAGACCAGCTTGCTACCTATCAAAGAAGTTGCAATTGTTTTAGCAACAGATGGTGTTAGAAAACGCCTTATTCTACACATGTCACGTATATGATAGTGAGTAGCAGGCGCGAGATTTACCAGATATATGACTCTTAGAATTTAAAGCACTGTCAAAGACTATGCCAAGATTTCTAGCAGATGGAGAAGGAGTTACTTCCGTGCCAACAATCTTGTTAAAAAACATTTCGAAAAAATTTCACGCTGCACTTTAGATCCAATCAATAAAAATTCGGCCAATAGCAGGGTTAAGTTTTCATTTCCTTGATGACATCCAAAGCGAAAGAGATAAATATATCTGGGTATCCTCGGCGTAAATATGATGTTTGACATTGTGTCTCTGAATTACATAGCTATTAAGAAGGGGGGTAGTGTAGAGAGTAAATAACAATGGGCCGAGGACGCATCCTTGGGTAACCCCACACGCGATTTCACTTCACAGTCCATTAGTTTCACCTTCTGCTTATGATCTGACAAGTAAGACACAAACCAGTCAAGGGCGATACCATCGATACCATACCGAGTTGACAAGAGATTGTAATTAAACTTGCAACGTCTGTGATGATGTGATACATCAGAAACCTCACATACTTCTCCTAATAAGAGTTAAAAACTTTACGGATGGTAAATTATAGTAAAGAAGGAAATAATACCATTGGTGTCTTATTTCCTTTTCCTGTCAGATAATTTATAACTTGACATTTCAATTAGACAAGGGGTCGATCTAAATGACAAACATATAATGACGGACATTTGTCATAATCTGGTTTCATGGTAAACCTAACTACGTTGCCAACCCCAATGTTTCTAAGAGTTGTAATTCATCAAAATGTTGCCGCTCAGACATTCAAACACTCAAAGTTGATAAAAAATATAAATATATACTTTAGAACAATCAACATACAGATTTATCTACCATGTACATACCTCCTCACACCTGCCTTAAAACCACTCAGATAATTAATATGTTTCATGTGAGATGACAAGGCATTCCTGGCTTTACTCGCTATATTTATCGAAAATTTATCGGATCAAAAGAATTCACTCTAAGCAGGATGACAGATCCTGAATTATGTCTACTGCCAATAAAATGTAGTTCATTGACCATTGAGATTCCATTCCTTAACGTTTTCAGCGCGGGACCGTTTTTATAATCTGATTTACGTGTCACAGTTGATTTCATGTCATTGACTTAAATTAGAAATAGTAATGCACCCAAAATGGATCCCTGTGATATACCACAGGGAACCACCCTGGGTTCAGAAAACGTGCCACACATATAATTAATACACACCTATAGATTTTAAATTACCTGGTAGAATATCATGATCCACAGTGTCAAGTCGTATCACAAGTGTAGTCCCTATATACAGACCTTGTTACATAGTCCTGATTTTTTTGGTTTGTATCCAGACAGGTGGAACTTTCACAAAAAATGTATGCGAGCTCTTGATGTGTGATAGTTGCAACATGAATACAGTTCATTTTCATTATTGAGCACCAGAGTAAATCTACGAATGCATATATATAATATGTAAATGCCATAATGTATCGATTTTCAATAATCAATTTTCAAAAATTATACAAAGAAGACATATCAAACATAATAATTCTTTCAATTCAAGGCTTAGAGTAGAAATAGGATTTTAAAAGTGTATTAAAATTTTGTAGGGTTACAAATTTATATTTTATTAAAAAATAAGGCTAATAATTAACATAATTATTGTGTTATAAACGATTTGTATCGATAACTAACATTACTTTGACATCCAAATTAATAAACAATTAAAGAAGAATGAAATAAAGTGTTTTAGCAACAAGGTATCACGAGGATCACAAGAATAATTTATATTTTGTTTTTCACCAAATTAATAGTCAACTTATAAGCTATACATGCATATACACGTATTATTCACTTGTAAAAGGTATCTGACAGATAGTGCTACAATGAACAGGAACGTGTAAAACTTGTTGCTCTACGTCGATTCAAAAGGGTAATTGCAGCTTTGTTTGTAGGGTTACAGTGTCATTTGTAGGGTTAAGTTATCTAGGTGGCCTATGAAAAATCATCAAAATACTTCAATATTGACGGCTCATTATGTTATATAAGCAAATGTGTGTTTTCCCGTATGCTACTGCTCAATATCCAATACATTTGCCATGCTATAATTAACTTCCCATAGAAAATTGAACAAAATATCAAATTTATCAAATAATATTATGTATTTCCGACTGGTGATGTCAGACAGTGAATATGGCGTTATTGTATCACACACGTATTAAAAAAACGCTTGTTTTTGCTTGTTTGTATATATTGTTGTTAAAAAATATATATTTTTTAATCATTACTGTTTCTCTTTTTCTCATTTCTCTTGCAGATAGTAACCCTACGAATACCTAATATTTGTGTAACCCTACGAATAACAATGTCACCAGTCTCTGGTGGCTCTTCTATAACATACGAATATTTTAAACTGTATCATCCACATATTACCATGTCATAACGTGCTAATGCATCATACATAATTATTAAACTCCTGTATACTACACACTTACACAGTGAAATGTAGCACTGTGATAATTTGGAGGATATAAGAAAAATTCAAACATTGTTACGTTTCAAGATATCTATGTTAACCACTAAAATCTGAATGTCATGTACACAGTATCTTGGTTATTCTGTTAGACAATATTGCAAACCCCATGTGTTTTCATGGAATTCCACAGCTGTCATTCCTTTATTGAAAAACTAAATTAACAAGCCTATTCACAGGATAGATAGATGTATTGTATGCGGTACTGATCTAGAATATACAAAACATACTTTTAAAATGTATTGGTGAATGATGCTGTATTTGAGTGTATATATTAAAAATAACAGAAATTAAACACAAAATGAAAAATAAATTTTAAAAATAAAGTTAGCTAGACTACCAGATAAAACTAATTCTTGACTGGAATGCATTCAAATTATTATTCTTGTTTATATATTTTTCAGGTGAGAGAGATGGTAATTTTAATTTTCTTCACAACCCATCCAGCTGCTAACATTATGATAGGTCCAACTATAACTTGATGTGTAATATTGAATCCTAACACTTTATGCGAGAATATAACTTTAATAAATAATATTTTCCAACCACTGATATAATACTCACTGGATATATAAACGCAATTGAACTAACACAAATACTTGGTTTTGACATTTGTATATTATTGAGGGATGAGAAAAAGGATCTCAGTTACCCACTTGTAACACTGTCACGCTGACAGCTCTAGTGTCACACAAACTGTCACGTTGAAATATGAAGGGTCAAAGGACATGTCACGATACACAAATATGTGTCAAGTAGCCTATAATGTCATATTACCAGCAAAGGTGTCTAAACTCATATCACGCTATTACTCTGGTATGACTGCTGTGGCTCATAAAAAATGCAGCCAATGTTGAGTGAATTGTGTGAATTGACTATGCATAATAATATGCACAGCATAATAACCGTTTAATCTTGAATTGCACATAAGAATATGTCTACAGTACAGTGCTATACAACCGTTACAGTCTATATTAATAGCTGCTTTATTCTGTTGCCACTTGTCAAACTGATCACGAAAAGGGAGGTGAATATCAGTGCCCAAAGTTTGCGACTGCCTTGGACTCGCCATGGTATACTGCATGTCATAGACACCCATACCCATCACGTATCTACAGTGTGACAGTGGTTGTGCCTCGCCCCCATATTAAAATTAAGCAGAGGGATTTGAAGGGTGGGAGCCATATGATCAAGATGAAGGGAGGGGCTGAGGGACCAGAGCCATTTGAGTTTAAGGTAGGTGTTCTGGGCCATGTTGACATTAAGGAATGGATAGGGGTATGAGAAACAAGAGCGTTGTTAAAATTCCTCTTGAGAAATTTAAAGAGCGAGAGTTAGGATCAAGTTGAAGGGAGTGGGCCTTGGGACAAGAGTAAATTTCAAGACCCTCAGTCGAATTGTCTGTTGCCAGACCAACTGCTTGTTTGTTGCTAGACGCTTAGTGTCTGTTGCCAGACTCGGCGATGAAGGAGCCAACCCTTTGTTTGTCTGTTGCCACTTGTCAAACTGATCACGAAAAGGGAGGTGAATATCAGTGCCCAAAGTTTGCGACTGCCTTGGACTCGCCATGGTATGCTGCATGTCATGGACACCCATACCCATCACCGTATCTACAGTGGGACAGTGGATTATGCCTGGGCCATGTTGACATTAAAGAATCATTCAGCTTCAAAACGCGCATGCCTGGGACGGTCAAGTGTAGGCCAACAGTAGCCTATTGAGTACAGATTGACGGCATTAATATAGCCACTGAACTGATTACAAGATACCAATCAAACGAGACATTGATCCAATGCTGTTTTAATGTTAGGCCAACGTCTGCGACGCTGGCCCAACATTGAACCAACATTAGATAAATGTACAATGTTTGAGAGAAAGTCCTCTCGCCCAGCAAACGCAAGACATTTGTATGTCATTTATGCAATGTCGGCCCAACGTCTTCGACGTTGGTCCAACATTGCATAAAGTCATACAAATGTTTTGTGTTTACTGGGTGACAATACAAAATTGGGGGTCAAGCAGTTTCCAAATCCCAGCAGTAATACAGTCAGTTTGTTTGCAAGTAGGCGACCAAGTAGGGGCAAAAGACAAGGGCTTTGAATTATTAACTCATAGATGTCGCTCAAGTATATATGAACTTGCTGTGATTTGAGAACTTGCTCTTAATGAGGCTTTGGGTATGAAACGCATATTTAGTATTATTATGGAATAGGGCCTTGGCTTACCCACGGGCACTATTGCCTTCTGGGGGACCCTTGTCCTGCGAATTTTGACAGTTGACTACACCTTTAAGGAATGGATAGGGGTATGAGCTTTGTTTCATTTCTTCCACCGTTTGTTTGTTTGTTGAGTTAGCAAGCCCTTTCAGGCTGCCCGGGCCTTCCGACAATTGTCGATTGCTCTGAAACCTAGGCACGAGACCAAGAGCTACAGACAATCAAATCCCTGAGTAACAGGCTAGACAACCACACTGCGAGTACCTCGACCTCGGCCCCCAGCTCTCTTTCAGTATTCCCTAACGACTACTCGAGGTAGCAATCGAGGCACTGCTAGTGAATAGAGGGAAGAGACCGCTGTACAAGATAGGAAAGATCTCCTGAACTCACCTAACACTTTCTCATGTGAGATCCAGCACTCTGATGAACTACCAAGGGAGCTGCCCAAAAAAGAGGGTATTGGTAGCAGAAAACAGGTGGCGGATTATTTATTAATTTTTTTTCCGCCTGAACATAAAATTTATACTTTTTGAAATTTAGCTTCCAAAAACACAGGATTGTCAACCCTATTCGAAAATAATCCTACTGCCCACTTAGGCCTATTCAGTTTGTTGGGAGTAAGCTTATTTTCTGAAAATGATGTGTCAAAATTTAGGCTACATGCCCCAATGTCTGGGTGTAGGATTTCTAAATATCAAAAGCACGAGCCCAAGAGCTATTTGTCTTCGGATCCCTGAGTGGCAATCTAGCCAAGTGTCACACATCAAGTCATCCAGGCTCAACCGCCAGCCCCCCTTCAGTATTCCCTAACGACTACTCAAGGTAGCAATCCGGGCACTGTTAGAGAACAGAAAGAGGAGACTGTCGTACAAGATAGGAAAGCTGTAGGCCCCTACTGCACTCACAAGACATTTCCACATGTAAGATCCAGCACTCGATCAACTGCCAAGGACAAGTTTGCGGCCCAGAAGAAGAAAAGGTAGGGGATAAGAGTGACGGTTTTTCCGCCTGGACACGAAATTTAGAAACTGTGTAGATTCTGTTTCGAAATTTAGTTTAATAATAATACGATCTCGAAATTTGCGGATCATGCCGAGATTTAGCCTAGACTAGAGTCAAGTCTTCAGGTGAAATGTGCATTATGATTATGTTAGCACTTAGCATTCGACCATTGATTCAGAATGTTCAGCCTTTTCACTAGCCTACTTCTCCCGTCAGCCTTGCCCTGGCCTTGGGACTCCGGATTAGACTAAAAACGAATTAAGGTGAAATTATTATTAGTCTAGATCTAGTCTAGTAAGTTAGACTAAATATTATTATATTATTAGACACCCCTAACTTAGGCCTAGTCTATTATTATTTTATTATTATTATCTTTTTTTTTATCGGCGACTCAAGGACACGTTACGTTGAGACTAAGACAGTTATTAGTTAACCAGGCTGTCACAATTTCCTAAAGCCTACCCTCCGATCTGTAGCCCAAATAGATTAGATCTAGTCTAGATATAATTTTTTTTTTTTTCAGTTTAAACCAACACTTTGAATTTATAAAAAGAATTATGTCATAGCCATTGACTGTGAATATGCTATCTGAAGTTACAAGAGAGGGTGAAAAGAGACTGGTCAATGTTTTAGGAATCGGAGGGAGTGTGAAAGCAACAGCCGACCAGATCAAAGTCACGTGTACAATGACACGAAGGTGACCTATCTAAAAATAGATCTGAATCTGATGCAATAGTCTACTCTTGAGAGGAATTGTAGTCTAATGTTGATATAATACATGCAAATCTTAGTATAATATAATATGTTATTGGCTTAAAACACAGTAAACTGTGCCCTATACACTAGCTAGTATAAACTGAGGTTGAATAAGTCTTAGGTCCGTAGATTAGGCCAATTAAATGAAGACTAAAGATCTTCTGCTGCTAAAGCATCTGCTCTAGTAGGCATTGATGAAAGCAAAATTTCACTTCTGAGTCAACTGTGTGGTCTGCAAGATTCTTAAAGCTACATGTTCGCATACGGTTATATCACCCCCTACGATGTTTCAAATGAATTATGGTTGTATTGTTAGCTATTTTTAGAAAAAAAATCATCACACGTGGTAATATGAACAAAAAGGGTGGGTTAAACATCATTTATATTTAATTCACATGTCACAATAATTTAAAAATGGCGATATTCCTAGCTGACTTATTTGATCTATTTTCACCCATTCAACTGTTCACCTATTCATGCAAATTGTGATTTATCGTAGAAGCGGCTTGGCACGTCTCCCCCTGGCTATAGTGTGAGCCATGGGGTTGGGGGCCCAGTGATCACGATCAGAGTAAGCCTGTAAAATTTTCAGTAAAGCCCAATGTGCCAGCTAGGGTTAGGCTTTTCTGAAGTAGGCTACCGCGACTGTTATACACCAATTAAAATCAATGCATACATTATGGTTCAATTCTCTGTTATTCAATAGGCTCAGGCGAATGATGCAACTACCAATAGAAAATCCAGCTGGTCAGAGGCTCTCGATAAGCAGGCCAGGGCGAAATCAACCAATGCTAATTTTTGCATAAATTATAGTTGAAATATTCGTTATGTCATAGGCTAAGTCGAAGGACGTGCGCTACCAATACAATTTCCGCATGGAAATAAATTATAATATGGAGCGAATTGTCATCACAAATTATAAATGTCACCTTGTTGGAATTGTATTTTGTGATAACTGAATAAGTAACTGCACGTTGTTTCCTATGAAGTGTATGCTCTATGATGTGTATTTACATACTATTATTTTCTTGTGGTTGTGTCATAAATGAATTATACTATGCAGCGACATTACAAATTATAAATGTTAATTTGTTGATAATTTATTTTGAGATAACTAAATAAGTAACTGCAGTTTGTTTTCTGTGAAGTGTATCCCTACTAATATTTATTTACATATATTTTCCTGTCCTTGTGGCTGTAGGTCCGAAACGGTTAAAGCTATACAACACTTGAAACTTCATCACAGAGAACAGTGTGAAGTAAACATTACATTTGACTAAATTAACTTCTTGCTCGCTTTCATTATGGTTAATCACAGAGATGGGTGTGAAGAAACCATATCACATTTTCGAAGTTCTTTTTTTGCTCTTTTTTTGCTCTTTTTATGCACAATATTGGCCCTGTGCTATATTTAGGGAAATTAAATTAAATTAAAAAAAAATACATGTTGAATTAAAATCATTTAACTGTTTCGGTGCTAAACACAACGGGGTGAAGCAGATATATAAGCAAGGGTGCTTTTAGAAAAATTAGAGAAATTTAGAGAAATACTCGCAGGTCATTGCATATATATAGTGGGACAACAGTTTATAGCTATTTCTATTATGTTAATAAATTCGATAATTCTGTCTGTCATAACTGCAACTAAAAAAACTGAAAAGTAGTGCTCTTAGTTCATTTCATTGTGATAACATTTTATCGCTATTGCATGAAACTTCTGGCTGAACTCCCAGCATGCCCGGTCGCTATAAACACAAACACCATCTCAATTGCATGCGAGCGTGCTTTTTTACCACCATCCGTAGTGCCAGTCATCCCAGCTAAACGCGCGGTGGCCCTGAGCCTATGGAGCGCCAAAGTGGACTTTTCCTGCTACTTTTATTTTGTTGGGCACATTTTCATTTGTTGGTGCATTCTTTTTTTCCGGTCCATATGAGCCAATCACCCGACCAAGGACGTTCTATACGTATAGAACGTTCTTGACCCGACCATAATCTCGACAAACTCGATCCGGCATTAGCATCCGGCCGCGAGCCGATCTGTCCACACTGGCTTCCGCGGCACAGAACTAGTGGGTGTAATAAGCTAAAAATAGTTTATAATGGTGATAAAGCTTTGAAATTTTGACACAGTATAGGTATGATGATGTTATATCAGTTTAAGATGGGAGCCCACGAGGAAATTTTTTTGCGATTTTTAGATTTCATGTTTAATGTTTTTGTTTTTAATTTATAAAAAATAACACAATCGACTTTAATTGTGAATTATAACGGAAAAAATGTATTTTGAATCATCTGACTTATTAAGAGGAAGCCAATTTATTGCGTTCCGGAATAAAAAATAAAATGATCTTAATTTAAATTTAAAAAATGTTCACCGCTTCCCTTTTTTCAGTTAAAATTACAGCTATGTCCCTTCACTTACAAATTCTAGATGTGAATCTAACTTGCATGAGAAAATAAAATATTATGTCAAATAAACTTGTTTTCTTCATTTTTATTTACACAATAGGCGCCAAAACTAAAATATCAGCAAAAAAATATATACCATCAAATACCAATTTAAATCATACAATAAACCATCTTCTGTTCTTGTCCAATTATGATCAAAATCTGGTCAAAGTGGGATTAATAAGCTAAAAAAAATAGTGCAAAGTGTGACACATTCAAATATAATCAAGTATAAAGTATTCATACTTGTTCAGCAGCGCGTACTGGATATGTCACTTTGTGGTTGCCAAATTCTTAAGTTATCATCATTATCACACACAGACGTTTTTTTAAATCCCAGTTAGAGCTCCAGAGTGTGTGTGACATTTTATTTGTGGTTTTGTTTTAATATATATGTTATATCACTTTCCAATTACCTAACAATCAATGAAAGTTGTGTCATTTCGTGTCAATGCGGTAACACATATTATAATAATTATTGACTAACAGTTATACCATATCAAAATTCTTTTTCTAATTATCTAAAATCAATGTTAATATTTAAAAAATTGTCTGTATGTGCAGCCATGCACACAACAACATTAGAGACAAAAGTATATATTTATTTCCGTTATATATATCACCTGTGAAAATAGAAGGAAAATTATGTTAGAAAATACAGAGCACAATGTTAATGATATATTATTTATCATTAGCAAATGAAATTGGATCACATAGCAGGTTGATTATTGGCTTGTACCGAACCAATTTTAGTGCAAGAAAAATATTTAATCCGCTTTGTACAAGCTTTACTTTATTTTTTTAGGTGGTTTTCGAGCTGAATCATGTAAAAAGGTACACATCATTAACTGAAGCTTCCAACATGTTCTCAACTTTGATTAACAAATCAAAAGCCTATTGTCACATAAATCAGACCAATTCATATCACATAAACTACACAGGATAAAACTTTTATTTCACACAAGATACATTTAGCTATGCATAGACATAATTTGCAGCCTACATATACAGACACTTTTAAATTTTACTTATTATTTTATTTTTTTTATTCAGTGATTTATTCAATCTTCTATAATATCCAGATTAGTTGGTATAAACATATTTTTATTCACCAGTTACAACAGTACAAAAAAACAGATTGTAGTAATTGTCCTCTTATTATGGGCATATATATGGATGCCTCGGCTGTGGTGAAACAGCTGACCACATGATCACCAAAAACAGCGGATTTCTCTATTCATTTTTCTTTGCCACATACATGGTATTGTTTGATACATTTTTGTATTATGTATGTTTGTCTGTATTAGCGAGGCGCACAACGGGACCAAATATGTTAAAACTTTGATCAATAGGGCCTAAGTCTGAACGATTTACCTTCTTAAGCATAACAATATTACAAATGTGTCTAATCAGTGTAATGATAATATAAAACTCTTCACAAAATAAACGATAAAAAACGTGTTTTCTGTGAGTATTATAAATAAAATGTATGCCTTCTACTTAAGCTAGATATGATTTTATGTAGTAACTATTGTGACGGTCAAGCCCTTGCCTGGTGTAGGTTAGGATGGACCGTGACAGCCGAGCGGTAAGCTGTATGAATTGTGGGCAAGGGAAAAACCGTCAACTCTTGGTTACTTTTAAAGATAAGTATAAGTCTCATAGAAAGCGCACTTTAACCATATTTCACAGAAATAATCCAGAGATATCCAAATTGGGAAACCGAGCAGAAAATATGAATAAAATGAATCCAAATGGGGTGATTTGAATTAAAGACGGCTCATATGGTCATCACCAAATATAGACAGAGGTGATGACCAATCTCAATCAAGTCTTTAAAGGCAGTAAAAACAATTCCACTTATACATAGAAATGATCACTTTATTGTTTGATCAACTATACATGGGCAATAAACTATAACCACTATAACATACTTCATAACTTCACATACTTTACAATATGAAGCAAATATATCAGACATCAATTAACAGGACATTTATTAGGTAATCTGATAAATTCAAAGGAGTGACATTTCCCTTAATATAATTATGTGGACAACTTTGTGTTGTCACAAATACACAAAACTAGTATCGCACTAGTCTTGGGCGACTATTATTGTCAGATACAGACTCAGTTTCTGACCTGAATCTAGATCGGGAGTAAAATTACCCGTAATCTCAATGGACAACCTTTGTGTTGTCCACAAAGACATAAAACTTGTATCGCACTAGTCTTAAATGTGACTAATCAGAAAATACTCAGTTTCTGACCTGAAGAGCAATCGGCTACTCTATAAATATATAAGCTCTCAAAGTTCTGAGGTACTGTCCCTTTGGCGCCGATTTGATGCCAGCCCGGTGTTCAGCACTCGTGTCCCACCAGTACAGTGTCCAAACGTGCACTAATTCCCAATTAGCCAGTGGCACACTTGTCCCTGATGTACCAAGCTACTGCAACTACCAGCTGATCCCTCAAACCTCCCAATGACTACAGACCTATCAAATCCTCACTAACTCATTTACTAAGTGTACACCAATCTTAACAAACAATTATACTCTCACAGTGCTTAACTTGCAGTGGGAGATTTATAACATAACATTTAATAATAGTTGAAACAAGAGCTTAATAAGAGTAACATAGCTACTCTTAAGCAAGTGTAATTGTGGCAGTCAAACTGATTATTTGGCTGTATTTACACTCTCATAATCATATATATAAAATATATATAAGTCTAGGTTAAACTGTCAGATTGCTGACCTAATGTAGTTAATAGCACTGTTTGGACTTTATAATACTAAATTAGAACTTATAGAAGTTTAGACCTAGGACAAAAGTGGCCGCACTGACTATGGTGTATAAAAGACAATTATTGTGTACTAAACATAGTATGATCTATCGACATATAAAATAAGGGCAAGTTATCATAGACATAGATGTGAGCTCTGCTCAAAACACCTCAGTAACTTTCAATTGTAAACTAAGCCTATGTGCTTATACTGGCACACAACACAATACTCAACAAGATTAACTATATTGGCGGGACTTAGTTGTATAGTCGCTACACAGGACAGGGAGTGGGACAGGGTAGCACTGTACAGTAGGGCTGAGTTTTAGCTGCAACCCTGCAGTACAAGTAACAAGTCCAACTAGGGCCTCCATTACTCTGCTGTTGAGTAGGACGACGAGATGCATACACCTCCAGCCGTCCGACTGGAGAGGGCTGTGACTCGCGGCTATTTATAGGAAAGCCCAAGAAGCGGGGGGTGGAGACTGAATGTGGATGTCGCGAAACATGCTGAGCATCCAAAAATAAGGTTCTATAAGCTGATAATTTCACCCGACTATTTAATTACATTCGCGTAGATTAACTGTATAAAATTATATTTATTGCGTGGCGATAAACTTTGTCTACTACACAATATCAGCTGGACAAAATAATCAGACAGGGATGGGAGGAAGCTGTCATGGCTTCCTAAAAATAAACGTGGGCGAGTTAGTTACCCCGAAATTACAATCAATCTACGATTGATTGGAAATAAAACATATATCAAAATCTACATTGTACCTTCAACAATTAAATTACCTAAAATGTAAACATTGCCTCTCGCCGAAAACATGTTTAAAAGGAGACAATTTGTGAATTTTGTAAACTTATTCAAGCGTAACTAATTTTGCCACTGCCAAAAATCAACATCCGGTAGTGATATCGAATGACTTCGTCCCATCACGATCTGGCTTAGTCAGTTCATCCCGGTTATAATCAGAACAAGACTAGCTGATCAAAAGAAAGGAAATAATTTAGTACTGAAGGGTTATTGTAGGAAGAAGGTAGACTTCTACAAAAGTACAAATCCCATGGTCGTCAAACCACCCTCCACTCAGCGTCAGCGTCCTCGCGGACAACATTTCTGACAACCTCGTCAAGGTGGGAGACATGGAAAGTACTCGTTAATTCATAAAAATATAGAGTGCATTAGTGACAAAAATAATATAAAATATTATACCCTATAGTATAAAACATGTTGACCTGAAGAAGAATCACATAACATTAACATAGTATCAATATAGGCCAACTCTTGAAAAGAACAAATTATGACATAAACATGGCCTGAAAAGCGCGTATATAGTATCATAATAAACCTGTAAAGAAAATTCCCTTATACATCAACTCTAAATATCACATTATGAATACATACCTTACAGAAGACATTATCAATACATATTATTAATGATTAACCAGTCATTTTATGCGTATTTGTATACCAAGCCTAATGTCTATACAAATAATAATGTTGTATACAATATAGGTTCAAGAGTCTGGTCTACACTTGTAGAAATAATATGTCACTCATAGTAGTCGGTTCTGCACTGGTATGAAGAATGTCATTGTTTCTTGCTGCTGTTTCACAAGTTCATTGCACACGAGTCGCGTATAAATTTAAAAAAATTAACTTAAAAATGTTCTTTAAAGTTAGCGGAACACTATTGTAGCTGTCGGGGCTCACTTTTTTTCTCTTCACCATTGATGTTGTTGTAATAGTGAAGTCAGCAAAGGAGGTGGTTACCACATTCCATGCAACTGGGTAGGGACAGGGGCACAGTAGCATAGGTGGTAAGACTGCAACTGGATTCCTGGATGAACGCCGATACATGTGTTCCTTCCAGAGCCACTCGGCGGTTGTCGCGTCATCACCATCTTTCCCGTCACGTACTTCCCGGACACTTCACCAACGGGTCAGTTGATCATCAAATTTGGCACTTTGTTGGATCAAAAATTGCAATTTGACTGTTCCCTGAAAATATAGAGAAAGTGAGTGGTCGATCAAATTATAAGCAAATAAGGCGGTATTTAATTTATAAGGTGGTCGTTCCCACTCGACAACATTTTATGCTGGAGTGGTCGATCCAGGAGGAAATAATCAACAAAAATATGGTATAGCAGAAATAAATTTGGCCATTCCCTCTCACATTTCGATGTTAAATGAGCGGTCAGTCCAACAATTTATTTCTAAGGCTATGTAATAAATTTATTTGGAATTAAGTTATGTGTCTGTTTAGGACAGTTGAGGTAGGACTACTAAGACAAGACACAGGTTTGCAAGGAGTAAGACAGTCTTTGAACAGAAATCAAGAGTTTTAATTCCTGAAAACAGTAGCTATCCCAACCATATGTGCTAACCCACCATTTGTTGTTCACATGAAACCTGGGCTTTTCACTGGCTGCTAGATTGCATGGGTCTTGATGACCCTCTACTCGGTCGGAGTCTACGTTTTGATTTTTGAAAGAATAAGTAGCACAATAGTTACTACTATTCCTGAGTAAACCCAACAGCATCAACAGAAGTTGAACTATTCCCATCACTGTACCTTCTACATGAAGCTCCTCTGACTGGAAATGCTTATATTTGGACACACAAGCTATTGAAGTGTCCAATTTAGCAACTTCAGGAGGTTTAATCTCCACATCTGATGACAGAATTGTCATTCCGGTGGTAGGTACAGATTCTACGATGCTAACTGTAGTACATATATGTGGTTTTATTACTTCTATGGCATGTAAATTGCTAGAAGTTACAGTAATTACACACTTTTCTGTATGTAAGGTGTGAATGTCCAGGGCAACAGTCTCCTCATCCACAATCAATTCTTTTAACACTTCAGAGTGTGCTACTTGTTGTGTGAGTGGAGGGGCTACCAATTGGTCTTTTGGAAAGGTCTCTGATAGAATTATACTATTTTGTGATGGCTGAGTAGTAATCACTACAGGGTGGTTAACAATATCTTCCACACCGGGATAACGAATTGATCGAGGTGGAGGTAATAGTTTAATGATCTCCATTTGAGTCCATCCCTCAAGGGAGGCCACATTCTCTAGCATATCATGGTACACTTGCCAAGCTTCTCCTGTAACAGGTGGCCTTGTGTAATGACTGCGAGTGCTGGGGTGCTTGACCTTTTGGCACACGGTGCGATTAAGAAAATCATCTGAACATCGAGTGTCACTTTCAACATGCTGGAATTCATTAAAAGTTGGTCTACATAATGATAGTTGGTTTCTCATTACATGTGGCTCATCACTACAAATATATTGTGGGGGATTAGATCCATGACTATAAAGAGCCGGATCAGGACCAGGATGTGCAGCAGCAAATCTCTCTATTGTAGCCAGTATTCTGATATAAACAGGATCTGGTACAGGTTGTGTCTGCCAACTAGAATGATTCGGGCTACTTGATGCACACATAACTGAATCTTGCAGGCCCTGCATTAAATCTGTCAAATTAGTTTTCATTCTTTCACCAAATGTGAAAACTGCCTGTTGCAACTTCTCAGTCTGTACGCTAAACAAGGCTGCCAAATCATCTTGGTTTTCACTGATACATGCCTGGGGAAATATTTCAGAAAGAGGGGTGGATGGTGCCTGGTTATAGGCCAACCCGCTGGGTTGTGATACAACTACCTCAGTCTGAATTTTCATTTTCATATCAGCTTCACTGCTATCCTCAGCAAGCATAACATGTTTATGCTGGTAATGCAACATCTCTTAAAATTTGATTTGTCAAAATAAGGTATGACTCTATGAAAGCAATTAATTGCTAACTAGTATAATTGCTTGGGCCCGCATTGGCTGTTTATGATGACAAATATCACAAATATATTTGGATCAAGTCACTATCTATAACTCACTACTAACTATATGTGATATTAGTGCCTTAATTAGGGCTTGCAATAAAAAAAATCTGCAAAGTACTTTTCTTCAAGCACAACAATTTCTCGCAATGTATATCTACTCAAATACCGGCCATCGACATCACTTTAATGTGTCATAGGACCTGGTATGAGTATTCTGAGAACTATACACTTATATAGTGAATGATTTATTTTCAAAGAGACCCAAGATTTTTAAATCTCAATTTTGCAATGTCAATAATCTTGAAATAAATTTGTGTATTTGTGCAAAACTCAAATTAGCAGAGATTTGATCACTGGATCAGCGAATTATTAATCGCTAGCCTCTGACAACAGACAAGAGTGTCACGTGGTGCGATCTTGCAAAATATTTTATTCAATAATTATTTTTTTCAAAAACATATATCTTAGCATGGGCTTGATCACAGGATCAGCAAATTACAAATTTGCCAATGCCACCTGGCTAACACCAGAAAAGAGTGTCACATGGTGCGATTATTGCATTAACTATAGAGTGAACAAGCTATTTACAGGGAGTTTTTTTAACTCAACCTTTTCCAAAATGGATATATCACTCAATTATCTAGAACAAATGAATGTTATCACAAGATAAAAATAAAATAAAACGCTATCGCCAAAATATGTATTCTAGTCCACATATGTGGAAAAAAAAATATTTATCAAATGTATTTTAGCGGAGGTTCGATCACTGGATCAGCAAATTTGCAGTTTGCCTATATTACCAAACTGACACAAGAAAAGAGTGTGTCACGTAGTGGGATTCTTACATTACACATTAAAATATAATTTAGGCAGGGGTTCGATCGCTGGATCAGCAAATTTAGAAATCACAAATTTTATTATAAATTTGCCAATCCCACTTGGCTGGCACCAGAAAAGAGTGTGACGCGGAGTGGGATTATTACATTAAAATCTCTCTGGCATGGGCTCGATCACTGGATCAGCAAATCTATCAATCAAAAATTTATAGATTTGCCAATCCCACTTATCTGACACCAGAAAAGAGTGTGACGGTCAAGCCCTTGCCTGGTGTAGGTTAGGATGGACCGTGACAGCCGAGCGGTAAGCTGTATGAATTGTGGGCAAGGGAAAAACCGTCAACTCTTGGTTACTTTTAAAGATAAGTATAAGTCTCATAGAAAGCGCACTTTAACCATATTTCACAGAAATAATCCAGAGATATCCAAATTGGGAAACCGAGCAGAAAATATGAATAAAATGAATCCAAATGGGGTGATTTGAATTAAAGACGGCTCATATGGTCATCACCAAATATAGACAGAGGTGATGACCAATCTCAATCAAGTCTTTAAAGGCAGTAAAAACAATTCCACTTATACATAGAAATGATCACTTTATTGTTTGATCAACTATACATGGGCAATAAACTATAACCACTATAACATACTTCATAACTTCACATACTTTACAATATGAAGCAAATATATCAGACATCAATTAACAGGACATTTATTAGGTAATCTGATAAATTCAAAGGAGTGACATTTCCCTTAATATAATTATGTGGACAACTTTGTGTTGTCACAAATACACAAAACTAGTATCGCACTAGTCTTGGGCGACTATTATTGTCAGATACAGACTCAGTTTCTGACCTGAATCTAGATCGGGAGTAAAATTACCCGTAATCTCAATGGACAACCTTTGTGTTGTCCACAAAGACATAAAACTAGTATCGCACTAGTCTTAAATGTGACTAATCAGAAAATACTCAGTTTCTGACCTGAAGAGCAATCGGCTACTCTATAAATATATAAGCTCTCAAAGTTCTGAGGTACTGTCCCTTTGGCGCCGATTTGATGCCAGCCCGGTGTTCAGCACTCGTGTCCCACCAGTACAGTGTCCAAACGTGCACTAATTCCCAATTAGCCAGTGGCACACTTGTCCCTGATGTACCAAGCTACTGCAACTACCAGCTGATCCCTCAAACCTCCCAATGACTACAGACCTATCAAATCCTCACTAACTCATTTACTAAGTGTACACCAATCTTAACAAACAATTATACTCTCACAGTGCTTAACTTGCAGTGGGAGATTTATAACATAACATTTAATAATAGTTGAAACAAGAGCTTAATAAGAGTAACATAGCTACTCTTAAGCAAGTGTAATTGTGGCAGTCAAACTGATTATTTGGCTGTATTTACACTCTCATAATCATATATATAAAATATATATAAGTCTAGGTTAAACTGTCAGATTGCTGACCTAATGTAGTTAATAGCACTGTTTGGACTTTATAATACTAAATTAGAACTTATAGAAGTTTAGACCTAGGACAAAAGTGGCCGCACTGACTATGGTGTATAAAAGACAATTATTGTGTACTAAACATAGTATGATCTATCGACATATAAAATAAGGGCAAGTTATCATAGACATAGATGTGAGCTCTGCTCAAAACACCTCAGTAACTTTCAATTGTAAACTAAGCCTATGTGCTTATACTGGCACACAACACAATACTCAACAAGATTAACTATATTGGCGGGACTTAGTTGTATAGTCGCTACACAGGACAGGGAGTGGGACAGGGTAGCACTGTACAGTAGGGCTGAGTTTTAGCTGCAACCCTGCAGTACAAGTAACAAGTCCAACTAGGGCCTCCATTACTCTGCTGTTGAGTAGGACGACGAGATGCATACACCTCCAGCCGTCCGACTGGAGAGGGCTGTGACTCGCGGCTATTTATAGGAAAGCCCAAGAAGCGGGGGGTGGAGACTGAATGTGGATGTCGCGAAACATGCTGAGCATCCAAAAATAAGGTTCTATAAGCTGATAATTTCACCCGACTATTTAATTACATTCGCGTAGATTAACTGTATAAAATTATATTTATTGCGTGGCGATAAACTTTGTCTACTACACAATATCAGCTGGACAAAATAATCAGACAGGGATGGGAGGAAGCTGTCATGGCTTCCTAAAAATAAACGTGGGCGAGTTAGTTACCCCGAAATTACAATCAATCTACGATTGATTGGAAATAAAACATATATCAAAATCTACATTGTACCTTCAACAATTAAATTACCTAAAATGTAAACATTGCCTCTCGCCGAAAACATGTTTAAAAGGAGACAATTTGTGAATTTTGTAAACTTATTCAAGCGTAACTAATTTTGCCACTGCCAAAAACCAACATCCGGTAGTGATATCGAATGACTTCGTCCCATCACGATCTGGCTTAGTCAGTTCATCCCGGTTATAATCAGAACAAGACTAGCTGATCAAAAGAAAGGAAATAATTTAGTACTGAAGGGTTATTGTAGGAAGAAGGTAGACTTCTACAAAAGTACAAATCCCATGGTCGTCAAACTATTCAAATTTGAACTATGTGACATGATAGATAAATATAATTTATATTAGAATAATTTACCTCATTTTTGTTTAATTCACCATTTTCACACACGATTTAATTTTTAAAAAAATAGGATAAAATGATTAAAAGATAATTGAGTCACATGTATGCGAACGTTGACACTTTTATCATATAAATGATCTATTCGCTCAATATAATGCAGCTTACCAAATCTATTTCGTATAGCCCAGACTATCTGAAACTAAAGGTTTGAGCCACTGATTGCGACGGTACAAATAAGTGTAGTAACTCATATGGGCGCTCACGGCTGAGGCATGGCCACAGTTTATCAAGTCAAAAATAGCTTTGTTAGAATCAGCAGCATTTCACCTATATTTAGCCATTTTAAGCTTGTTTTCAGCTACGTCGTTAACATTTTATGGGGATGTTTTCAAAATGAGTGTGTAGATCGCTCTCACGCATCGCCATGATAACAAAGATTGATTTCCCTGTTCAAAAAAATTCACAATCCACGCCCACATCTTCGCGGTGTACAGCTTTCCACGATTACACTTCATAGACCTCATCAATATAAACACAGCAAAACATTTTTTTCACATTTTTTTCAGAGGTCTCCCAGGGTCTCCCATCTTAATATTAAAGAAGATATATTGAAGTACACATCCCCAAATTTTGACAGCTTTATAATTTTTTTAAACTATCAGTTCTAAATATCGAGCTTATTACTGTATATACTAAACACATTAAATCTCACAACGCGAAATACTAAGATATTCCATATTTATAAAATAATTAAACAGGATAATGCACAATCATAAAACGAATTAGAACGCACAACTAATGTTCATTCAAAATTATATTAAATTAAGTATAATAAATGAGAGTTACTGTGGGGTTATATGATATACGTACTATAGTCGTACTGAATGAAAACAATATCCAAGAAATTTGTTTTCCGCATTGTAATAAGTGGAAATTAAACAAACTACAAATGAAAACATATACACCATATACACATATACACCAGATGGCATGTGAGACGGGAATAGTGAGTGAAATTTGTTGTTTAACTGTTATGTTGTGACGGAGCGTGCAACGCGTCGCCACCCTGCGCGAAAATAACATAGATACACTGGTTTCAACGTTAGCTCGTCGAGGCCGCCATTAACGTGATCGCCCAGCCACGTTGAGAAGGGAGAAACAAGGATAGGCCTACTTCTCTGAAAAACCCACGCAGGATCAGCGGGGCTCGAATGCGGGACGCGTGCATGACTGGCGAGGCAATCAGGCGAGGCGGTCTAGCTGTCAATGCGCCACTTCCCCTTCCCTGTTATTTAGACTCTATTACCAAGTTACATACTAGCATCAAAGGGGATAGGCTCTTTGCTAGCATGGAGGCATATCACCCATCCTGCCATACGAAGCGTAGCAAATAAAGAAAACGGCGATGGCGCGTCAGGAAACGTACAGGACACAATGGCGATCATGTACCTCCCCGAAATTAAAATGGCCACAAGGTAGGAGCAAAAGGCTTAAGATATAATTCCCGAGACACTGATTCATTCTCAGCAATCATTCATGTTAAACAAAATAATGCTGGTATTAAAACAATTTGTTGTTTTTAAGTGTGTCTCTGATTTGCATGTTACAGTTGTTATGACAAGAGGTCTATACTAGTTGAAAGCCAATGCAATGGCATATTTGATCTCGCCAGCTTCCTAAAACACGTTGATGTAAATATAAAATTAATGTTCATAACACAACAAATACAACACATAATATTTAACCGCAATTAAAAAAAAACATTGTTACAATTAAATTATTTAAATGAGTCTCCAGACCAATATACTATTATGTATTAGTATGATCTTTTATGTCGAAAGGTGTTTTCTGAGGGATAAAAACGATTTGCCGACATATTCTGTTTGGTTAGAGTCTCTAATTTGCGAAATGTTTCTATTTTTTTTTTTGGTTGCCCTTTTTGCGGCGATATAGTTTTTTATCTGTCAATATAGCCAATATGGCCAAAACTGTTGCACTATTTATCAGAAAAAGATGTGTAGTACCACTCTTCAAATTGTAGTTGGCCTGCTAAACTAATCTCTGCCATTATTTTGATATCATGCTCGTGCATAAATCCAATAAGATGGTCGCCACTGCTTCACTTTTCGTCAGCAAAGGGTGTGTAATACCGCTTGTCTATGTGAATGTGGTATAAGAAAGTTATTTCTGACATTATTTGTAATTTTTATGTCTTGTTTTTTCATAAATCCAATTGAACATGCATGACCAAATTGAACAATACTGCGAAATTCGCTTAGTACAGTACCCTACAGTAGGCCTAGCCTATACTGCAGTATAGGCTATAATGGTGTCAATACAGTGTAGCAAGGACGGTTATTTCACAAGTCATTTATCAACTATAAATATTTCTAGCGTGATATAAATGCATGTACAACGTATTGCCATGGGAATGAATTCTAACAAAATGTTGAAAAGGTATGAGGTGAAAATTGAGAAAATTTAAAACTAAGGGTTGAATATTTTCAGCCATATTTAATTTATCATGACCATGTGACAAAATAGTGCGCGAAGGAGTTTTTACTGTGCAAAAATAAGTTTGAAATATGGTACTAATACCAGTATTATACCTTTTTCTGCAAAAAGACGAACATTTGTATTACAAGATGGTGATGATAGACATCTGAGATTAATAGTTTATATGCTCGGACTTGACGTCCGAAGAAGAAAATAGTGTCGGAAATGAGTCTCGCATACATCGTTTTCTGTCAGAAAGGTAGTAAAATATATATATATATATTACAAGAGAGCAGTGGCGGTAATCTTGAATTTATGATCGAACAGTACTTCAAAACAAGAAAATAGTGTCTAAAATAAGTTTCTCATGCGAAATATGGCCTGCTTCAAAAAGTGGTATTTCACATCATTTCCTGTCAAAAAGAAAATAACCAATATATTTTACAAGATGGCGATGGCGGCCATCTTGGATTTATGAATGAACAAGGTCTCAAAATTAAAAATAGTGTCAGAAATGACTTTTTCATACGAAATTCACATTGGAAAGTGGAATACGTCGTTTTCCGGCAAAAAGTAAAAATAGATATCTTGCAATCTCGCTATAAAAAAATAGTGTGAGAAATAATTTCAACATGCCGAATACAATTTGAAAAGTGGTACTACACATCTTCTTATGACAAATAGCACAAAGTTTCGGTCATATTGGTATTTAAAAAACAAAATGGCCGACAAAGGGGAAATTAAAATAAAGGAAAATTTGGAAACATATCATTTCGCAAATTAGATATCTTGATGAAACTGGGATTAAATCGCTTTTACCCCTCTAAAAACACACAGCCCGTTTGTCGTAAGAAATCCTACTATGGTATTAAAACATATTTTAGGTTATAATTACCATCTCATCAGTAGTTCCATTACGTACGTAAACTTAAATGAAAAAATTATGCTCTCTGGAGGGATGTAAATAGATCAATTCCCAATTATTTGGTTATAATAATATTCTTATGTAAAAAATTCCAATCTTCTTTGTGTCCCTTAAACATTCAATATATACAAAATAATAAAATAATCAAATATGATAAACAAAGAAAACAATTACAACATATACTATGGATACGTACAAGCAAATATGACGAGCTAAATACAGTACTGATTTCACAAAATGGGACAAATTTTTCATCAGTGGCTGGCCTGCGTTAACGCTGGCCAGCCCGTCATTAGCCCGGGCGCAAGCCCGGCGAGACAGGCGCAGAATTGGTTGCGCCCAGCGCATGAAATGGGCTCGAGCCCCCACACGGTTCGGGCCAGGAAAATATACCCGCCCAAATCCTACTTGGGCTTGCACCCAGTATACTGTGTGGCGGCTAACATGGATGCTGTGAACCATGTGTCATCTCGCCGGGCTGGCCAGGCTCGCTCTGGGCAAGACAGGGCGCGCTCAGCTTGACCACATTCAGCATCATCTAAACAGCTCTGAGTTGATCTAAACGTGCAATAATTGAGTGTCCGTACGCGTATACATCTAGACCTGTTGCAGTCCTCATTTATTTCTGCTTAGCCATTTAGCATTTAGCCTTTAGCATTTAGACATTATCTTTAGTATCGGAAAAGCAGTTCAGTGTATAAATTCAGAAAATGGGTGGTTTTATGAAGCTACGGTCACTGGAATAGACCTAACTGAAGATGAAAAGCAGACACCTGGAAAGTCAGGCTCGCCCGGCGCACCGGTCGAGCTTGAAACTGGACCAGACGAGAAGCGCGCCTGACTAACACATACAGGCGTTGACTCAATTCGCCGAGGCTCTAGATTGGCTTGAGCCCCGGCGATATGAGCGCGGCTCCAGTTATATGAACTTATACCAAAACGCACATTGCGGCCCGGCTAAAGGATTTTATAACTTTGGGCGCATACATGCGAGCCCCAAATGGGGTGGGGAGAGAACATGGGGCTAGCCCAGGGCTAGCCTGCGTTAGCCGGGGCTAGCCCCACTGAAAAAGCTTGTCCCATTTTGCTAAATCAGTACTGTACAACAAAATAGCGTAGTTACTACACAGCTTGGGGGGTGGATATAAGCCTATATACGTATTATATATATATACAAGTGTTAGAAAATAATTGAAGCTATCTGTATTTATTTGTTTCTATGTTCTTTTTATTATACAATTGTTTGAATTTAGTTTTCATGTTTCTGGAAATGCATTTTAAATCATTAGGCATTAATAGAAAACAGATTTATGATGTGTGAACGAATATTGTTTTACTTGCTGAAGATCTGAGCGGATAATTTGAGTGATATTTGATATTAGTACACATAATCTTTATCATTTGGGCGCATCACGAATCACTGTTTTATTACAGACCAGATCGACCCGCTTAAAACAAATCGAATGGCAATCATTTTAACTGTTGAGACATATAACTAGTTTGCTTGTAGTTAGCGGAGGTGTTTCTAATAGCTACAGTAACATGGCTACAGATTTAGTGACAAATTGTTGTTTTATTATTTGACACCCGTCGCATCGCATCTAAACTTACAATATTGTATTATCTCATTTTCTGATAGATGGCCAACTGTTTTTTGCGGTATGGTGATATTTAACTTTCCGCCTAGTGTAGGGCCACTGATTTGAAACACCCACACCATATTAATTTAACATGACACATATTTCATAATTTTCTTGTTGGGCCCATCATGTCCTTGAATTGTACAGTAGGCTCGCGATGTTTCATATAATATTCCTCTTCCAGTCACAAGTAATTAAAATCTAGCTCCTGTCACTCTTCCACGTCGTGCAGTAATGAGCTAAAATTATTTTCAGTCATTGTCTGAGACTTGAGTTAATAAAACGATTAGGACCATTCATGCTTGGGATCTATTGGGGTCTTAGACTGCATTATCTCACGTCATAGATCAAAAATCAATTTGTGTCTGATCAGTGAAATCTGAAAGTACGAACCGACCTTTTTTATTTGCACACTAAAAAAAATACACAATGCATACATCTTAACAAACTAAACATTCGTATAACTTTTGTACAACGTCAGCCCAACGTCTTCGATGTTGGTCCAACATTCTACAAATGTCAAATGTTTTGTGTTAACTGGGATAGGCCAATTGTGTTAAAAAATCTTTTATGAACCATACAAAGGTCAATCTATTTTATATAGGTGGCTTAATGCTAGCGACACTTGCTAGAGTCTTATTATCGATCTGTACGTCTAAAATTAATCTATTTAAATATCGTGTATTGTGTTTGATTTGTTCTTCATTCTATAAGATAATTCGATGTCGACACTAAAAAGATCACATTTATAGGTGGTTTCGTGTGGTGTGTAATAACACATTTAAAGTTCTAGATGTAGCCCTAGGGCTCAATATTTTACAATTCCCACCACTGCTTGTAATAAGTTTATCTCAGCTATATAAGTGCTGCCAAAAAACACAATATGATAGTTAAATTGATGAGTGTAATGTGAACATAATTAGCCGCTGATGCTGTACCAGTTGTTATTTTCACCACACGACTGAAGCGGTTTCCACTGGCCGATCTGGAAATACACAAAAAAATGAGTAAAAAGTAAATCAAAGTACATCAACAATTACAGTTCTACCTACAATAGGCCTTGATTAGTGATCAGGGATGGGGTCAAATACGTATTTGTATTTGCGTATTTGTATTTGAATCTTCCGTATTTGTATTTGTATTTGATTTTTTTAAAAGTCCTGTATTTGTATTTGTATTTGATCCCTGTATTGATGATTTGATCAAATATAATTCAAATACGTTTATTTTAACAAAGTTAACCCATCGAATTCAACAATAATAATGAAATTGACAATATATATATTTTTTTAAATAACATCATATAAAATTTCTTTTTTCATCATCCATGCAAGTTGAGACACATTTGTCCATTGATCATTAAAATGTCAATGCAGCCAATCCACCTTTTCAGTACAAAAAAATCACTGTTTAATACAATTAGCGTTTCTATTGAGTACAATGTTTCGCTGAGCTCGCATTCGATATTGGCACACATACTGCTTATAATATTTGTATATATCTGGATGAGCTGCCAAATTGATTTATGTATTATTATTTTGCTTTAACATTGCATTATATTCGATGATATAAGCCTTGCATGGTGGTAATTATATGGTGCTCCAGGACTGGTGCGCCTGTGTTGGGCATGTGTTCCAAAATCAGTGGAGTACAGGGTTGGCAAAAACCCGGGTATTAATATTAATATTACCCGGCCTACTGGGCAATAATGGGCAGTATGGATAAATACGGGTTTTAATAGGCAATGATGGGCAATATTGGACGGCTGCCTATATTCTCCATTTCATACAATTTTTAATTCAGACCCCCTGATACCTATGTTTGCTTTATTTACAATAAAAATATTAATTTAATATCAGTGAAGATGTCATATTATTTAATTAATATTAACAACAACGTATGTTATACATGTAATTTCAAGTGAAAACTGTGTGTGGGAATATAAGTGGTTTATGGCATAAATTATCTCAACAACATGTTGTTTTCATGTGTATACACACACTGCAGTTGATGAACCCTTTGAGGCTGGTATTTTCGGTTATTATAAAAGTACATAATCTAATATAATTTATCATCTAATTTAATTTCTTATCAAACATAATTTATTATTAGATGAGGAAATAGGCCTACGCTGTCACTAATAAATGATGTTCTCAAATTCAAATTTGTAGAAAAACATTATTTGTTATAAACTCGGTAAACTGGGAAAGGAGGAAAACAACGATAGGCTTTTAAATAATATAAATACGAACCCTAGACCACAAACGCTAATTCCCGTGTCACATGTCGCCTTCCGAGATCAAAGCTGCATGGCCATCTTGGACATGGGTTGTTTTTTATCTTACAAACACGATACATTAAATCAACATCGACTTAACGTTGCTCCACAGTTTGTGATGCTGGCGAAAACAAGAAAACTGCATTGGGTAAAAATCTGCCGGCCGAATTAGGTGTTTCTCAGGCGCGCTGCAATCACACCTATTGAGTTCCCCGTCTGGAGGCGTCTACACATTACGTAACAAAAAGCCCAGCTCAAGGAGAACGTCGCTCTGATTGCACATTTAGAACCCAAATGGTTTCATGGTACGTCGAACGAGCAGTCGTGCATGACTTTTAATCGCTCATAATCGCTAGCAGCTCACAAGGGGGACCCTGTTTAAGGGGTTTAATTCTCAAAGATAAAAAAGCGTGATCTAATTGATAGCCTATCTATCACTTTCATACACCAGCGATGGCTCAATTCTTGCCCGGCTCCTGACGCATTGAAACGATGTTGCGCCAATGTCTACGGGTTTATATAATATGTGTGTCATCTGTATACAGTGACAAACGTGTTGATGGCAGGACTGCGCGCCCAGCAAACACGAGACATTAATACAATGTTGTTTCATTGCTGGTCCACCGTCTGCAACGCTGGCCCAGCATTAAAGCAACATTGGGTCAGCGTCTCGAGTGTGCTAAGTCATAACAACCCTTTCGTCTCATCAGTCCAATTTCACAGATCGTGAAAATTTTAAAATATGAAACGATTATGAAACATAGCCATATAGATATCAAAGTCAAGATACGTTTTAGATCATTGAGTACCTCGCTTAATAATGTCATTTCATTTTCTTTAAATATGTATTATGTTAGATGACATATTTATACGGAATATTTAATATGTTATATATGCGAAGTTAAATTGAATTTGACGATATGGTTAATACATCACCTGGGTGTGAAGGTGTCATCACTGCGTTAATCCGTCGTTGAAGAAATGAACCACCTTACGATTACATGCAGATAATATTTATACTGCTGGTCGGGTAATATTTGCCTGTTAGAATGTTTTTTTGGATTATTCGTGAGGTTTTAAACTCAATTTATTTCTGCCTTGATGAAAATTAGTCTCCGAACAGTATAATGTCACAGGGTCAGTAGTCATGGTAGTGCTTAAGCTGTGGAATCACAGTCGCCCCTTGATCTATTTGTTATCAACACCACACAGTGTTAACTCTTTAAGCGCTAAGTTATCTAATCCGAATTTTAACTAACTTGAAGTTGTGTCTCGCTACAGCGACCCACAACTCAAATTGGGTGACACTTTTTCATAATATTTTAAGTTTACACCAACTCTTTGGAAATCTGTATGTTCAAACATTCATTTAATACCCGATTTGTGATTTAACCCGCTGATAAAACACGTCACAAACTATTAAAGTCGTGTGTAGCGCTCAAAAGGCTAAGAGCCATCACTAAACACACTATGACTATCACTAATAGTGATTTTATTGCCCATTAAATTGTGACAATGGTAGCTCAATTTTCTATATGACACGGGACTGAAGCGTACGGATTCAATAATAGAAAGTGTTTTGTCACATCGGCTTCCCTCCAGAAGTAAGACCTTATTCAACACTTAAAATAGTTTATATTATATGTGTGTTTTATTACTTTAGCAAGCGCAATGGCCATTAAGAACTATTTTCCGGATGTGGAAATTCGTACTGATTTATGTCACTTCTGTTACCGGACAATTGGGCAAATATTACAAATAACTAATTCAACTGTTTATTTTTGAAACCAATCATAAAAGAAGGGCTGGAGGCAAAAACGTCCAATGCCACACAGTCACCATTTTGAATAAATCGCATCTGAACGTTTGACACCCTGTCCCAATAACAGCAAATACTGCATGAAAATGTGAAGAGCATGGCTATAAAGTCTGTACATATACATTTACGTTTCCCTTGTAATATACAATATTATTTTCAGGTGAAAACAGCACATCGTGGCAATATAGCGACAGATGAAAAGCCGAAGTTGGGACCACGCCCTGACGCTGTGGCCCTCCTCTGACATTATATTCCAAAATGTAATAGAGCAGGGGCATGAACAATTGTGGCTTCAATTTTGCGCTGGTGAAAAGAGATCAATGCTCCGATTACACAAATTTGTTCAAAACCAGGGTGTCTCCCTTGCCAGAAATGTAGCTAAAATTCCACAGGGGTTGATCACATGAGTACGATAAGATGGGTTCAAAGCACGCTGGCTTGAAATGTGACCCTGCTCGATAACTATGTCAGCTATAAAACTTTGCGGAAAATGAATATCTCAGCAAACAGGATTTGACACTCGTAAAAGCATAAGGCCTACTTCGTGAAAGTCTGGGCTGGTTTTAAGTCAAGCAGAACTATAACTACATTTAACGATCTTCGAAACAGTCATATACCAACTCTTCAATAATCATGGGTATTGATGGCCTACCCCCTACAAGTTCAGTTGTGCATGCACACATACGCTATGTGTCTATAACCTTCTAGAAGAAAACCGAAATGAGAGTCTAAACCCTCTTGATTATGGATGTGAAGAACATTCGGGGGCTTTTTTTCTATCTAAATGTATAATGAGATGTCACCAAACATTCTCAGATTATGTCACTGTTCTGGCAAGTGTGACAAACGATGTGGCTGTAAGGGTGCTGGATTTAATTGTGTACTATTTTGTCACAAGGATGGACATGCATGTGTCAATAAAAGTAAGACGGAAGGTATTGTTAGTGAATCAGTTACATGATGAGCAATTTAATTATTTTCGGGTAGGAGTTCTCACAATAAAACATATTATCTACCAAAATAAATACCGTTTGAATGGAGTTCTAAATTATTTTATTCGATACAGAATGCCGGAAAACATATAGTTAGACATATTATTCATTAAAATAGACAAAGATAAATTATTGTGAAATCGTTATCTCAAGAACCGCTGGTCTGAATAAGGTAATTTTGTATGTAGGCATGTACCACGAAATGGAAAGGTGTTAGTCATGATTTTCGAGATTATCAGTTCAGTGATATTGTTAAGTAAAATGCAGGGGATGCATTCGTATTCACCTAATAGCGGACCACATCTCTAGTTATGCCATTGCAAATGAGAGCAGGTGATGGTATTTTCAGAAGCATGCATTATGATCTGCAGTGGATATTGAACATTGTAGGCCTACAATATGACTATGTCATTTAAATGGAGACTTCAATAATGAAGTAACAACTACTGTCAGTTAGTGATTGAAATAGTGTACCAATACCATATATTTTAAAAAACGTCACTTACTTGGTTCTGAACCAAAATGCTTCGCCTCCGCTCATTTTTTGATCAGTAAAATCTTTCCATCCATCCTCAGATGATGTGCTGTACTGGATTGCTAGCCCAGGATAAGCTGTGTTGGCGCGCACAGTCAAATCGTCATCCACCCTGTAAACAAGATTATAAAATGTTTGTTTGTTATTAAATCGGGTCAGAGTGTCCACTGTGTACTCAGCATCAAGAGACAATAAAAGTTTCCCAATCGGTTTTTATTCGGTTATTAGACGATTCACTTTCGTACTTGTAAATATTTGTCGCTAAATAAGCTCATGCCCCCCCCCCTCTGAAAAAGTTGGACACATAGATAGAAATATTGGATGACCGCCACTGGCCAATGTAAAAACATATATTTTGCACAGTCACACATAATATTGCCATATAATAAACATTTTCAGTGATTCTACACGAAGAAAAACTTCCTAAAGTTCCTAATACCTAATTTTTGCTCTATAGCTTAAACAATACTAAATTCCAGATGATTTTTTGGGTAAAATGCAACATAAACTGGATTAGGATAATCATGATCATCTATACCTGGCGCACCGCCTCATCGGTTAAAATAATTATGATTATTAGGTGTGGAATGGATGCCATGAACACTATTAGCAAATAAAATGATTTTCTGCCCCTCATATAATTCACGACGGACCTGAAACAGCCAGTTCCGAAAAAAATATTGCATAAAATAATTATGTTGTACATTTTATGACCCCATAAACGAAGTTCCCAGCACAATTTTTAATTAGGCTGGCTCTACACAGTCATATTTCCTGACCAAAATCAGCTATGATCTGGTTTTGATGCATTATTTGAAGCGTTAACACCGTGACTGATGAACTATTAAAACAATATTATCAAAGTTTTTGAATGGAATAAAAACATGGAATTCATTTTATGTTTTTTAAGCATAAAATCTATCATAATTATGTAGCTGTGAAAGGACATCTTAGAAAGGAGCTGCTGAGAATATGCCTCTATATTAGTTTGTTTCATAATAATTACAATAGTGTAAGAATATGTAATTTGTACTTTCATGTACAGCCTTACTTAACACCTGGAGGTGGCACAGCGTATTTGATGTTCATTGTATCAAGTCGAGCTAGCTCTTTGTGGCCTAAAGTGTTAGCGAACTTTTCCCAGTCTTCTTTCCGTGCAGCAGCGTTAATAGAACTTTCAGAGCCTTCCCATCCTGCTTTATGCCATGCCCTCTCTGCCAATGCAAGCACACGCGGGAAGATCATATACTCGAGCTGCTCCTTGGTTCTCACGGTCTCACTCCACAAATGACCTTGTATTCCTATCAAGAACGCACACAGGAGATTGTGAATTATACAGTAGCCTACATCACTATATTTGAGACAAATAATTTTGCAGTAGGCCTATATACTTTTAGCTAAATATACCTAGTCAAATCAATGTGAAATAAAAAATACGCTGCTCATTGCGCATTAGTATTATACAACACACGATTCATTTGAATGAGCGAGAGAGCTGATAAGCTGACTACAGCGGTAGAAACAAAACATTGAAGACAATTTGTTTTCATCTAATCCCTTCATTATGACAGAAACCTTTTAACAACACAACCCCCTGACATGTATAGTGGTAACATGTTCAGAAGTGCATATAAAATTGCCCTACCTATAATGTTTTCACTTTCTGTCAGTACTTCGCATATATTTTCGCCATTCTCATCTTTGCATACATTGTCTTTAGTCAGGGGGTCTCCCATGCGACTAACGTCTATGTTATTGTACATATCCATAGCATCATAGCCGAATACTTTTTTGGTATCCGTGTAGCGTGGGCCCCAGTAGTAGCCTCTCTCTTCGGGATCTGGTTCATATGGATGATCAAAGTAAAGATGTGTGACTGGAGACAAAATTGTCTGGAAACCATAAAATTAAATAATCATACAAATAAATATTCATTTTTGATAGAGAAACACCATCTTTATGCTGTTTTCGGTCTAAATAAAATGAAATAATTCGGGCCTTAGGTCACTTTTTGTGCACATACAGGCTAAATTTGACCAGGAGAACCTCCTGATGATGGTGAGATGAGTGAGAAGACACTGCCCTCCAGACACAGGATTCAAAATTCAAACCCTGGAGGTCTGAGGCCAAGCACGCTACTTCTCGGCCACAGAGGCTCCCCGCAATACTCAGTTTTACGAGTGGATGGGGAAGAAACATTTTTGTTTGTTTCAAACCGTTTCAAACCGAACCCCAAACTCTAGCGTGAAAGGCAGCGGTGCTAACCACTACCCCAGGGCCCCCGCCCTTCGGTCTAAATATCAAAGTCAAAGGGTTCCAAAATTTGTATGTATGCAGTAATGAAATATAAAGGTGCAGGTTTATAGTCTCATATCTAGCTTGGAGGCTTTACATTTTACGCCCCTGGTCAATGGACCTGTTCATTCATGTGCCATTTTAATTTCACAGAAAGCATACGGTCCTGCAGCCGAATCGGCACATTGAACTTATTGTACATATTGCTACCTCTGTCGTGCCAGTCACTCATTCACATCTGAGTCAATTGAAGCAGGTGAGGGTAAAGAGACTTGCCTAAGAACACAACATTTATACAATGTCCCAACATAGAAGAGATGGAAAAACCGTTATATTTATCTGGAAATCCTGCATCAAGCGGGTTTTTAAAACCGCATGGCAGGCAGCGACAATGGCACGCTCTAGCCATTGCGCCACGCACCTATTTTTTGAAATGATGTGGCTTCAAACACATACTATCAACAACAAAGCAAAAACACATTTGGACAGTTGACAGATACCCCTCAAGCCAATTCGTTCAGTCATCTGGTTAAGGTCACAGTTAAAAATGTCATGCACACATGCCAATGCTTTATTTGAATAATGATGCAGTTTGACAGACAATTTAAAAAAATTGTGACACCACCAGGAGGGTAATTACAATACACCCGAATACATTGAATGGATGGGTGTCTGTCAACTGAATTTTGTGTTATTGGTCATATTGTTTTTGAAGTTACAACTCCAATTTTAAAAAGTTATTATATGCACACATGAGAGAAATTTTGACCAGTGTAATCTTAGACCGGAAATTTGAACAAAAAACAGCAGCTGTGGCATGCCAGCAATTTACTTTTGTAAGCTCAATATAATATGTAGCTTCGATTTCTATAGATGTGTGTTAAAGAAGGGTTTAAAAAGTTGTCGGTTTACTTATTTTTTATGATTCATTCAATATAGGGTTCTTAGTGATCTCGTTTAATCCACAGTTGAAAAATGATAAAGCCTACGTATGAAGATTGTTTGATTGCCAATAATCGTAAGATCAATACTATACCAGTTATTTCAATATTGGTACTTGGTACTATACAAGTGATCGCAATATTGGTACTTAGACCCTCTAAATATTATCGTCACGCTTTCAGTAAAGTAGCAGATATGATGCTTTGATTTCCTTGTGCTTAACACAGTTTTTTCGACCAGCAGACGTGGTGGGTGTTTGTCACGTGGCTGTGTACTCAACTGTCTTAAGGTATTGTGTACAATGCTGCACATGGTACTGTGTAGCTTACTATGTAAATTAGTTTTATTGAAAACAGAATAGTCACAAACAACAAAATAACAGTTTCCCTACATAAATGATACTATTTAACAGTTTGATGTTCTGCAGTAACATTATATAATGAAAATTACCTTGTATCCTGCATTTGCCAGAATGTAGGCATTGGGTGCACCTCCCCACTCCCACACGTTGTTCCAGGCGTTGGCATACATGTCCACCCCGGGTGTGATATTAAACACATCTCCTGCTTCTAATACGCCATCTTCCCAAGTTCCCAAGTGTAAACCCAGGTCCTTGGCTATCCCTGCCAGTCTCTC